>BSBK01000661.1:0-600000 GCA_027943335.1 Chamaecyparis obtusa
ATGTGTGTGTGTGTGTTATATATACACACACACACATTAAGTGGTATGATAGAACATATACACACACACACACACACACACATATATATATATATATATATATATATATGTATGTATGTATGTATGTATGTATGTATGTATGTATGTATGTATGTATGTATGTATGTATGTATGTATGTATGTATGTAGGTATGTATGTATGTATATACACACACACACATTAAGTGGTATGATAGAACATATGCATAGCAATAAAAATTAATTAACGTAATGCCTTTTGTGATGAGTTGTAGCTATATTTGGTTTTTTTTTGGGGGGATTGGAATTCCCATCACCTACCCTCTTGGCAAGTGGGCCATGATGGGATAGGGTGGGTAGGATAGGCTTAGATTAATTGGGTTAGATTAGAAGAGTTGTAGTATTACTTAGTTGTGTATCCTATTTATTAATTTAAGCTAAGAGTTGTTAATAATACTCTTATAATATGTAATTTGGAGATTTGACATGGATAGGTTAGCAAGTTTTAGAATTAGCGGATTGATAGTTTAGGATTAATTGGGTTTTGACATGAGCTACTTAGATGATAGTTATAACTATTAGTCATCTTAGTGATTAATGAAATTGTTTATTATTCAATGGCATTGTTGTTCAAACTTAAATGGTAATGATTCATATTATTTAATTAATAATGTTATTGGGGACATGTTCAAACTCTCTAGTAATATAGCTTCTTGTTAATCTATGGTCAATTTAGTTAATGGATGGTTAGCTTATGGGACCTTCACTATTAATTAGTTAAGAGGTCTAGGATGTTAGATTTATTTTCAATAAATCAATTTAATGTCATAGTTCATTTTATTCAAATTATAATTGAATAACTCTAGAGTATCATTAGTAATATTGTTGGGTTAGGTTAAATTGCCAACTGGTCACTTTGGACTATCGTATCGAGGAACCCTAAGTAACCCCATTTCCCTAGAAGGTGTTTAGAAGATGATATTTAAACTTCCGATGTCTAGATAACATTTGGATTCTAGTTAACATCATTAGGTGTATTGTTGGATTATAATTAAGATTCAATTGATAATGTAGTTAACTCAGGAACCATCATTGAAGGATAAATTTCTTTTAGTTGGTCAAACCTTATTCGGGAGCTATTATCTAGGTAGACACGTTAATTGTGGATATAGCCTAATTGGGATAAATTGAATATCTTATGCCCTAGGTGTCTTTGAATACATCGAATGGAAGTTCTAAGGTGAAACTATACACACTAGGGTTTCACTATTCGAACTCTGACTCTTACAACAATAGCTATGAACTTTTATCCACTAGACCCACATTGTGATATTGTTACTTCTTAGCTTAACGCTCCCCAAAACTTGACTCTAGATTTTGACCAAGTAAACTGTTGTCAACTTACACTTAACCTTTGAACATTACTCTTTAACATTAAAAAAAAAAATTTGGTTGCGTTTTGTCAGGTAAAATTTTTGGGCATGACATATTATTTCCCATGTTAGTTACAATTGGCACCTTCATGCTCAACAATATGATTGGAACAAGTATTTTGCCTTCATATGGAGTAGGCCTTTGGAACCCGAAATTTCTTATTTTTTGTGGAAACTTGTACTGCATAAACTACCCTTTGGAGAGCCTAACCTGTGTACAATATATAGACACCCAGAGTCTCTAATGCATGTCTTTTTGCTTCTAAAGTTTGGAGTATGTTTGGCCTTACCTTCAATGTTCATTTCAAAGTTTTAAATATAATCTCAAGACATATTAGCAATAACAAATATTGTAACACTTTCTAGTCCATCCATTCTTCTATTATATTGTGGATCATTTGGAAAGCTCGGAATAATGATGTGCTTGTAGGGAAGAGCATGAACCTTACTGAGTCTCTTCAGAGACTCATTTATCTTGATGTTGCCATACAGGTTACCACTATGATCAAAATTAAGGAGAATAAATTTCTACAAATCTTGAAAGATGGAAATACTACAATTGATAAGAAAGACATAGCATATAGATACACCACTTTGAAGGCTAAGGGTGAATTTGAGGTCACTATTGCTGAATTCATACTACAGTTGAAGCAATTTGGACAATGGAAGCCTAATATTGAGGAACCAAAGTGAGAAAAGGACCTGGGTTACAGATATCATGAAATCATTAGTTACAATGCAATGTCCCATGATTCTAATGATACTGAAATAGACCAGGAGACACCAATTGATTAATTAGTTTGTTTAGTGGTTTTGTTTTAAGTGTTATGTATTGACACTTATACTCTAGAATGTGGCAGTAATTTGTACCAGATTTTGATATGGCTGAAGTTGGATAGTGAAACTCTCGAGCTCTCTGATATTTTTGATTTTATAGTTCTGATGTAAAACTCTTTCGTTACTAATTGATATGGAATAGAAAAAAAAGAGTCAAAAGTTACCACATGGTCTTCTACCATACCATCAGGTTTAACAAAGGAGCTATCTGCTAGTTGTAGGATAGTGGGTGAAGGCCTCAAATTAGTGATATTAAGATGTTGCATGATATATTTTATCATAACATTGATGGAAACACCTAAATCTATCAAGGCACTTTGAACTTGGATTCTATTGATAACAACCCCAACCACAAGGCTACCAGGGTCAACTTATTTAGGAACAATACCTTTCCAAGCATTATATCTACTAACAAACCTACTACATGTACTGTTTGAGGGTCCTTCTTCTTTCTTCCTTATTTCTTTAAACATGCTTCTTTGATGGCTTTGTTGTAAATTGGGACATCTTTGATGGCTTGGAATAGAGGTATCTTGACACGTATATGCTTTAACTGGTCTATTAGATCAAAGGTTGACTCTTCTTTTTCCTTTGTTACTTCTTCCACTAACCTTTGAAGGAATGGAGGTACTGCAACAAATTTTTGGCATAGTTCTGACTCTTTTGGTTGATTTGGTTGAACAGATGGACTAGGAACACTATCTTGTGCTACCCCTTTTGTAGGTAATTCAATTATGATAGGTGAAGAAGGTTTTTGTAAGGTTGTTCCTAACCTAAGATGTATATCACTAATGCTAAGAGCGTATGCAGAGTAATAATTTTGAGCATTAGAGTACTTAGACAAGTTATTGTTGTGGCTTGATATTAGGATTAGGGACAATTTGTGCTGGTAATTGGGTAGGCTTAGGTGAGATATAATTTTGGTTTGGAAGAGGCATTAGGGGTTGTTGCATTAGGGCATTGTGTCTTAAGTTGTAACATAGTTGTAATAGGAAATCACCCATAACTACTATTGTGTCAATTAACTAGTGACTCATAATAACTACTATATAGATAGGCTCACCTTAGCAACATTTTCTTTCAACTTCAATTTGTCTCCTACATGAAATTAATAGGAAACTAAGGGGGCCCTTAGCTACACACAGTGCCAACATCATCCTAGAAAATAATTGTTATTGGTTGATAATTAAATCAATATTTATAGGATAATATGTTACTCATTAACGAATTTGTTGGTTCACTGAACTACATGCATTAATTTTTATGCATCAACCTATTGCACTTAGCAGGAGTTAGTCATTGGTGTTGTATATGGCAATGAAAGCTTAAAAAGAAAAACAGGCTACTATAAATCCAAAGTATTGGACAAATTGCGAGAGAATGTAAGAGACCTTGATTTGATTAACTATTAGAGCCAGTTTGCATTCATCTCCAATGTCTAAGAAGACTAGCCCAAAGTGTTGCATTGCCAAAATGTAAGGGATGTAACACTCTAATGGTCAATGCACTCATAAATTTTTGCAAGATGCTAGTGTGTAACACATTCATTTGAAAGAAAATTAGACTAAGGAGTTAGGAAATTAGACATGTTTATTAAATACAATCATCTTTGATAAAATTAAGAATTATGTTTCACAATTGTCCTTTGTTAATCTAAATGGGAGACTTATGTGTTGTGAAAATGTAAGGTATGCAATTTATGATATTATAATAGGGAATGAATAAAAGTAGTAAATCAAGATCGATAAAGTATTGAATGTTGAAGGGTGGGTGGTATGATAGCTAGCTATATCAATGTGCATTCCAATTAAACCTATTAAAACCTATTACTTCCACATTTGATAGTCATACCCATCTATTCTCTATAATGGGGGTAAGAATCCTATCTATTCAACTTTACCTTCATGATCCATTATAGAGGAGGTAATCATTATTGAGGTTAAAATTATCTCATATTAATGGAAGGGGGTGAATGATGACTAGTTATTTAGAATGGATGAGGGGGAGTGGTAATTTATTATTTTTAATGGCAAGGATTCCATTTAACTATTTGAATTTATTACATATGCATTTGTTAAACATTTATTTTGGGTTTGTCATTTTGATTATTTGTGTCAGGTTTGTCTTTTTGAGTCAAGATTAATTATTGACGCAGTTAAGGTTGGGGAATCCAATGAAGGACTGACCGACCTTGCAGCCAAACCAATACACAGCAAAAATACACAAGAACAACACAATATCTGATATGAAACAAAAGTCTATATTTATCAAATTACCGATTACATGCAATGTGCTAGGATGTAAGGCTTTCACGGTTACGACCAATTAGAAAGCAATTAATAGTCTACAAGATCTCACAGGATCTAAATCTTTTCCACAACATCAGCATTTAGCTAGCCCAGGTTTGCAACATGCAACACACTAGTAGGCACCCAGGAAAGATCTCAACTTGTACTCAAACTTCCAAGCAATCTTCCTGCTCCTAAGCTCGCAAGCTACTAACTTCCTTTTCACCCAACTGCTACCCTAAACAACTATCCAAGCATCCACTTAAATACTAAATCCCAACCACAAGTAGGCTTAGCAAGATATACAAATATTAAATGCCAAAACATCAGTTGGCTCTCAAATAGCTTTACAAAATAAATAAAATCATCCAAGATGGCCCCAAATGGTCATCAGATCCGCATAGAAGAATGCAACATGCTAGATCTAGGTCCCCACACGTCCAATGATCAATCCATAACACGAGGAGCACGACCCAAATTAAATTCACTAGTCAGCCAAGCCGATCCAATCAAATAATCCAGTCGGTAAGCAAGAACACCGAGCAACAGAGGAAATAACCAAGCGCCAGTCAACTGACCACGCTAAGCATGACCAAGAAACACAGTTATCACCAAGCACCAGGAAACCAACACCTTCAGTTATCGAGCGTTCTTCAGAGACTGAGCACCTCGGCAACCATAGAAATTGAGCAACCAGTCTCCCAAATCGAGCAAGGATACCATCAAACCAAGATCAAACTAGAATCTACCTTTAGAGATAAACATATTTTTGGTTGATACAGGATTGCCAAGAATCCTAGGATGCTCCTGCATCAGACACCCCAAGTAAGAAAGATTTTCTCATAAGGAAATCAGGAACGTCTCAAGGGAATCAGAACAGGTATGCCAAATCTGTTCTTCACCCATATATCATCTTGTCTTTCATCCCAAGTAGTCTTCACTTCATCCACTATCTCTGCAGCAAGTTCTTCTACTTTCTACTTCTCTTATCCTTCCGGTCTGCAACTGTTAGCAACTGATTCTGACCACTATCAACCACAACAGTGTCTCGGTAAGGTTCATCCCTCTCAATCAACTAAATATAATCTGCATATCTCTATGTCATAAATATCATCATCTATTGTACTATCTCTGTCAGAAAGACCATCTGCCTCTTAATCTCAACAAACTCTTCAAATATGTCATTCTCCTTCTTCAAACTAGACTTTGTAGAAACAAGTTCCTCAACCTTTTGCTCTTGAGGTTTGTCATCATCACAAGGACAACACCTAATGACTCCACATCCCTTAGTCCCAGCCTCTTGTAAAGGTATCAACTTATGCCGAGCTCCTTCATGCCTAACCACATAAGTGTTAGCACGACCATCAAACAACACATTTCTGTCAAACTGCCAAGGTCTACCGAGCAACAAATGACATGCATCCATAGGTAACACATCACACAATATCTCATCATGGTAAGATCCAATCTGGAAATTAACCAAGCATTGTTCTTCAACTCTAACCTTAGAAACATCTTGTATCCAACTAATCTGATAAGGATTAGGATACTTCATCCTCTCCAAATTCAATTTACTAACCATTTCTTTTAAAATAAAGTTCTCAGAACTGCCACCATCAACTATGACATTACATACCTTGTGTTAATATGATTTAGAACAACAGAGAGGGGGGGTGAATTAGTTATTCTCAGATCCTGATGTATAAGACAAACTTAATTTTTTTCCCTTAAATCAGATCCAATAACCAAAACAAACTCGGTCATCACTGATTCAATAATAGAGACATATAACATTGCAGTCCACTACCCAACTGTAACTTAACTTGTAAAACACAGAAATGTTCAAACCAAAACATTCACACAAGTATTAACACCAGGATTTATAGTGGAAACCCAATGTGGGAAAAACCACTTTGTAACATGCTACTATTATTTTCACTCTTTTGAAGTGAGCTCAGTTAAAAGCCAACCTTGTCAAAGGTTACAATACACACTGTTAGGTGTGACCCGATTAAAGGATTTCAATCACCTTGTTAAAAGTGAGCCTTGTTATAGGAATTACATACACTCCATTAGAATGCAACCTTGTTCAAAGGATTTAACATATGACTGTTAAGTCAACCTCAGTTAAAAGGATTTTGACTGTTACAATAGTTAGAAAGTAGCAGCAATATTGATCTGAAAAACATACAAGTCACTTTGCAAATATCAAATCTAATTCCGTACACTAATGCTGGTTTACTTACTTTGAAACTTTGCCATCTCCATCAATGATCTGCTCAGAACTTTTCTTCAAGCAACCACCACAATTCTCCTTCAGCCTTTTCTGCTTATACAATCAATAAAACTTTACTGATCTTCCAGCATTCTCTTTTTCACCCATGCACACGCATATCTAATGCTCAGGTTCCCTTAATACTTTCCTCAATTAGGTTAACTCATCTTATGCCGCTCAATCTCATTCGTAGATCTTAGGGTTAGGTCTGATTCATTGAATCTACTCGCTTCATGTTCTTCAGCTTCATTTCTAGAATCATCTCAAATCTCTTAAAGATTTACAATAAAATGTTTACAGTGCATTCAATGCTTTCAAACAATCAATAAATAAAGTCAACACATTTTACAGAATCCAAGAATTCAACAATGTCGGCTCCAAAACTAAATTCTCTTCAAATATAAAAATGCTAATGCTTGGTCAATACTGTGATCAACTACTCGGTCTTCATGTAGAAAGCTTGGTCATTACTAAAAATGTTTCCTCAGCTTATACTGTCTTCATCGACAATTAACTATTGTTTGGTCGACACTAGAATTTTGCTCGGCATACACTGACTCGGTTGACACTAACATTACTCGGCTTAAACATGATTTCTCCATTTGTGCTTGGTCAAGCCTACCAGTTTAGTCTTCAGTCTTACTAGGATAAACAATACATTGTCTCATCATTGTACAACATAGTCAAGTACATTTTGTAGTATCAAGATAACTCAACCTTTCCCTAGGTGTTATTGTTACCAACCTTGCTCCAATCCTTCACAACAATACAATAGATATAGTACTTTTCTAAGTAGCAATAGTCTTACCCATTAAGGTTTGGCATCAATGACAATACAACAATTGTTTCAATTGCATTTTCCAACACCTTGTTCTTGCACTTCTGGTTCTGAACAAATTTCTTCTTTGTACCGTTTCAAAGACACATGCAACTAACCTTTTGGGGACAAGACATTCACCTTTCTCAGGAACATTCTCAATGTCTTCTTCAGCAACTAATGCAACTCTTTTCTTAGGACACTGCCAAATTCTATGACCAGCTTCACCACAGTTATAACAAGTACCAGTGAACTCATTCTTCCACCTTCCTCTCTGTCCAACATTCTTAGTGACTTGACCATTGCTAGATCCAACATCAGGCTTAGGGTTCTCTGTCACATTACCTTCAACAACTGTCTCACCAGTCTTACCTCCTTGGTTCCTATTGTTCTATCTACCTTCAAACTTCTTATTCAGATTCTCTTCAATCTTCAATGCCATCTGATAAGCGTCTCCTATTGTTGTCATTCAAACAATAAGTAATTCTTCTTGAATACTAGGTCTCAAACCATAGGTATACCTAGCAACCTTCTCTTCATCAGCTTCAGAATGACTAGTCCTAATTAGGATTTTGTAAAACTCCTCGGTATACTCCTGTACCGATTTGTTAGTCTGCTTTAAAGCTTGCATCTTCTTAAACATGTCCAATTCATAATCCACCGGAATGAATTGCTTCTTCAATTTGTCAACCATTCGGTTCCACTTAGTGATCTTCTCTTTTCCTCTTCTACCTCTTTCCAACTGAACTTCTCTCCACCAAATATTTGCATGACCTTTCAACTTAGTCTTTGCAAATCTAACCCTATCAGGATCTTCTATTTCTTCATATTCAAAGTATTCATCAATCTCATTGATCCAATCAATCAATTCTTCAGGCCTAAGGCTCCCAACTAATATAGAAATTTCAATCTTAGGTCTCTTCCCAATTTTAGACATAGCTTTCAGAATTTGATTCTCTTCTGGATCTCTAGCTTCTTCTATAGCTTCTTCAAAATGATCTTCTTCCTCAGATTCATCATCACTATCCTCTTTCAAGGTAGGCTTCTTCCTTCTCAATTCCTCTTGTAGGTTTTGCACTTGTTTCTGCAAAGCCCTAAAATCATCAAGGCTGAATTCTCCAGCAACTTCTTCCTCTTAGATCTCACGGTTTCTCCTTGGAAGCATCTTCAAATTGAGATCTAGATACACAAGATCCACTTGGCTCCAACAGGAATAGATTTCACTCCACAAGATCAACTCAACTTGGCTCTGATACCACTTGACGTAGTCAAGGTTGGGGAATCCATTGGAGGACTGACTGACCTTGTAGCCAAACCAATATGCAATGAAAATACACAAGAACAACACAATATCTGATATGAAATAGAAGTCTATATTCATCAAATTATCGATTACATGTAATGTGTCGGGTTGTAAGGCCTTCCTGGTTACGACCAATTACAAAGCAAGTAACAGTCTACAAGATCTCGCAAGATCTAAATCTTTTCCACAACATCAACATTCAGCTAGCCCAAGTTTACAACATGCAACACATTGGTAGGCACCAAGGAAAGATCTCAACTTCTACTCAAACTTCCAAGCAATCTTCTTGCTCCTAAGCTTGCAGGCTACTAACTTCCTTTTCACCCATCTATTGCCCTAAACAACTACCCAAGCATCTACTTAAATACTAAATACTAGCCACAAGTCGGCTCAGTAGGATATACAAATATTAAATGCCAAAATATCAGTCGACTCTCAAATAACTTTACAAAATAAATAAAATTATCCAAGATGGCCCCAAACGGTCATCAGATCCGCATAGAAGAATGGAACATGCTAGATCTAGGTCCCCACACGTCCAACGGTCAATCCATAACACGAGGAGCGCGACCCAAATTAAATGCACCAGTCGGCCAAGCCGATCCAATCAAACAATCCAGTCACTAAGCAAGAACATCGAGCAGCAGAGGAAATAACTAAGCGCCAGTCAACCGACCATGCCAAGCATGATCAAGCAACAGAGTTATCATCGAGCACCAGGAAACTGACGCCTTCAGTTACCGAGTGTTCTTTAGAGACCAAGCACCTCGACAACCACAAAAATTGAGCAACCAGTCTCCCAAATTGAGCAAGGATACCATCAAACCAAGATCAAACTAGAATCTACCTTCAGAGACAAACATATTTTTGGTTGATACAGGATTACCAAGAATCCTAGGATGCTCCTGCATCAATTATGTATCTATTATGTTTCATGTCTCTCACCTTTCAATTGATTATAGTCAAATTCATATTTATTATTTTGTGTCATGAAATCACTATATCATTTTTATTTAAAAAATAAAAATATGATAACTGAGATATTGATTTCTAGTATTATTGTTATTATTTGAGTCCTTAATGCGACAAACTTTAAATTATTTGAAGTTGTAATGAATATGTCTACAAATAATACATAACAAATATAGTTCAAACCCTATTCTTCCAAAACTATTGTTAAAATATAAATATATCTATTTAAAGAATAGAAAATTGCATAAAAACAGTGTGAAAGAATTAAATTGTGATAAGTATAGGAGCAATGATAAGTATAGATGTAAGATATAAACAAATTTTCTTTGTAAGTACAAAGAAATAATGTGTTATATTATCACCACTATTCTCTATTGGTTGAATGCATAGTGTATATTGTTGGTGTCAACAATGATTTGTTCTTTTGTTTGTTAATTGTTTTGTCGAGACACCTTTCTTTCTTATTGTGATTCACAGTCAACAAACTATATCCATCCCTTGTAAAACTTTTATATGCATTTTCTTAATTAAAATAAGAAAGAGAGAATGCATTTGTAGAAGGTGGTGCAATAAAAAGAAGGCGTCTATCCAGCCATTAAAAATCTCAATCTTACCAAGGAGGGGCTTACTATTTTGAAAAAAATGACTATTCATAATTGAAATTTTGATTTCTTAAAAAAACTAATTTATTACTATTATTATTTGAATCCTGAACCATACAAACTTTTAATTATTTGAAACTATAATGAATATGTATACAAAGAACACATACCAAATATAGAAAACCTTATTCTTCTAACACTATTTTTTTAATATATATACCTA
Organism: Chamaecyparis obtusa; assembly: GCA_027943335.1. Taxonomy (NCBI): domain Eukaryota; kingdom Viridiplantae; phylum Streptophyta; class Pinopsida; order Cupressales; family Cupressaceae; genus Chamaecyparis; species Chamaecyparis obtusa. The sequence continues at coordinate 10,769 of BSBK01000661.1, forward strand.
GAAAGAGTAGAAAACATCGTATTTAAATAGTGCAAAAGGATTAAATTGTAATAAGGTAAGACGAATAAAAGGAAATGAAAGGTCCTTTTATAGTTCACAATACCAATCATGTGTTTTTGGGTCTACATATGGTGACAACAATATAGACTACCTCACGAGAGACACCTAACTATGCTGCAAACGAGGTGCACATACCCTACCTCGCACTTGTGACTTCTCTTCCAAGAATACAAATTCTCCATCATTAAGACAACTAGAATATGTATATGTGCAAGAAATAAACAAATTTTCTTTATAAGCACAAAGAAGAGTGTGTACAACATAAGTGGTGATATTAGGTTTATGATATTGTTATGTGTTCTCACCTCACATGGTCGCTACCAATTAAGTTATGGGAACAACTTCGTAATTCCCTTAAAAAACTCAAGGAATGTCATAGTTCTAGTTCTAGGCGGGAACTCATTAAAGCACGCCAAACCCTAATAAAAGGGAGGGTATAAAAGTGAAGGCTTACAAATGCCAAGTCGAGAAGTGATGAGGGATAAAAAATACATGCAAACTGGGGGAAGAAGGCCGTTGTGTTCGTCGCTGGATTGATTGCATCAATATCAAGTGCCGCACACCACAAATTAAACGACAACCACATAAACACACAATGGAATTCCATTTCTCACGTGTGCCACAAAACCCTACAAATTGCAAACCCTCGCCTAAACTCTTTCTCCCACCATTTCTCACTGTCATCTCGAATGTCTTGCAATTTGCAAAGATGGGCGTTTGAAAAGCGTTTAGCAGACAGAGAGCAAATCATTACGATAATTTACGCTCTCAAAGCATATCTATCTTCTCTGCTCCTTGAATTTTCAGCATAATAACTGCAAAGCAAATGCAAGCCGACATGCTTTCCTCAGCATTCAGCTTCCACATTCAACGGACTTGTTCAAGCTTGGGACATGGCGGGGCGAGAATTTCAGCGGTTCTTTGCCATGAACGAGCTTCGTTCTTTTCCTCGCAGAGATATAGTGAGCGCCATGCTCTGAGACCCTGGGCTTTGTACCAGAGGCCCCGTTTAACTGCTACATTTAGTAGTTCGAAGAAGAGTGAGGCTGCGGGTGGGTCTTCTTCTGCTATTTCTGTGAAGAAGAAAGGGCGCCGGGAGGGCCCGGAGGAGGATACGCTTGCCGCCTCCGCAGATTTGTTGACAATTCCTGGCGTGGGCCATCGCAATATGCAGAAATTAATGATGAAGGGCATTGGCAGAGTCTCTGAACTCAAGCAAATTTATAGAGATAAGGCTAGTAAAATTTTGCTTAGTTGTAAGCTTTAGAATGGAAAGCATTTTTCTTGACGTTTATATTTGTAGGATGTTGTTAGTCATTTTGTGCCATTGTTTTGTTCAAGTGTAGAGGCTTTGGGTTCGAGATAATATCCACAGTTAAGCTTTCTCTCTTGTTATTTTTCTGTGCTCGCTCTACTTGAAATAAGAGTGCGAGCGAGAAACTCACCTAGTTTTAGGTGTTTTATTATCCTCAATACAACAATGCCAACTGTAACTGCCTTAAATTAGCGCCGTAACACTCGTTGCAAGTTTGGCCTTATCGGTAAAGAACATCTGTTTTCTTAGTTTAAGCTTATCCGGAGAGTTACAGGCTCAGAGTCCTGTTTTTGGGCCTTACACCAGGGTCACGTGTAGGTGGCAGAAACTCGTATTTTTACTAGCCAGACGGTTCTTTGCATTTTTTTTTCGTTTCGTTTTAGTTGTAAAAATATGTATCTTCATCTAAAACATAGGGCTGGTGGTTTTTGGGAGAAAGAAGTAGGATTCCGAGTATTGCTTCATGTGGGGGACAGAAGGTTAGCATTGCCGGCCAAGATATTTTACTAGAGTCTGGTGCTATTTGTTTCTTCAATATAATAGTACCATCCGGGAAAATCGCGCAAGCTCATTTTCATAAGACCAATATGTTGGACCATATGTCACGTGCAACCTTTTTGGCCTTGGGTGCCCAGGTAAAATTTGAACCTGAATCTTCACCATGGAAATCGCACTGCCTTACCACTCAGTTACACCAGCTTGACACAGGACATCCCTATGACAGTATATAAATCCTAGATGCTTCATGTTCACAATACTTTCTAGTTTTTCTTCCTTCTGTAAAGTATTCCACAGGGGTGTATTCTCTGTTCCCTGAGACTATCCTGAAACTTCCAGAAATGGAGAGTCGTGGAGAGGAGGATTGTATTCTCTGCTCCCTGAGACTATCCTAAAACTTCCATAAATGGAGAGTCGTGGAGAGGACGATTTCCCCTTCTATGTCTTTTTCTTTCTCATACCCTGAAGCTTTTTTTGATTTTTTGGGCACCCAAAACCTTTTTCTTGTTTTAAAGGGGAAGTAGATGGGGATGTTTTTATGTCTCTGGGACATCAAGGTACATAATCAATTTGCTGAAAATGTCCTAGAATGTAATAATGCTCCCCCATTTAACAGTGATTTAAAAAATAAAAGAAAAAAAAGTTTGTAAATTAGTACTAACAGTGTAAAAGGGGAGGTATTTTCAAATAATTATTCTCATGTTTACTGATAATATAATAATTTAATTGCCATCTTGAAATCTTCTTGTTTGTATTTCAGTGTTTCAGTCAATTTGCAGTGTCATAGACGCTAATTTTATTTGAATTTCAGCTCTGTAATAATGTTCACATTTTAACTATTTGCTATCCTCCAATTGCCACTATTTTGTCCCTGAAATCTAGAGAAAATGTCATCCTGAAAGCATATGCTCAATGACCTCCGTTCCACCATCCTGGAAACTTGGAGAAACTTAGTTTATTCACAGAGACCTTTGCTATTTTTGCTTTTACATATGTAAACTACATATTTAGAAAAGCTCTTGAACTTTGCCATCTAAAATATATAGGTTGTTTTTTAATTTCTCTTTTATTCCTTTGGTTTAAGCTCTAGAGGTCATCTTTAGGCTCGGATTCCCCTTTTCTTTTTAATTGGTTAAACAAGGATTTAACTGTCCCTTGGCAAATAAGTGGGGGCCTTGATCTGGGCACTGATATGTGCACTTTTTTACTCACAGCATTAATATGCGGAAGCTTGTCTAACAGTTCCTGAGAGAAATTGAACTTGAGTTTCAATTTGTTAATATTCCATCTTTACCACTTGATCATGTCCAGTGGACTTGGTTTGGATTTCCATTTTTAAGATTGGGAAAATTAGGGTTGTACTTGAATGTACACAACAGCCTTGCATCATTTCTCCTAGTGTTATGGCCTGACTTGCTGTGGTGAGTGAATATGAACTTTGTTCAAGCTTAAACAATTGTCCCCATCACTGTTCCACAAGTGAATGATAATAAGGGGCCAGATGGAAGGCTTAAGACAAGCTGTTCTCAATTAGGACAGTTGCCTTATGAAGACTCTTAATAAAATCTAGAAGAATATTCTCTTACCACCATCTTTTTAAAACCAAGAGAGGAGGCCAGTGAAATCTCTGCAATTGTAGCCTCTCATTCGGGTTCATTATTTGAACAACAGTCAAGAAACAGGTAGCATCCATGAACACAGTGACCTTGATTATCTCTAAGCACAAGTCCTGCCCCTGCCTGACATTACTTCTAGAAGCCCCATCAAAGTTTATCTTAAAAATCTATAATGGTAGTGTCAACCAAACCAAAGTTTTTCCAAAACTCCTTTTCTCTTGCCCCCTTCTTAATGGGGGTCATTGTAACTATCTGTTGAGGTGCTCTCTCGTTAAGTATTATATCCAAATTTTTCTGGAAGTGTGCTGGAGCATCATTATTGCGTTGAATATGACTATCACCACTTCTGATACATAGATAAGTTCCATGAACACAGTGACCTTGATCAGCACAAGCCCTGCATCTGCCTGACCAGGATTACTTCTAGAAGCCCATGCAAAGCTTATCTTAAAAAATCTATAATGGAAGTCTTAATCAAACCAAATTTTTTTCCTAAACTCTTTTTCTCTCCCCCCTTCTTAATGGGGGTCATTGCAACTATCTGTTGATGTGGTCTATCGTCAAGTATCATCTCTGAATTTTTCTGGAAGTATGCTGGAGCATTATCATCACATTGAATATGACTATCACCTGTTCTAATACATGCTGTCAGTTCCCTAAAGACTTATGTTTCAACAGGCTGGAATAAGCATTTAGTTTAAGATTTTAAGGGGGTCTTTACAACTATCTGTGACGTGGTCTCTTGTTAAGTTTCATCTCCAAAATTTTCTGGAAGTGTGCTGGAGCATCTCATCATATTGAATATTACTATCACCGCTTCTGCACATGCTACGAGTTCCCTAAAGAGTGAAAGACTTACGTTTCAACAGGCTATAATAAGCTTGAACAAGCTTTTAGTTTAAGATTTGAAGCTTCCACAGACCATGATAACTGAAAAGTGATTTGGGAAAGAAAAAGCTCATCAAATATGTTTTGGATAAGACTGATGAAATGCTACACAGATCCAGATCTTGTTATATAGATAGCTTCATTACAATTACATGAATTTGGGACATATCTGACACATTCATTGAGAGTTTCACATGGATGAAAAATCAGAGAACTTGGATAATCTTTAATGTGAGACATTTTCTTTTTACAATCTCTCAAAAAATAATTTTATCCAGCATTTAATTTTTTTAACTGTGGGCACAAATTGTACACGTTCAATGTCCACAAGTTGGACAAATAAGTGCCAAGTTTCTTCAGCCCCAAAACTCTTAATTTTGTTTTTCAGTTTCACTCTTCTATTTAACATAAATGATGTTTCTTCTTTAGATTGATCATTAATATTTATAGCATAGATGTTTTGAATCAATCACAAAGCACTTAGACTTTAATAAATCTGTATACGAGTGAACAACATTTATGGTGTATCAAAATCATACAAAACAACTAAATAATATTCCTGCTTCTTGGGTATCCTCCGATGCCCATGTGGTTCTACTTGTGATTTTGTCAAGCTTGTTATTAATGGCAAGTAATACTGATCTATTTCTTTTGGAGAAGTTACCCAGGTTGAGGTATGGTGCTTATCACAGGTTCTAGTGTATCATCAGAAAATATATCAGTTTTGGCTCACATGTTAAGTTTGTTGCATTGTTACTGGCCTCATATCTGGTGCAATTTTGCCCAAAGAAGAATTTAAATAGTAGATTGTAAAATGTAAATGATTAAAATTACTATTTTGTGAATGATGGTTGTATATGTATCCTAGCTGAGAATAGGAAAGACTGCTCTGAAATGGTTTCTTTAGTGTATTTGAAAAAGTTTTAAGTAATTCAGGTCACATAGCTCCAATTTTTGATTGGCCTCTTCAAAAAACATTTTTAAGTTTTGTGGCAGTTTTTCTCATATTGACCTTTTGCATTTGTGCAGTTCCATGGAGATACAAGTGAAAAGATGGTTGATTTTCTACGTAGCTCGATTGGGATCATCCACAAGAATCACGCAGAGAGCATAACGTCATATATAAAGGAAAGTGTTGATGAAGAGTTAAAAGAAGAAGATCAACCCACGAATGACAAAGGAGTACAGAAGAAAAAGAGACTCACATTCTGTGTTGAGGGTAACATTAGTGTTGGAAAGTCAACATTTCTTCAAAGGATAAATGAGACACTTGAATTATGTGATGTTGTAGAGATTGTCCCTGAACCCGTTTCTAAGTGGCAAGACATTGGTCCAGAGCATTTTAATATACTTGATGCTTTTTATGCCGAACCTCAAAGATATGCATACACATTCCAGAACTATGTGTTTGTCACCCGTGTGATGCAAGAGCGAGAATCTGCAAGTGGCATAAAGCCACTGAGGCTTATGGAGAGAAGTATTTTTAGTGATCGAATGGTATGATTGGAAGATTTTTCAATGCAGTTATATTCTATTTTCTTTTTTTTTCTAACATCTCTCTGGCATTCATAGTTATTAATTTGTGCATTCATAGTTATTAATTTGCATGGTGTCTTTGTCAGTTATTTTTTTTTTTTTTCAGTTTTTATGCTTTAAGATTTTCCATTTACATTCCTCAAGAAAAGATTATAGATCACTGCTTTTTTTATTGTACCAACTTTGTAAACAGATTTGTTTTTCTTACCCTTCTTTTATGTACTGGAGAACAGTGTGTAAATGGTCATTTCTTCAGCATGCATGTTGAAATCCTAAACTGTATTTCACTTTGAGTATGCTAGGTTTTTGTACGAGCTGTTCATGAGGCAAAGTGGATGAATGAGATGGAGATCAACATTTATGATTCATGGTTTGATCCTGTCGTATCTGTCTTACCTGGTCTTGTTCCCGATGGATTCATTTACCTGAGGGCCAGTCCTGATACATGTCATAATCGCATGCGATTGCGGAAAAGGGCAGAAGAGCAAGGTGTTAGCCTCGAGTATTTGCAAGGTTTGCATGAAAAACATGAGCAGTGGTTATTCCCTGCAGAAAGAAGAAACCATGGAATGCTGTCTGTTAGTCAGTTTACCCATGATATGGATGAGCCTCTACCTCCACAAATTCGGAATCGTGTATTTTATTTGGGGGGAGAAAATGTACACTCATGCATTCAAAAGGTAATCTGTAAGGATAAATATTAATCCTGATTTTTATATATAGTTTTTTTCAGTCATAATTCAATCTTTTCTATATCCTTTTATCTTAATGCTAAATTGCTGATATCAGGTTCCTGCATTAGTTCTGGACTGTGAACCCAACATAGACTTCAGCAGAGACATCGAAGCAAAACAAGAGTGAGAATTTTCTGTTTTGTTCTGTTTCTTTCTTAGATCTTTTGAGCATATGAAGTCTGATTTTAATTAGCAATAGGAACTTGAGATTTTTAATAGTGCCAAGTGGCAAGTACACGATGCAGGCAATCGAAGGCAGGTGAATTTGTTGTGGATTCCTGTCGTTACAAATGCATGTCAACAAATATTAAATATGTTTATATACCAGCTTACAGGGCAATCATTTTTGTCATGGAAGCCCATTTTTTTGTGATTTCCTTTCATATGAGCATAGTATCAAATATAATTCTTGGAATAAATCAGCGAATCAAAAGATAACTTAGCATAATTTTGTCCCATTTTTTTCCCAATTTCTACTATTATTCTTGTTAGCATAAAAAGTGAAGGTGCAATGGCTTGACTGGCTGGTGCTTAATTCTTTGTCTGGACCAGTGCCTGAATGGCTTGTGAGTTATGCCTATATTACCTTCATGGGAATTTAAATTTTAGTACATTTTCCCAGATAAAAAATGTTTCTCAGAGATGCATCTGACTTTGAGGCTTAAGTAGACAGTGACGGGTGTAGATAAATGATCCTGAGGAACAATAATATTTTCCTTACCTGAGTAACAAGATACACATGTTAGCTATAGTTTTGCATCAAGTTTTGGTTGATAGTATGATTAAAGATAAATGGGTGGAGATGTTATAACTTATATGTCCCACCGTAGCCCAGCACGATCAGCATGCTCACTTTCAATAGAGGCTCCAGATAACAGTGGAAAGGGACTATTTTTCTTCTTTTGTACATATATATATTATTTACTTTGCTTTTAGTTATTGGCCTTGTCGTAAAGCTGAATAGTAAAACTGGGTATATTGCCAATCAACAAATTGCATCTTCTATATTGCTTTCCTGGGCTAGCTACTGTAAATATTGGCCCCGGTATTTAAATAATGCTTGCTAGTTTAGAGATTTTAATTAAAGAAAAATAAATGCCCAATGTATAAGTAGTATAGGATATGATAAAGCCCTTGGACAAGCAACAAACTTATGGGAGAAAGCTAAAATAAATTTTTGGCAATGATATTTATGTAAATGTTGGCAATTACATTCCAATGTCAAACATAAAGTATATGTAGATTAAAGTTTGACAGAATGCTAAAAAGAAAAATCCTAGTTGCTGGGCCAATGCATAAATTCAGTTTGCATTTCAGCATCTTTATCTCTTTTGCAAGTAAATCTTGTTCTTAATAATCTAACAATATTAGTTCTCTTTATTACCCCAGGTGCAAGTAAAAGTATGTTCATAATAATCTAACAATCTTGGTTCTCTTTATGATAATATACCAATGACGGGGTGGCATGAAATTGGAAATTATTCATTGACATGTAGTTAGTTTGTTTTACTCGATGTGTTCATCTGCTTGCATCTTGTTTTCTTTTATAATGCAAATATTTGTTTAGCCTCATCCTTTAGATGCTAATATGGTTTGTTTTGGTTCAAAATGTGTTGACTCTGTTATCCTTAAGTGATTGTGTATATGGTTCTTCTGTGTTGATGTATGCACATGGTTTGTATTTACAGGTATGCTCGCCAAGTTGCTGAATTCTTCGAGTTTGTCAAACGAAAGAAAGAGATTCAGTCTTCAGATGAAGCTCCGGATGCTAAGAAATCTAGTAACCTAGTATTGCCACATGGTGGGTTACTGGGTACTGATGGGAATCTCTTACGGCATCCTGGATTGAACTCTTTTGATTTCAGACAGCCCATGATGTTTCCAAACTAATTGTAATTCTTTTATGGTTTACATTGCTCAGAGAATTTTGGGTTTAACTTTCTTCTGCTGAGTATTAGTTGCCAACACCAGTTTCAATTTCAAAGTTGATGCTACCTGTCAAATTTTTTTCATTTTAGCCCTTGTATATGTGAGGTGGGCTACTTTCTAGTCTTAGAAGTACAGCCATATGGAAGTATGTTGCTTACCATATTTGAGGATTTACTTTTTAAACTCTCTTTTCATTCCTTATAATCAGGGTTTCATGCACCTGAAGAACTTTCTATGTCAAAGTTGATGTTACTCGTCACATTTATTTCATTTCAGTCCATGTAAATATATGAGCTGGACTATTTTCGAGTCTTAAAGGATTAGCCTTATTGAAGTATGTTGCTTTATTTTGTGGTAAAAGGCCAGAGCCAAAACTTTTATTAATCATAAGAAAGTATTACAAAACCCCGCTCAGTGCAGGCGCTGGTAGGAAAGAGTGGGGCTGAGAAAACCTCCAGCCTTGCCTGGGACCTTAGTCCGGATTCTAATACAAAATGTTTTAAGAGGGCATTCCCTTGTACATAAACTTATTTGATGAAACTAAACATAAACTTATTTGAGGATATAATCCTAAACTTTCCCTTTGCATTCATGAACCCAAATAATCCATTGTTGTGAAACATATAAAACATGCAACGCACTAAAAAGAAGGGAACATATATGGTGTTTTAGGGGGTTAAAGAAGGTCCACCACGTGTATAGAAGCAATATGGTTCCACAATTCAAACAACGTTTGATCCATACATTTCATGTCTCACAATTTGGATCGGTATACAATAAATCTGTGAATTGATTGTTTCTTTTTACTTCCCATTGCTTATGCATGCATGACATACAAAATTTTTACTTCCGTATTAGGAATTTCGTGAAACAATTTTATATAAATGTAGTTGTGCAAGCTAAGTGATAATTACCAGATGAATCAAGATTAGCATACTGCAGATACTCAGAGTTGAATTATGCTATCGTCTGTTTCCCGCATTCTTAAAATTCTATTTGACAACCTATCATGGAAGGGGTCATTATCTTTACAGTTTTATGCTGGAGACGAGAACAAAAAGATTGTAAGATTTCTAAAAGTAAGACTACAGATTGAGGCCTGGGTTACACCCACGGTGGCTTCATATTAAGTGTAGTATTTTGCTTACGCAACAACTAAAGATATCTAAAAGTAAGACTAAAGATTGAGGCCTGGGTTGTACCCACAGTAGCTTCATATAAGTGTAGAATTTTGCATATGCGACAACTTTCCGTTTCTGCCAATTTCTGAAGTGAATGAAAACTGTAAAAGATTACAAAGATTGTAAAGGTAGTATTTTCTTTCTGGGAGGAGGGAGCCATTTTGGTGTGTTATAGCAGCGATTCATTTACATATGAACTTGATATCCTCATCATTGTAGCGGATCCTGGACATCAATTATATCTTGCTCTTCGGTGTGTTCTCTCTAAGTTTTTAGCAGGTCTCTTATTCATAAAAAAATCGAGGAGGCTTAACTTTTGAGTGAAACAGAGCTAATGGAGATGGAGAATTTTTATGCGTTTTTGGGTTGTGGCAAGTATGTGATAATGGTTTCAAGTGTTTTTGATTAATTCGATAAGTGGGAAATGAGGATCCTGATCCTTTAAGAAGCTGTGAGGCAAGATAGGTTCGAATTGGCCAAAACCAACAAACTAACTAAACTGGAACATTGTTTAGTGAGAAGGTAGACAACTACAAACTTGATAAGAAGATATTTTTCACAAGTTAAATTGAAGCCGAGTTGGTTTCCAACCAAGATGAAGATTTGAAGGGGCTTGAAATCTTTTACATTTATGAATCTAGGAACTTAAACAATGCTTGGTCCCTTTCTAGCATTCTGAACATTTAATCATGCAATTGCCACATGATATATTATTTCATTTCCGGTTTAAACTCTGAGATTTTTCATTATCAATGTTTCAGATTATATTGCATGATCTATCGTCAAGATGAAAGTAAAAGTGACAGAAGTGAGAGGATAGATGCAGGCTTAAGAGTTCAAATATACTCAGGAGGTGGATTCTAAGATTTAGGAGAGATGAAAGCAATAGTGAGAGGATAGATGCAGACTCGAGTTCAAATATACTCGAGGTGGATTCAAAAATTTAGGAGATATACTCAACGAGGTGGATTCTAAGATTTAGGAGAGACGAAAGCAATAGTGAGAGGATAGATGCAGACTTGAGTTCAAATAATACTCAAGAGGTGGATTCAAAAATTTAGGAGAGGTAAGGTTAAGGACAAAAGAAATTTATAAAATAAACAAACAAAACTAAATAAAAGTAAATTGCAAGAAGCAATCAAATGCAAATAACATCTAATCAACAAAATTAATAAAAAGGAAGAGGGAAAAAGCAAAAACTTTTGAGTCTTATGTTGATAACAAAAGCACGAGGTTGATAAAATAATAAAATAACAAAATAACACAGTTATTAATGTATTAAGAAATTGGTATGGTTGTATATAGGTTGGTTTTTGAGGTGTTTTAAAAGAGCTTGCCAAGTGTAGCTTAAATTGCAATTGCTATTTCGATTTAGGTTAGAAGGATGACTAGCAATTTCAATAGCCTCTTTGAGTTTTCTCCTGAAGTAGTTGTTCTATTTGACCAAAATTTGAGTCTCTTCTAAAGGGATATGTTGTCTCGTCTTGTTAGAGTGTTCAACAAGGGCTGATTTTAGGACAGTTAATGTCTTATGTACATGCAATGCTCTTTGATTTTAGTTTCAATAGAGCAACTTGTTTCACCAATGTAGGGGAGACCCCAGGAACAAACTACTTTTAGAGTCTAGCATGAAGGAAGGGGTCCAAAGGATTGTCTCCTTACCTGAATCAAGAGCCCAAAGCTGCTCCAAGAGTAGATCAATCTGAAAATATGTTCCCATTTGAAGGAAACCCACAAATGAATACACAATCCTTTGATATGATAGCTGAAGTAAAAAGATTAGCTCAAGAGAAGATAACTCTTGAAGAAAAAATAGCTAGGTTGCAAGCTAACATGCAACATAACTAGTTTGGTTGCAAATTTACTATGGGTATGCCTAGTGAAGTCCTATTTGCATCCTATCCATCACAATCTTCCAATGTGTTGCCCACTTTCACTGCCCATTTTTATGATGCCAATACTTGTGCATCATTTTGTCAAGGTGTTTCTAGTGGTACCTCTATTTCACTAGGATTGACTGCTTTTGGAGGGCCCAATGTGTCATTATAACCTTTGGGGTATGTTCCTCTAATTATAGTTAATGTTGCTAATGCTAACACCTCATGTTCCACATTTGGAATATTTGCAAATTTCCCTACTCAAAGTGCTGCTATGTCGACTCAAATGTCCCATGCTGCCCTAAATACAAGTACAAAACTTCAATATTAGTTAGTGCACCACATGTTTCAATCACTAGTTCATTGCCTTTGACTAGTACTTACCAATCTACATCCCAGGGTGAAACAAATTTAAGCTACAATCCTTTTATTGGACAGTCTCTACCATAGTATAATCCTCAATTAATCCAAATGCAACAAAATGTCCAACAGTTACAAAACTAGTAGAATCAATAGCTTACCCAACAAGCACAAATATTTACAAATCCCCTATCACCCCCATATCAAAACCAAGGTGTATTACATCTATAGTTACAACACCACTAGCAACAATAATTACTGTAATAAAAGTACCAACAATAGATCTTGCAATTGCAACAATTAAATTTGCAGCCCCAAGGCCAAGGCCAACAATACCACATAGCTCACTTACATATGGGGCCACAATTGCCTATAAATAGGGGAAATCAGAATGATTTCACTGGTATCCCTGGATACCCAAATTGAATTAATGATGAAGAAAGAAAAGTCTTGCCTACATTTGTTGGTAATAATGCTATCTTAGAGGAGCATCTTAGAGCTTTCCAAGATCTAATGGATAATTTTGATGTAATACATCAAGGTGTAATGATGAGAATGTTTGTGTAGTCCTTGACTGGTAATACTAGGGATTGGTTTAGAGCACTGCCAAATGGGACAATCAAAAGTTGGAATGATTTCAAAGAATTATTTAGAGAAAGGTATGGGGACTAGTCTAACCCGAAGTTTGTTTTTAATGAGCTTACTTCAATAAGAAAATGAAAAAATGAATGTATGGTAGATTTTAATGCTAGATTCATGAGAATCTATTATAAGATTCCTTGGCATTTTAAACCTAATGATTCCATGTGTGATCTTTTACGTGAACACTTTTGAACCCAAGATGATGTATGAGCTTAGAAATAAAGATCCTCAAACTCTAAGAGAAGCTTTCAAGTTCATTGTGAATATGGAAAATAATAGGAAAGCTTTTGGCCCGATTGGAAAAAGAGAGGTTGTAAAGATTTTACAAAATCCCAGTGGCCACAAAACATAATTTCCCAAGGAGGATAGTCAAATGGACAAGGTAAAGGGTCTACTGAAGGATATCAATTATAGACTAGCAAGGAGTGAAAAAGGTTTGTCCAATGATAAGCCTAATTACCAAAGAAATGAGATGCCAAACCTGAGAAGCATGACTTACAAGACTAATTGGAAATATGAGAAACCTATGATTGAAAATAATATAGGCTCTCCCACTAAGGAGACACTTGATCCTTTGAAAATGTCCAGTGCGAATAATGTAGATGATATCCCTAGGTGTTTAGTTTGTCAATTACCCTATTTTCCTATTGGGTGTGCAGTGGCCCAATCAATGCAAGAAATGTTAGAAAGTAAAACCATTCTCATTATCTTTATTAGATCTGAAACATATAAGCAATAAGATCACCAACCAAAGAAAGATAAATATATACTAACACCAGATTTTGTTGACTAGGGAAACCCTTGATCAGAAAGAAAACCCCAGTGGGAATGATGCCCGCAAGATGATGTACTAATATAAATATTTCTTGTGAGAGGATGGACCATGTTAGGAGTCAATGAAATACATTTAGTACATATGAGTCTCTGTTAGAAGACTTTGAATCCCTGTTAGGAGATTCCAACCTGTTAGGAGTTGTGAAAGAAGACAGAAGGACCCACTACCCAAACAATCTTAGTATTATCCTCACTGAATAATACAAGTAACCAAAACAACTGTCAACAACAACTTCTTTGCCAAATATAGTTCTTTGTAAGCTCGCCGTGCCTCACTCACACCAATCTATGCTTTGATCCAAAGATATTCGCTTTCAGGTTCACTGGATCTCATACATAAGTTCACATCTTCCACAATGCAAAGATATAACTATAGTTTTTGCACACACACACACACCCACTTCTACTCTTTCCACCCAAGGAATAATCTTTCCTTTATACCAAGTCCTAGAATAAGTTATTGAGTTGGCCTTGAGGTTTTCCCAATTTACAATTATAATATAGGACCATTTTAAGATACATGTTACATTACAATATTTTATTTTTTCACAATTACAATCAAATTGTCGGCTCACACTCTTTGTAACTTTACACACGTTGCTCATCTGACTTGGCACTTTTAACCACGTCATCTCAGACTTGTCTTCATCCTCTGTCTAAGTATGCTCAATCAATGTTAGGAGATAAAATCCAAACATCAGAAGCCGCTCTCTACAAACGCTGGCTAAATATAGTCTTCAATAAAACCTTCATATATCTTTCCAGAATGCATAATTCCGAATGTGCTCTTAACTGAAATATTAAGACATACTCTGGATAATAATACCAAGTGCGCGTAGACTGATCTTCAATCCTCGAACCACGTGAAGCCAAACTTTGTCTCTTACATTGCCAGTCTTCACCGAATAACCGATATGTTGACATCAATGACAAAATCTGTCATGAATGCAACACACAATCACTGTAACATGTCTCCAACACTACTAGGATACTCCCCCATAGGAATACCATTATCATTCATGCTAACAATCTCCCCCTTTGACATTGATGGCAATATAGATGAAAAACATCTAAGTTCCACAAATACCAAACATACCTCTGCTGCATCTGCTTTTCCATCATGCATAAGGAAGGTGTTAATCTCCCCCATACATCAGCATCTTTTCAAATCCTCTTCATCAATCATCAATATTAATCCATACATATCAAAGGATGTTTTTCATGTGTTATTTTCTCCCCCATTGACATCAATGACAAAGGTATCATTATGTCAGTCCATCTTCTACATAAGATTTGCAATAAGCTCAAGTGTCCAAAGACACTGTTAAATGTCAGTATCAAGAGTCCTCAATGACTCAGCTCAAATACAAATACTCCCCCATAGGAGAAGCATCAAGCATTCAGTCTAGATAATGAAATAGTGCTTTGATATTTTTGGACTAATGCAATTTTTGCATCAACTATTCAAAAGTAGGCAGGGGCATAACCCCTAGCATACCTCGTAAATACTCAAATGTATCCTTCGGCAAAGGTTTTCTAAAAATGTCCGCTATTTGCTCCTTTGTGTTGACATGCTACAATTTGATTTCTTTCTCTGCAATTTTTTCTCTCAAAAAGTGATACTTAATAGATATGTGTTTTATCTTTGAATGTAATACTAGATCCTTTGACATACTTACTGCACTTGTGTTATCACAGTGTATGATAAAAACCTATGTGAATTCAATTCCAATGTCTTTCAACGTTTGTTTCATCCATATAATCTGATTACAATTGTTTGCTGCTGCTACATATTATGCTTCTGCTGTGCTTTGTGAAATGCAATCATGTTTCTTGCTTAGCCAAGAAACCAATCTTCCTCCCAAGAAGAATGCTCCAACACTAGTGCTCTTTCTATCATCTATATTTATTTCCCAATTAACATCAGTATATGTACATAGTATGAAATCATGTAATTTATCATACCACAGTTCATAATCAGGTGTGCCTTACAAATATTTGAAAATTATTTTTACTGCTGCATAATGTGTCTCTTTAGGGTCTACCTGAAATCTTGCCACAATTTCAACTGCATTAGTTATATTAGGTCTAGTATGTGTCAAGTATTGTAATCCACCAATCATAGATCTATACTTTTTATGCTCAATAGTAAGGGATTCATCTTTACTAGACAACTTGCAACCAATTATCATAGGGGTTCCAACAGGTTTACGATTTTTCAATCTAAATCTCTTCAAAAATTCTTTAAGATATTTTTCTTGTGGTATAAAAATACCATCCTTGTTTTGTACTATCTGCAATCCCAAAAAGTATTTCATCTCACCAATCATACTCATCTCAAATTCCTTCATTTCTTCATAAAATACCTTACTTAATTCATCATTGCCTCCAAAACTAATGTCATCAACAAATACTAGCAATCCATTTTCATTATTCCTCAAATATAAGTTACTATCAACATTACCTTTTACAAATCCCAATTTTGTCAAGTGTTTATCCAATCTAGCATACCGAGCTCTAGGTGCTTGTTTCAGTCCATATTGTGCCTTCTTTAATCTGCAAACCATATCCTCTTTATCTGTCAAAGGAAAACCATCTGGTTGTTCAATACATACCTCTTCTTCTAGTTCTCCATTTAGAAAAGTTGATTTGACATCCATTTGATAAACCTTAAAGTTCTTATTTGCTGCATATGACAAAAACTTTCTTACTACCTCTAATCTGGCAATACGTGCAAAGTTTCTTCAAAGTCAATTTCTTCTTTTTGTGAATAACCTTTACATACCAGTCTTGCTTTGTTTATTACAACTTCACCTTGTTCATTCATCTTGTTTCTAAATACCCATTTTGTTCCAATAACATTCTTATCCTTAGGTCTAGGGACCAATTCCCATGTTTCATTTTTCTCAATCTACTCTAGTTCTTCTTTCATAGCTTTTATCCAATGACTATCCTTGCAAGCTTCATCAACATTCTTGGGTTCAACCTGAAAGATCAAACATAATTCTTCATATACCTTGTTTCTTATCATAAATCATTTTTCTTTGCTTCCAATTATCTAATCAACAGGGTGATTCTTAATTAGATTTTTGTTAGGTGTTACCACTTCAATTTTGATTTCAGTTCTTGGTTCATATCTAGGTTCTTCTCTTTGTTCATCATTCCGATCTTCATTTTGCAGATAAGTGTCAGTCCCATAAAATAATTCAACATTTTCTCTATTAGTCCTTGGATTAGTTTCTTCATCATAATTATAATCAAGCATCCTTTCTTGAATTCTAATTTTTTCATCAACTTTCACATTAGTGATCTCAACAATAGTCTTGGTTCTCTGATTAAAACATCTATAAGTTTTTATTTTCAATGAATATCTAAGAAACATACCTTCATCATTCCTTGAATCAAACTTTCCAATATCATCATCTCTTTTAATGTAAAATTTACTTCAAAAAAATCTAAAATATTTCACAGTAGGTGTATGTCCAAACCAACGTTCATAGGGTGTCTTGCTAGTGCCTTGTTTGATTTGTACTCTATTCATAGTGTACATTGTCGTATTTACTGCTTCTCTCCAAAAGATCTTAGATACATTATTTTCAAACATCATTGCTCTTGCTGTTTCCATGAGTGATCTATTTCTTCTTTTTGCTATCCCATTCTGTTCAGGTGTCTTAGGGGCTGAAAGCTATCTCTTTATGCCATTATCTTCACAAAAATGGTTAAACTCATTTGAAGTAAACTCTCCTCCTCTATTAGATCTCAAACATTTAATCTTCAAACTAGATTCATTCTCAACTCTACCCTTAAATAACTTGAATTTATCAAAAGCTTAAATTTTTCTCTAAGAAATGCTACGCACATCATTCTAGTGAAATCATCAACAAGAATCATAAAATACCTTTCTCCATAGAATGCCCTTATCTTTGTAGGACCACTCATTTCTGTCTGCACAATCTCCAATTTTGCTGAAGTAGTAAAATTCTTGCTTGGAAATGAACTTTTCTTCTGTTTTTCCATTACACGTTCCTTACATACCATGTTAGCAGGTTTCACAATCTTAGACAAGTCTCTAACTACAAATGTAGTACTGATCTTCACAATGTTGTCAAAGTTGATATGACAAAATCTCTTATGACATAACCAACTATCATCCACTTTAGCAACTAAACATGTCATCTCTGCAGGTGTCAATTGAAAAACATTACCTTTAGATCTTATACTTGTTCCAATTAGGTTACCATATTTGTCTTTGATAGTGCAATTGTTCTCCTCGAAATGTAGCCTGTATTCTTTTTCCATAAGCTATCCAACACTCAAAAGATTACGTTTCAAGCCATCAAAAAAGTAAACATCATCAGTGTTAGTCTTTCCATCAAGTTTAATAGATCCTTTTCCTTTTATATAACATGCTGCATTATTTCCAACTCTAACTATTCCTCCATCATAATTCTGAAATCAATAAATTTATTCATATCTCCAATCATGTGATGGGAACAACCATTGTCTATAATCCAATCAGATTTCTTTTTAGCTTGTGATACTAATGCTTTCTCTTTTCTAACTTCTTCTTTTTCAGGATTTTCTTCCTTAATAGCAACAAATCCTATTTCATCATCACTTCCACTCAAGAATTCTTTAGTTTGTACCAGATTCTTCATTATTTGCAAAAAGGCAATCCTTAGGTATTGGAGCTTTGTAGTGTTTTCTAGTCTTTCTTACTCTCTTAGGACATTTAGAAGAATAATGACCATATTCATTACAAGTTCAACATTTAAAGATTATGTTACCTTTAGGCTCTCTTTTCATAAGTAGGGCAAGTCCTTCCTTAATCTTATTTTCTTCTTCAACTTTTGTTTGGCTGCAACTAGCATAGTCTCCACTTGTACTTGTACTTCTTGTCAACATAGGTTGAACACTTAATGTGCTAAAAGCAGTCTCTATTTTAGGCAATTCTCCACTTTGTTAAAGCAGTCTCTATTAAAACCATTCTCATTATCTTTATTAGATCTAAAATATATAATCAATAAGATCACCAACTAGAGAAATATAAATATACACAATAACACCAAATTTTGTTGACTAGGGAAAACCTTGATCAGAGGGAAAACCCCGGTGGTAATGATGCCCACAAGATGATGTACTAATATAAATATTCCTTCTAAGAGGATGGACCCTTTTAGGAGTCAATAAAATACATTTAGTACATATAAGTCTTTGTTAGGAGACTTTGAATCCTTGTTAGGAGACTCCAACCTTGTTAAGAGTTGCGAAAGAAGACAGAAGGACCCACTGTCCAAACAATCTTATTATTATCCTCACCGAATAATACAACCAAAACAACTGTCAATGACAACTTCTTTTCCAAATATAGTTCTTTGTAAGCTCACCCTGCCCCACTCGCACCAATCTCTTCTCTGATCCAAAGATATTCACTTTCAGGTTTACTGGATCTCATACATAAGTTCGCATCTTCCACAATGCAAAGATATAACTATATTTTTTGCACACACACACACACACATACATTTCTACTCTTTCCATCCAAGGAATAATCTTTCCTTTATACCAAGTCCTAGAATAAGTTATTGAGTTGGCCTTGAGGCTTTCCCAATTTACAATTATAATATAGGACCATTTTAAGATACACGTTACATTACATCATTTTATCTTTTTTGTAATTACAATCAAACTGTCGGCTCACACTCTTTGTAACTTTACACATGCTTCTCATCCAACTTAGAGGTTTTAACCACATCATCTCTGACTTATCTTCATCCTTTGTCTAAGTCCGCTCAATCAGATTCCATCTCTGTTAGGAGATAAAATCCAAATATCAGAAGCCGCTCTTTGCAAATGCTTCCTAAACACAGTTTTCAGTAAAACCTTCACATATCTTTCTAGAATGCATAATTTTGCATGCGCTCTTAATTGTAATATTAAGACATACTCTAAATAATAATACAAAGTGTGCATAGACTGATGTTCAATCCTCAAACCGCGCAAAGCCAAACCCTGTCTGCTACACTGCCAGTCTTCACAAAATAACCGGTATGTTGACATCAATGACAAACTCTGTCATGAATGCAACACAAATCACTGTAACATATCTCCAACACTACCAGGATACCCCCCCATGAGAATACCATCAACATTCATGCTAACAAGAAATTATTGACGAATTTGAGCACGATTAAGAAAAATGTTATGATACTCATTTAGTGAACATACCAACTTTTGAACTGCCTACTAATTTTGATTATTAACCACCTTCTTTTGATTAAATTGTTGAGTATGACATAAATGGTAGAAGGATTTATAAAGGTTCTCATTTGTAGGAAGTTTTTTTTGAGGATGGTACTGATGACATAAAGGATGTAGTTGTGCATTCTCTGAATGATACAAAAAGACATGTAACTTTGAGAAGACCTTCATAGGAAGAGATATAGTCCTTGACTGTTGGTGCAATTTCTTAGGACATAAACAACTATAACTTGAAAAGTAGGACTATTGGATCTCCCCAAAAATAATGACCACGTTAATTGTCATGTTGAGGAAATACAATCATGTGTTTTCCTAGTCATATGATGAACTTAAGGCCTATAGAGAAGGTTTATTTTAGCATGAGATTCCCCTTAAGTTAGATTCAAAACCATTTAGGGAAAAAAAAAGGCCAATTAATCCTACCATTGCACCCTAGGTGCAAGAAGAGCTAGTCAAGTTAACAAATGGGGGAATCATAAAGCCTATCAAACATTCTACTTGGGTTTCCAATTTAGTTTATGTGAGAAAGAAAAATAGTGATATTAGACTCTGTGTTGATTTTAGAAATCTAAATATGTCTTCTTTAAACGACAGTCATCCTTTGCAAAATATGGAAGCTATGCTTCAAAATGTCAGTAGATGTGAGTTGTTAAGCATGTTAGAGGAATTTATAGGATATAATCAGGTTATAGTTAGGGAATTAGAACAATACAAAATAGCTTTTACAAATCCCTGGGGTACTTATGTATATGTAAGGATGGGATTTGGTTTGATTAATGCTGGTGCTACATTTCAGAGGCTTGCAGATGTAGCCTTTGTAAATCTAATTGACATTATTATGGTTGTGTATCAAGATGATCTCATTAAATATTAAAAAAGGATTGAAGATCATTGCATGCATTTGGAGATTTTTTTGTAAAATCTCTAGAGTATGACATTTCATTGAATCTAAAGAAGTGTAATTTTGTTGTGACAGAAGGTAAGTTTTAGGGTCATATTGTCTCTAAGGAAGGAATTAGGATTGATCTAGAAAGAGTATCAACATGTGACAAGATTCATATTCCAAAAATTGTTAAAGCCATCCAATCTTTCTCTGGTCAAATTAATATTTTGTGAAAATATTTATCTTTAACTCTGTAGAGACTGTGAAGGCCATTTCAAAGATGCTTAAAAAGGAAGCTAAACTTGCCACTGACTTCCTTTTTCGCCATCAACAAAGCTATTAAAGAAGTCCCCGTTCTTAGGTATCCTAATTTTAGTAAGCTATTTAAAATCTTCTCATTTGCTTCTTTTCATAAAATAATTGCTGTCATGCTTCAAAAGAATGAGCAAGGCTATGCACAACCCATTGCATTTTTAGTAATTCTCTATAAGAAGTTAAACTAAAATATGAGATAATTGAGAAACAAGCTTATGCTTTAGTCAAATCTATAAAGAATTTTGCGCCTCATTTGGTAGGAGCTTAGATTATTGCTTATGTTCCTAATTCTATTGTCAAGGATGTGTTTTTCCCAATATGAAGCTATAGGGAGAAGATGCATGCAGATAAACTGAATCAAATAATTCAATGTAGATATTAAGATTACTAAGTTGGTAAGAGGATAGGGATTAGCTAGACTGATGATAGAAGAGAACCTAGAGGCTTCTTAGGTAAATATAATTTCAAATAAATAACACCCATTATGTAGTTTGCAACATACATCTTAGTATACTAATATCTTGTATTATTTGAAACACATGCAATGTCCATAGGAATAGAATGATAATAAAAAAAGGACTTTGAGATTGCAAGTTTTAAGATATGTTTTCATAGGCGATTTATTTTACAAAAATAGAGATGGTTTCCTCTTGTTTTGTTTAGAAAAGTTTAAGGTTGAAAGGATGATGAGTGAAATACATGATGGTGTTTATGGATGCCATTATTCTGCAAAAACAACTCAAAAAATCTTGAGAGCTAGACACTACTGGCCTACCTTGTTTTTTGATGTGCATAAGCATGTTAGAAAATGTGAAGCCTGCCAAAATTTTCTAGGGAGGTTTAAGTACTCTAGTGCATTGTCATTGAATCCACTACAAGTGGAAGCCCCTTTGTTTAGTGGGGCATTGATTTTATTGGGGAAATGTCTAAAGAGTCTAGTGGTGGATACAAATGGATATTAGTTTCTACTGATTACTTTACAAAATGGATAGTAGTTATCCTAATAAGTCAAGCAACAAGCAAAGTGGTGATTGATTTTTTTATGAACAATATATTAACCAGATTTGGTGTGTCTTCTAGGTTAATCATGGACAATGCAATGTGCTTTAGGTCTAAAGAATTTATAAAGTTTTGTGATAGTCATGGGATCAATATTTCATACTCATAACCTTATCATTCTAAGGGGAATGGTCAGACAAATTATAAAAATGAGTTTAATGAAAATCATTAAGAGGATGCTAGAAATGAATAAGAAAGCTTGGGAATCTAAGATCAAATTGGATTTATGGGAAGATAGAGTGATAGAAAAAAAGCTATAGGTAAGCCACTTTTTGAGTTTTTTATGGTATTCAAGCTAGATTACCTGTTAATAATCTACTGCCTATGTATAAGTTCATTCAAGATGAGGAGATTGATATTATTGAGCATATGAATGAAAGAATGATGCTATTGATTGAATTAGATGAAGTCAAAGATGAAGGCCAAAAGAGGAATATAAAGTTGCATAAGAAAATTAAATATTTGTTTGATAAAAGGGAAAAATATGTGAAGTTCATGGTAAATGATATGGTTCTGGTATGAAATGTCAAGGCTCAAGAAAAAGGAAAACATGGTAAATTTGGATCACTTTGGCAGGGTGCATTTGTTGTCAAATAAATTCATGGCAGGGATTCTTACTTTGTGTAAAATATGAATGGTGAAGATTAGGAATTGCCAGTGCATGGACAATTTTTAAACCATTCTTTTCTTAAAATCATTATCCATGCACAATAGTTTTATATATTTGTAAGTATTCTAGGGTTTGTTTGTTTTTGGTTGTCTAGTGTGCTTTAGGTTTAGGGTCTATTCTCTTAGAAATAACTAGATTCTTGTGTCACAACAAGCTATAACCATCCCTGTCAGAACCATTGTTGGAACTATAAAATGCATACGATTTTTGGGCTAACTTGTATCCTACATTGTGCATTTTATTTGTAGGGTTTGTAAATTCAAATGGGTATTGTCCTTTATGCCCCGAGTTTTTACCCTTGTTCTGGTTTTTTGTTGGCTTGCTAAATTGGTTACATGGTCTTTAGGTCATTAATGTCATGGGATGAGTGGTCAAAGAAGATGCCAGGTTGCAACTTCATGACTTGAAGGTAAAAATTTAAAATTAGGCAGTGAAGTGGCGAGGAGGATGTGAGGTTGCGATCATGTGCCATGTGATTTGATTTAGAGGAGATCAATAGCTAAAATTTGAAGCTGGAGATTTGCACGACTAGTCAAAATTGATTGTTCGACTCATGCAAAATTAATTTGAAGAGATGATGCTGTCAACTAATGAGATTGTGGAAATAAATATGAGTATTTGGCCATCATTTTATCCACTTTAAATTATTGAAGTTGAATATTGATCCTGGTGCGCACAGAGGAACTTGCAGAAAATTGCCAAGTGATCAAAAGCATTAAGAAAAAAGTAAGTTAGATTTTCTCTATTTTCTGTAAATTGTTTAGTGGAATTTTGATTTAGGGATTTTCTGTGTGTAAATTTTGGTGTCAGTTGTGTGCCCTAGTTTCTAAATTAAAAACTGGTTAAAATGAGTGGGGAAGGGCCGTCTGAGTTTGGGTGGACCTCAAGCATCCCCTTCTTATGGAAATATTGGATAAGGATAAGAACATGAAAAGTGTGGATGGATGAGATGAAGAATTTGATTTGATTTGTTCAGTTATAGAGAAAATGATTATTGCTGAAGGAGAGATTAAAACAAATAATTTCAATGATATCATGGATGAGATGTTCAACTTTGAGAGTAGTTATGAAAACTTCATTTTAGATGCCAGGGCTATAACATATGCTAGGGCAAAAACAAATACTAGGTGAAGGGAAGCTGTAGCACAGTTGGAGGAGTTGAAAGGCTTTGATTGGCTGATTGAGCCGAAAGTTGGAAGGTGGGAAAGTTTCACAAAGAATAAGAGAAAATAAGAGGAATAAGTGCAAGGGGTCCCCCAGTTTTTTTTTTTTTTGTGAAGTTAGTTGCTTTTGTAATGGCATAGCCACAAACAAACTTCAAGGAGGTTAAGTAGTTACCTGAATGGACATCTTGCCTGGCTCAGCTAATGCCATGGATGTGCCACATAGCTAGGAGTGAAATTGATAACCAAGTTGAAGCCAAGAAGCTGAGCTTAGTGCCCTATGTTCTCCATGAACTGCCTTTCAAGCAGTTTGTGAGAGACATGTCACAAGTTTTTTCAACTTATTCAATGGTTTAAGAGATCAAATCTTCTATTCCCTCATAACACTTGATTAACAGATTTCACGGGCATTCTTGCCTCAGTGCAATTAGTTAGGGATATAATATTTTATTGTTAAAATATGATATTTTAAATGATTCGTAGTTTGTTCAATTCCTTGTTCTATAAAAGGAATACCAAGGTCATGAGATACTTCTTCTGAAATATTACCTGGTTCTAGAGCATACAAGAATAATGTTTCAGGTTCTTAGGTGTTATAGTTTGATATTGCGAGTTGTATACGTTTTCTTGATATAATGACATTCATGAATCAAAAGAATATTGATAAGTATGAGATATTTTCCATAGCGAGTCAAATTGTGATATTGCTATTAGGATTCAACTGTGTAGTTTTTTTGAGTCAAACTTATTGACCCATTCATTCTCATGAGAGATGGGTTCGTGTGAACCACTACTCATGAAACATGGGTCAATGAGTTTCATGTCATATTGTTGTCTCCAATCTGTACTAAGATACTTCATATGAATCAAATATAAAGTATGTCTTTTGTTTGTCCATCTGTTGTTATGGGTAAGTGTTACTTATTTCAATCTTTCTTTTAAGGAAAAAATTAAAGTGCTTGGAATAATTAACAATGAATATTTATGTATGGTTTGGATATGTGAGAACATTTTGTGACATAATGGTTTAAGTAAATGCAAGGCATTATAAGTTAGTTTGATTTGGAGTTGTTTTAAATTGTTGAGGGAAAGTGAATGCAGTTCATTTTATTATGACTCCATTGTCTAATGGAACATGCACTAGCCTATGATGTTTGATAGGGTATAGTTGAGAGGCAGAATCAAATTCGAAATCAATTTACTTTCATGTCATTAGGAGTAGAGTTAGGTTAGATTTTATTCTCAATAATTTCAAGGTCATAATGTGATTGTGTAATGAAATGGTGAAATAGAAGCTCATTATATGCAATCTAAGAATTGTCCACTATAGAAGTTTGTATTTTTTATTCAAAGCATGTTTATCTTATATAGAAATATGTTATGTAGGAATACCCTCCTGAGTTAGTGGAGCTCAAATTGAAAAAGGATATATGCCTTGTTGATGTTACATTTTCTTGTCTTTAATAAGTGAATAGGGTTAGACATATTCCCTAACTTTTTAATCCCATAGTCTAGGTCTTCTAGTTTCACTTACAGTTGAAGGTAGTAAGAAAATAAAACTATGATATTTAAGTGTGTGTGGAACTCCTCAAGCTTCTCACTATTGTGCGACCAACAAATATTACTTTAATCAACGTAGCATTTTGACCACTAAGGTTGGAGGGGGAAGAAGTGGAGAGCCACTTCTTAAAAATAGTCTATGTAGATATTGACCATGATATGTGATATGGAGGAACCCATGGAGACACTATCCACTTGTTCATAGACAAAGCCTTGGAAGGTGAAGAAGGTGGGATGAAGACATAGTTCAACTAGGTTAACAATTTTGGGGCTTGACTTTGTAATACCCCAAAATTGGGACCTATTTAATTTCATCAATTTTGGTGCATTATCTCGATTTTACATCACCAAAGTCCTAGTTCCCTAGGCAATTTTCTCTCTCCTACCTGACTTAATTTGACTTGATGTCAATTGCAAAGACCATAAATTGCAATAATCAAATATTAATATTAATTCCTAAAGTCCTTGACTTTAATTAGCTAAATTACCTCTATGATAATTTAATTTAGTTCTAAAGTCCTAAGCACTTTGAATTAAATTAAAATCTACCCCTTTGGCTAATACACATAAAAAGGAATTAATTAATTGCTTGTTATTTGAATGGACACCTTTTCTTGAATTAATAATTTGAGATACTCGAAAGGTCACTCCCCACATGTGGCAAATTTCATTCTTTTAATTAAATAATTCATACCTTTTTGTCTCAAAGGGGAATGAAGAGTCAGGAGTTTCAAATCAAGAAACTCTTCATTCCTCTCTGGGCTTCTCTATTTAATGAACCTCTTTTTCTCATTCAAGAGAGAGCAATTTTTGAGAGCATCCTTACTATAGCAATTTTTTAGTCTCATATCTCATTATTTTCAAAGCTCTTTTATTGCATTATTTAGATTAATATCTCCTTTTTTTAGTGTAATTGCATTTCATACTAGATTAATTTGCTTAAATGTTCTTAGTATTAATCTCATCTTTATTTTCAAGCTCTTAGATAAATTGTACTTCATCTTAGCTTAATTGCATTCTTGCTCATCTTTATTGCTTCTTGGAAATTCTCTATTGTTGAATTGGTTTCCCGGCTGTTGGCTCTCATTCTGAGAGTATTCAAACACCCCATTCACATAGGAGGCAACAGGTCGCCTCAACATGGAATTTGGATTTAGTTCTTCATACTCTCTCCCAAATTCTATCAAGTGAATAATGACCATGTTGTGTTGTGCCTGATTTAGAGGTCACATTCAGTCACATACATTTTGGCACCCACCGTGGGGCAGAAAAGATCAATTTCTGGCCTCATTCTTAATTGGTTTTTTAATTTTAGTGTTGGTTCCAGGCTTTGTACGGCTATGTACAACCTGAAAACCTTGTAATATAGTAATGGATGGATAGAATGATGAATCCTCTTTCTTATACTTTTGGTTTGGTTCATTTTTATAAAGAAATGAATAAGTTATGATCATTTTGGTGAAAGTGGGTATTTGTAGATTTGAGATTTTCTAAATACAGTCAGATTGAAACATCTGGTATGGAAAAATTGTGAAAAATAAAGATCTCTAATAGTATTCATTGGAAAGATACATGAATTATCTTTCATTTCCTTTTGGTTTGAGTCATTTTTATGCAGATTTGTGAAAGTTATGGGCATTTGAGTGAAAACTAGTTTTTCACAATCTGCATTGGAGTTGCAGGCAATGATTTGCTCTTAGAAAATGATTTATGAATGGAAAAAATAAATGGCTTACTTATTTGGAAATTAGATTCATTAATAGTTACTATGAAATTGGTTTGGTTTCATTTGGATTCTTTTTGAGAAAGATATGTGATTCCCTAGGCAGGGCCTGGTGTTTTAAATTTGATTTATGATAGAAAAATTGCAGTCTGAAAAGGTTATTGGTTGAGGAACCAAATGAAATCATAAGACCTTGTAATTTTGGGAAATGGTAGTTCTTGATGTTAGCTAAAAACTTCATTCTTTCCAAAAATTTTAATATTGTGATTTTATGGGTCAAATAAATCAATCTTTAAAGACTGTCTTGAAGACAACAATGTTACATATCTTACGGTTTGCCATTGATTTGTCTTGATTCTGTACTTTTGGATGTGTGCTAAATGCTGGATTGCAGATCTTTGGACCTAAGGTGATTTCTTAAAATCTCTATAACACTTGGTTTGGGCATAAAATTAATCTCTCATGTGTTTGGCTTGAGTGTTTACATGCTTTCATAGAACATTTTTCAATTGATGCTCTTAATGGGAAATGAATGAAAATATATTTGCTTTCATACAAGTTTGTGTTTAAGTGAATGCGTGTGTTTAAACATTAGGTAATTCTTGGTTCCAATATCAAAAAAATCTCATTGAGTAATCTAGGGCATGGATTCATTCCTTTTTTACATGAAGAGTTAAATGCACCACTTTGTGGACTCACTTCATGTTTACTTGGAAAGTTAAATATTCCATGATTCAAACCCTCTTGCACTTATGAGTAGTATTGATTAGCAGTCTTAGATTACTTGTGATTGATATAGATTGCTATCTTGGGTTATTGGACTCACTAATCCGCCGGCCCCCTTGTTCCACCCCGTGGTTGCAATCTCAGTACCACATTAAAGGGGAGGGGTCTACAGGAAAGAAGCGTTAATTGTTCCACTAGGCAACCCTTTTGTGCTTTTTGGAACTCACTTGTTTTCTAGGGTGTGGACTCACTTTGAGTTTGTGTGAGGAGTTAAATGCACCACTTTGTGGACTCACCTCATATTTACTTGAAGCGTTAAATGCACCACCTTTAGTGCTTCCCAATACTTTTGATAGTGAATTACTTACTTTTTTATTTGTAGAAGGCCTGCTTGGGGATTTCATCACCTCAAGGGACGACCTTAACTCCCATGTTCCGATGGAGTATAAATATCGGGAGGTGAATCCAAAGACACCTCTCTTGGGAATAAGTTAGATTTCACTCTTGGCTAAGCCTCAAAGAACTTTATACCTTTGAGAAGTGAAGGAGGAGATTTGGGTTACCGTCTCCCCCCGGCTATGTGATTTCAGATTCTTCTCATCTACAGATTTGGGCCTCACGTACCTTGCGTATATCGAGGACTCCCTTTAGAAAATCCATGTATATCCTTGTAGACAACTTGCTAAGATGTTGTTGTGTTTTAAGTGCCTGCTAAAACATTCTCAAGAACATACACAAGTAGAGTCCTTAGGGAGTAGAAATACTAAGTCACTATTCTTGTTCATGCGCAAGGTTGCTTTGTCCCTTGCCCATTGCTTGAAGACTGTTTGCTTGAACTCCTTGATTGCTGTCTTACATGCTTGATCAATGACATAAATCTGATTTGCCTTCTGTCCGTGATCTATTTTTCTATTTTCCTATCGTTCACCATTAGAAACTGGTTGTCTTGAGTTAGGAATCGATCGATCTTTGCTTTGACTCGTATTGTCTCTCATTAGTCTACCTTATCTCGTTGTGCTCTTGTACCTTGCATTGTGATTGTCTTATCTCAGTTGTTCTAGCCATCTCTTTTTGACAATTCGTACCAGGTTCATCTTGCATCTTGGCTGTTCTAGCCATTTATCTCCTTTTCGTTATCTTAGAGACAGAGTCTAGCTTTATCCCGAATCTTTGCTCGTTACATCTTCGTCTATGACTTATCCCATTCAGAATACTAATCAAGATAGAAGCAAACCTCATAATCAAGACATAGGTCATTTTGAATCTATTATGAAATCTGAACTTTGTGAGGGATCCTCACATTCCTCCTCATTCCAAGAGTATTACATTCCATTGTTTCAGATACAGTCTGACTTATTATTTCAAGAATATTATAACCCATTGTTTGAAGACCAGCAAGACTCTAAAGGGTCACTTTCTAAAATTGAACCTATTGATTCTTTTGAACCTATCGACTCTTTCACGATCTCTCAGAATACTACCAACAATATGGGAGATCCATTCCACTTCCCAAGGGGAGGTAAATTCAATGATAGTCATGAGCAATCTCCAAATGACCAAGGTCATGGTCAGTCTCGAAATGACAAGATTTATGATCAATCCCACAATATTCAATATTCAGTCAACATCCAGGACCTTTGCAATTTGAAACAATGATAAGAGGAGCCTCTCCTAACATTTCTCCAGAGATGGAGACAACTATGCATGAAGTATCTGCATGAATTACCCGAGTCTGAAAAGCTTGATATCTTCTTGGACAATCTTGTCCCAAATTTTGGATACCAAGTACGATTACAAGGTCCCCACAGTTTTGACAAATATGATTAGGTGGGTTGTGAGGATAGAAGCGTTTATGGTTAAGAAGGGAGAATTGACTTTGAACAAAGACAACAAGCAAGGACCTTCTCCCTCAAACAAGGATAAGGATAAGATTGTCAACAAAAACATAGATGTTATGAATGACAGGGTTGTTGACAATGTGATGCCAAAACCCTCAAAGTCTATCATTAATCTTAGCTCTAGCATGCAAACAATCAATGCCATTGAGAAGGCTACAACAGAAGCTCAACCGCCTTCCAGATTTGCTAGAAACAAACCTTGGATCTCTCAGTGTGACATGATCATTGCTCCAGGGAGCGAGGATACTCCTAAACCCAAAACTCCCTTTGTCTTGCGAGGC
Organism: Chamaecyparis obtusa; assembly: GCA_027943335.1. Classification (NCBI taxonomy): domain Eukaryota; kingdom Viridiplantae; phylum Streptophyta; class Pinopsida; order Cupressales; family Cupressaceae; genus Chamaecyparis; species Chamaecyparis obtusa. Next base: position 40,778 of record BSBK01000661.1, read on the forward strand.
CCTACGTCTCCCTCTTATAACTACGCACAATCTCCAGCTTATGCGAATGCTATCCCTCGATCTCGTGCAAAGATCGTTCTTCAAGGTCTCGAGCCTTCAAATTTCAGACCAAAACTATCTATGGATAAAGTCCTCACTAAGGCAAACATCCCCAAAGATCTCAATCTCGACCAGTTTCAATCTATGGTGGGTCATTTGACCTCGCCTCATTATTTATCATTCTCTGAGGAAGACGATCACTTGCTGAGCCACCCGCATAATGCTCTCCTACACACTAAAGTTATGATAGGCCCCAAGAGTATCCCCCGCATCCTCATTGACAATAGTGCTAGCCTCAATACTTTCTCTGCTAAGATGCTTACCCAAGCAACAGATAGTTTTGTTCCCGCCAATAGAGAATCCATTGAGTTCTATGATGCCAAGCTAAAAGAAATAGAAAAGACCCCGAAGATCAAAGATATTGGCATGGGGGAATATCAGATTGAGTCTGTCTTGTCATTGAAAACTCTCCCTCCATCTCCACATTCCTATGAGGAACCTTCTGAAGATGGATTTGGTATTAGCTATCAGAGCTATGAGCTTGACCAACGTAGTTGCAACTTGCACTCACATGTAGATTTAGATGATGAAGAAACACAGATTCAACATATGACATATGAAAGACCTTTGAATGATCAAAATTCTGATTCAGACTACCAGAAAGAGTCTTATCTACCTTCTCAAGTGCTTCAAGAACATGATTTTGGTCCTCACCAAGAGGAATACACTCTATTGAACAGATTTCTACTACTACAGCTACTACTGAATATGTCATTGCCTCTAATGGCACACATACTGATTGGGAGCAACTATTGGATGCTTCCCTTATCTTGGGTATGCCTCAAGGTATGCCTATTCTAGATTGTTCCACCACTTCTTCTATTGAACAGACTCCTATTGCTACCAACTCCAATGGCACACATACTGATTGGGAGCAACTATTGGATGCTTCTCTCATATTGGGTATGCCTCAAGGTATGCCTATTCCAGATTACTCTGTTGCTTCTACTACTGAACAAGATCCTACTATTAAAGAAACACTTCCTATGTTAGATGACAACAATGAAGAAAGTATGCCTCTGACTATGTCTCTAGTTGAATGAGACTCTATATCAGATGCTACAATGGAAATACTAGTTGATGCTATGCACCTATATGCTAGTATTAACAACTCAGAAAGAGGAGAAAGTTATGATCCTCTAGATCAGGCTATTGATGATGATCCTTTCCACCCTCCTGTAGAGATCATTCCTATGGCTCCTAGGCCATCTTCTCCAAGCTATACTCCTACTGCTCCAACAAATCATGGGTATCTGAGATCCCATCTTGTTACAATCTCATGGAATCCTGGTAGATCCAAAATTGAAATGGTTCCTATTCGTGCACTCTTACCACCTGAAAGGGGACCTGACTCTTGGAATAGACCATCTTGGTTAGGCTCACATAATATTCCTCCAAACTTATCTGACTCTTCTAAGATGACTGACAATCGACAATGCTCTATGGAAGATTACTTTCTTGATCTATTTGATGCATCCATGAATGATAAGGATGATACTGATATATTTGCACTTGAGCCCATCCCATAGACTTTTCTTCCCCCTTCATCTCCCAGAAAAGTGGCCCGTCCACTTCCATTTCCACCTCTCCACCTGAACCAGTCATATAAGCCTCTTTCATCCACCATTCCTGAGTCTTTTGGAAATAACTTGGATGTGCAACATAAAAACAAAAATAATGAGAATCCACTTATATCTCAAGGTCACCATGTCCCATCTAATCGACATGTGACTACGAAGAAAGGAAAGCAAGAGGGGTGTTCAAAAGATTGCAAAGGTCCTCAAAAAGAAGAAGACAATCAAAAGCCAAAAAATAAAATAAAAAATGGATCTCGAAATCCATTCTACAGGCATTGTCATCAAAAGCACCTCAAAGTAAAGAAGAAAAAATTCAAAAGCTATGTGGATTCCAAAGAAAGGAAAAATCAAAGTTGTCATTCGAGCTTCCAAAATTCTCATGCTTCCCTCCATTTCATCACCCTTGCCTCTCATACTTTACCCTATTCACTCCATCTTGCCTTTTTCCAAAGTGCGTATCAGTATCTCATTATTGCTAATGGCATGACTAAGAAAAATCTAGAATGTACTCTTCCTAAGCGTTTAGAGCGTGGGAAATCTGACAAAGAGATAAGGTGTGTCCATGAGGATATTTGTGGGTCTCACTTAAGTGATCTTTCCTTGACTATGGATCTCTTGACTATTGGACACTACTGGTTGGATCTCCTATTACTGCTACAACATCTAGTTCTGATTCTACAACTTTTCAGCTAGCTACTACTACTGAAGGAGAGAAACTCAAAGAGCCAATCAATGCTCTTCATTTGAAGAAATTCTACAGCTAACATTCTCTATGTTCATGTACATATTTATTGGTCTTGAAAAAATCCTAAAAATTGATATATTGCAAAAAATCCTAAAAATTGCAAAATGTCCTGAAATGATCATCTTAGTGAAACCCTGGCAAATAGGCGCTTTGATGTATCTATTATCTTGGTGAAAACCTGGTAAACAGGCACCTTGATAATACTAAAAAAAATGAAAAAAAAAAACAAACAAAAAAATAAAAAAAAGAGAAAAGTACAAAAAAATTGAAAAAGAAGAAAATGTGCCATTGATGAAAACCTAGTAAATAGGTGTCATGGTAGCAAAAATAGAATCTCTACCAAGATGGTGAAAACCTGGTAAATAGGTGCCTCTTGTTTCCTAAAGCTGCATCTCATCTCAGCATCGCTTGGCTCTTAGTTTCCTGCTTTAGTTTCCTTCCTTTCCTGCTTTAGTTTGTTTCCTGCTTTGGTTTGCTATCTCATGCGCTTGTCTTTGAGTTTTCCTTGACTCTTCATGGAATAGAACTGGTCATACTTGGGGGCATCTCCCTGGTCTAGGGGGAATTGTCCTATCACTTTCAAAAGATTCATTTGTGCATCAGTCACCAGCGTTTCACGCTGTGTCTTCCTGCTGATGCCTAGCTACTTTTGAGATCTCTCCTCAAGGATCTCTTGTGTATCGGTCACCAGTGGTTCTCACTGTGCCTGCCACTGATACCTAGCTCTCGTTCGATCTCTCTTCTTCGGGATTTCTCCCTTACATCAATCACCAGTGGTTCTCATTGCGTCTGCCTGCTGATGTTTTGCTAGTATCTATGAGATTTCTCGCTTTGAGGATCTCTCTCGTATCGGTCACCAGTGGCTCTCACTGTGTTTGCCTGCTGATACTTCATTAGCTTCCTGATATTTTCTTGAGACTTTGTCTCTTGCGATGGTCACCAGTGATTTTCACTGTGTCTTCCTACTGTCGCTATCCTGTTGAGACTTCAAACGTTGTATGTTTTCGAATCAACTTCAATCCACTTGAACACGAACTTAAACTAAAACTAAAACTAAATGTGTGTTCCTTTGAGGCATGTTGAGCTTTATTTTCTTTGAGTGCTTGTTTTTTTGCTTTGCTTTTTTGCTTTCTGTTTGTTGGTTTAGTTCCAATGATCCAAAGAATCTATATAAGAGGGTTGTCTGTCTATAAGAGCCTCCATCTCGTATTGGATGGCCATGCATACCTTGACTCCTTTTATATGGACGCCTTGGTGAAGTTGGTTCTTCTCCTTGTTTGTTTTGAGTGACTTCTTTTGCTACATTTGGAATTGCTAACGCTCATCTTGCTAAGTGAATGTAGGCGTCATTGTGAGCACTCTTTGGCAAAAGAAAGATCTCTCGCGTGTTTGGTGTGTTTGTTCACAAGAGACATTCAGGTCATTCTAGCAAATGTGCTTTGATGCTTATGTTAACTTGCTAAATTAAAAGGAATAGGTGTTCAGGTCATTCTGGCTTCTTGTACCTTAATGCTTAGACCTCATTCTGACAAATTTAAGACTTATGTCATATTCATATTCTCATGTTTGGGAGAATTGTATGGAATCTTGTGATTGTCTCATGCTTAAACGAACTCAATGATGATAAATACAACGAGTCCAACAGCAGAGTCTGGAGGATTGCATTTGTTCATCCTAGGCTTGCATTTAGACTTGCATCTTTCATTCTAGGCTTGCATTTGGAGTGCTTTCTTGTTGCTCTCTTGATTGCTTTCTTCTGGATCTTCTCATCAAAGGTTCTCATCTTTTGTCCCAGTCTCATCTTGGCTGCATCCTTTTTCGGGATCGAAATCAAAATCTGACATCTCTAGATAGCTCAAAATCATGTTTTAAATTCTGTGATCCTTTGGGATCGGATGCTTGTGCAGTCAACCTTATGGCATCATTTTCTTGCCAGATCCTCATCTTTACATCATGTTCTTGAGATCTTTGCTCTTTTCATCAAAGTCAACTCAAGTCAAATTTAGTCAACCATGGTCAACCTAGTCAAACTTGGTCAACAAGACCTCTGCTTTGCTCCGATTCACTTTTGCAGCTTCGCGAATCTAGTCTAATTGCTTTTGCTCTGCAATCTCTTGTTGTTTATCATCCTTCTGACATGTCATCTTTTGATTTCGCTCCCGAGGGGGCAGGATGATTACATCATTTGAATCTTGTCGAATCTATTCTTGAATCTGTCTGATTTGAATCATCAGTCCTCATTGCTAGGGACATCTTCATGCCTCGCATCTTGTCATCTTGAAATCTATCTCTTAGGTATCTGAGCAATCTAACTTAGATCCTCGAGGATCACTCTTTGTTTTGGAGATGGTTCTTGAAATCTTTTGGGTATTGGGGCAATCTAACCCTGATTCCTGGGAGTCAATCTTCGTTCTAGAGATGACTCTCGAAATCTCTTTTAGACCGTTATCTGGGCAATCTAACCTGGGTCTCAGAGGGCTGAGCTTTGTATTGGGGCAATCTAACCCCGATTTTGGAGACAGTCCTAATCTGCATCTAAATCTCACTCTGGGGCATTGGGGCAATCTAATCCCGATTCTCGTCTCTCTCAAGAACCGTTGTCTTTGCAATCTAACTTAGACTTCAAAAAATTCATGCTTTGATCTACTTTCATCTGTCACTTTAGACTATTCTTTGAATCAATGCGCTACTCGCACATCAATTCAAAGAGGGGCAAATGTAATACCCCAAAATTGGGACCTATTTAATTTCATCAATTTTGGTGCATTATCTTGATTTTACATCACCAAAGTCCTAGTTCCCTAGGCAATTTTCTCTCTCCTACCTGACTTAATTTGACTTGATGTCAATTGCAAAGACCATAAATTGCAATAATCAAATATTAATATTAATTCCTAAAGTCCTTGACTTTAATTAGCTAAATTACCTCTATGATAATTTAATTTAGTTCTAAAGTCCTAAGCACTTTGAATTAAATTAAAATCTACCCCTTTGGCTAATACACATAAAAAGGAATTAATTAATTGCTTGTTATTTGAATGGACACCTTTTCTTGAATTAATAATTTGAGATACTCGAAAGGTCACTCCCCACATGTGGCAAATTTCATTCTTTTAATTAAATAATTCATACCTTTTTATCTCAAAGGGGAATGAAGAGTCAGGAGTTTCAAATCAAGAAACTCTTCATTCCTCTCTGGGCTTCTCTATTTAATGAACCTCTTTTTCTCATTCAAGAGAGAGAAATTTTTGAGAGCATCCTTACTATAGCATTTTTTAGTCTCATATCTCATTATTTTCAAAGCTCTTTTATTGCATTATTTAGATTAATATCTCCTTTTTTTAGTGTAATTGCATTTCATACTAGATTAATTTGCTTAAATGTTCTTAGTATTAATCTCATCTTTATTTTCAAGCTCTTAAATAAATTGCACTTCATCTTAGCTTAATTGCATTCTTGCTCATCTTTATTGCTTCTTGGAAATCCTCCATTGTTGAATTGGTGTCCTGGCTGTTGGCTCTCATTCTGAGAGTATTCAAACACCCCATTCACATAGGAGGCAACAGGTCACCTCGCCATGGAATTTGGATTGAGTTCTTCATACTCTCTCCCAAATTCTATCAAGTGAATAATGACCATGTTGTGTTGTGCCTGATTTAGAGGTCACATTCAGTCACATACAGACTTTTGTCTAATGAGTTCAATGAAGTCGAAGACAAAGACCACAGTGAAGATAGAGAGAGACAACATCAAAGCTAGCAAGAAGACCATTTTTTTCAAGCTTGTTATCTTTGACAAAATCAACAAAGTGGGTAGATTTCTTGATGTGAAAGTTGGATCTACCCATGATAGTGGAGATAATTTTAGGAAGGTGGGTAACAAGATTGAAGGTTGGGGAATTAATGGTATCCACAATGGTCATAGAAGAATTCATAACTTGTGGATTTTTGGGACACCATAAATTCGACGGATAACCTCTTTGGAGGGGAATTTGATTAGGTTTGGAAACACTAATGATTAAAAACAACTCTCTTCTTTTGAACAAATATTTCACAATCCATCATCCTCTAAAATCTTAGAATGATGGAAAAAAGTAGGGTTAGTCTTAACAAAAGATTGACATGGCATCCTCAGGGAATTGAAAAGATCGAAGGCAACATCAAAGCTTTCAACATAGGATGATCTATAGCTCCAATACTAGGCATTAAATAATCCAAAGGTGGAGCAACTAAAAATGGGCCTTGAGAAGACAACCTTGTAGGATAAACCTTTTAAGTCTTGGAGTAGGGTCCTTAGTCAACTTAACATGCATATAATCAAAATCACCAACTATAAAATGCTCATAGAGAACTTTCTTCCAAAATATTGCCTCACTCCTTTTGTGGTGAGAGCTTATGTAATTCAACATAATATGTCCAATAACAAAGCATCTTTTGCAATAAAAGGGAAGACTAGCACAATTGAGTGTCTTGGTTCACAATTTATCCTTGACAAGCAAGACAATATCCCTTGATAAATTTTTAGAAGTGTCAATATTTATAAGAATGTGAACAAAATTAGTATAGCTAAAGTTTGTTGATGAAATATCTTGGAAAAAACATTCAATAGTATACATTCAATAGTATTGTTGATAGATTAAAAAATAGAACTTCCCAAAATTGAAAAGGAAGATTGGGTTATCTAACTCAAATAGGCACAATATTTAAGGATTCAATTAAGGGGTTGAAAGAAGAATCCCATAATCACTTAATGAATTAACTAGATCTCCTTTTACTTTATCCTATGTAAGCTAAAATTACAAGAGTTCTTTCTATTTTTAAATCATGTATTTTTTTTTAATCTCATAGCATAAAAGAAGAATATTTGTCATGATATAATTTAATTCTTAACTAGAGTTCCTTTGCATCTAAAATCTCAAAAAATCTAAACCTCGTTTGTTCAAATGTCCAAATTCAAACATTAGAGCAAAATATTTTGTGGGCTTTCCCATAACAAAAGGCATAAATATGTACAATTGTATACAACCATATAGGTGTAGTAGGCTATATGTTGCACTTGCCATTGTGCAAGTATCCCCCCCCAAACATGTTGATGCAATTTCTTGGTGGTCTAGAGAAATGCGATGAATGTTTTGAAAAAAAAAGAAAAAGTTTTAAGTTTCACAACACCTTCGTACATTGTACGCATCGACTAATAGGTGGGATATTTGAATTTTTTTGATCCCCATAGTTTGGGCTTAAACAACACACACTAAGTGTTGACTATTGTGTGTTGTTCAATGTGTGACCCACTTTTTTAACTTGGTGTTCAATTCCTATTACCGTTGTTGATAAATTCCATTGCTAATAACTACTTTATTACCAATACAACATGCATCAATGACTTTATGCGTGTTATATGATCATAACATTATCCTTCAGGTCAGTGCTATTTTCTAAAAGGTCAAACACAACCTCTGACACAAACATAGAGCATGGATCTGGACTAGACATTAATGTTGAGAGCACTAAAATTAAATTGAAAAGTTTCATAAATCTCCCACTCATAGATAGAGTGCTAATAAAATTTGAATTGAACTAAAAAATTGCTTGAATTTCCCACCTCATAAATAACATGAGACATGTATAGAAGCTCACCCAAGAATAATTTTTGAGGATTCTATCTTTATTTTTGGTTTTGTTTGATGAGAGCACCCACATGACTATAGAGATGAGGACATGGGAGAAATTGTCAATTTCCTATTTTAGGAAGAACTACTTACTCATTAGGGTTAGATGCTGCAAAGAAAATATTAACAAAAAGAGCCCAAAATTATACTCCATACAATTTTATTTGGATATCTTGATTGAAACAAAAAAGAATGGAGGAAAATGTATGAGAAAACATAGATGAGATTCATTTGTCTTGTAGCTTTGAGAATCTAGCCGAAAGTCTCCAACTCTAAGTTGTTTGTATCTTAGTAACACATCCTCTACCTATTTTGTGTTAATTTTTTAGGCACTATCTAATGCTTTTAGGTAATCATTTGTTTAGTTAGGTACTATCTAGTGCTTTGGGTAATGTTTTTAGGATGTCTTTTTATTTATTGAACAATGTTGCCTATGTACTTGTTAAGAGAGGCCATGCCTTGTTGTTGCACTTTTCTAATGCCTACATATACTATTTCAATGCCTACAATATGGACTTTACAATAAATATAAATATTAATTTATGTTTATTGCAAAGTCTGTGTTATAGGAATTTACATAGTGTTGAGTTCAAATCTTGTTTAAAAAAAAAAAAAAAACAAAAAACAAAAAACAAAAAACAAAAAACAAAAAACAAAAAACAAAAAGCAAAAAACAAATAGACATAACTAAACGAATGATTACCCAAAAGTGCTAGATATTACCTAATTTTTTTTTTCAAAAGCAAACTAGGTAGAGGAAGCCTTAAGCTACAAATAAGTTAGGGTTTGATAATTTCAACCAGATTCTCAAAGCTACAAGACAAATAAATCTCATCTATGTTTGCTAAAACATTTTGACTCCTTTTATATCTCATCAATATATCCAATCCAAACAAAACAATATGGAGTATAATTTTGGGCTCTTTTCGTTGATATTTTCTTTTCAACATCTAACCCTGATGAGTAAGTAGTTTTTCCTAAATAAGATGATTGACAACTACTCCCACACCATCCATGTTTATAGCCATGTGAGTGCTCTCATTAAAAATAACCAAAAATAAAGTTGTAATCATTATAAATTATTCTTAGGTAGGCTTCTATACATGTCTCACCTTTATCTGTGAGGTAGGAAATTCAAGTAAAATTTGAGTTAAATCCAAGCAGCCTCAACACACTATCTGTGAGCAACAAATTTATGCAACTTTTGAACTTAATTTGGGCACTCTCAACATTAATACCTGGTCCAAATCCGTGCTCTATGTTTGTGTTGGAGGTTGCATTTGACATTTTGAAAAAAATTGTATTGACATAAATGATATTTTTATGATCATATGACATGCATAAAGCCATCAATGTATGCTGCATTGGTAATAAAGTCTTTATTATAATCAAAATTTACAAAATTTATCAATGATGGTAATAGGAATTAAACATGGGGTTGAAAAGTGGGTCCGATATTGAACACCACATACTAGTTAGTACTTAGTGTGTGCTTTTTAAGCCCAACCATCCCTGCATGGATTTCTTGATGATGTCTTGTGAAAAAAATTGACACATTAAGCCCTCAAGAATATCTCCATCAACTCTTAGCATTTTCTCCAAGACTTTTTGCATGTTTACCATCCAATCATCACCACCCAACCTCTACTTCTACCAGTCATATTTTGATGGTTTAGAGATTTGTCTCTTTGTTTCTCATCATAATAAGATATTATATATCCATCTATTTTTATTCTTGATGAGATTAATGTCTAACATTCATAGCCGGGCTATTCATATATTGCAACAAGTTATTCATTCTCTTCCAGACATGATTACTTAAAATTCATATTTATGAGTCACATCTTCCTTAGTTGTCAACTTCTAAATTGAAAATTCATAGAATTTTATAGAATATTTTGATCTGTTTTTCATAATAATTACATTATCATTTCTAGCCCATCATCAGTGTCTTTGGAGCTTGTGATACATCAATTTACATATGACTTTGGATTGACATCACTTGATTTTGAAACACGGAGACTTGAGAAATTTTCAGAGACACATTTGGATTTGGATTCTCTATTCATCCAATTTATGAGAAGGGCTTTTCAAATTACTAGTTGATCTATTTCTTCTTAAGCGATAAATATTGTTTGTAGCAGTGATCATATTCTATCTTCAAATTTTTATCATTAGTGTAGGAGATTTTTGTTTATGGAGGGACTCATATTGACATAACCTCTCTCTTATTGGGAGGACATTTATTGTACTTATATAAGTAGTCTTTAGGGGAGTCATACTGAGTCCTCTCTCTCTCTCTCTCTCTCAAAGATGATTTTTTTCCATGTCATTTTCTTGTTAATGATTTGTAGCTTCGGTCGAATAAATCCAATCGATTAAATCAAATGCTTAAGTGGGGTCGATATGATCATCGACATTATTGAAAACATGTTGATCAATATTCATATTGGTTGCTAATGGCTATTACTATTAATTTGTGGTTATACATATTTTGTAACGATCAGTACAACAATTAAGCCATTAACAAGTTGTTAATGGGACATGTATCATGTAGAGACATGTCCCTACATGAACCTTGTTCATGTAGAGACATGTCTCCACATGGCATATATATATATATATATATATATATATATATATATATATATATATATATATATATATATATATATATATATATATATATATATATATATATATATATATATATATATATATATATACTGGAAATGTAACTTGGAAAACATAGAAATCAATACGCTCCTTCAAAAGTTATAGCAAGTGATAAATACATATATCATACCTTCTCATATATAAGCAAGATATTATACTTGAACATTTTTCTCTCATATTGATCTGCATCTTCATAGAAGTATTCACATTAGATTTAAAAGAGGCAAGTATAAATCTAACTAAAATCTATTCTAGTATCATCATTAGGAATTGGGCTCATCATATATCTAGGAAATAGGAAATAAAATAAAATTCCTCTATCTAAAATGTGATCACAATTTTAACATTTAGCATTTTCTCTAATTATGAGAGATTTTGTGCTACAAAGTTTCTAGGTTTGTGTATAAGTTTTTGCATCAATGTTTTGATTCACACTCTGTGATCCATCATCTAGATAGTAGAGATATAAAGAGAGATAAATGATTATTATTCTCTCTTTATCTCTCTATTGTCCCAATGATGGATCATGGAGTGTGATCTAAAATGTTGATGCAAAAACTTCTACACAATCTAACCCATAAACTTTGCAACACATCGTTATGGATCGTGGAAATATGATACTTTAATTATGAGAGATTTGTTTTTTTTTGTACATGGACAACTTACTAGACCTTGTAGGCAACATCCATCCACACATTCATTATTAATTTTTTAGCTTCTCCTTAAGTAGTACTTAAGGGGGGGTGTTAAGAGTAAACTAAGTAATCACTTAATTTATTAATTGAGTCTTTTATTTTATTATATTTAAAATAAATTTATGAGAGTACTTTTTTATTTTTAAGCTTCTTTTTTATCTCATTGTATAGGATGACAACACTTCTCACGATCTAACTTAACCCTCACGTAGGATTTTCTCTAGCATTGTTTTTTGTATTTTCCTTTTATAAAGATTCATTATTAATTTTTTAATCTAATACATTAATATATTCAATTAAGAGGCTTAATCATGACGCTTTTTAGATTAATTCAATTCTCAAAGTTACATAGAACAATCAATTTCTTTTTATTTCTTTATGATAGACATTTTTGTTGAAGATAATTTCTGGGAGCTATGAGGCTCAACAATAAACTCCAATAGAGTATCTGAGATATCTATTAGTTTCAATAATTCCCACAACCAAACCCCACACTCTAACATCCAAAATAAAACATATTTCAATTACAAGGATGCTATAAAAAAATCTATTTTTCTCACAATAAGAGGCCCCTAAAAATCCATAGTCTATTGATTTAAGGACCAAAAGGGAAGGCTAGAAATGATGGAACTTGTAGATGAGGCCTCCATATTTAGAATGTTCTTCATCAACCACTACCTCTTATCTAAAAATGACAATAGGGGAGGATGAAGAATACATAATGAACTTGGATTCACCTCATAAGGAGAGATGAACACAACCAAGCATATGTGATGGAACACCAACAAACCATGAAATATTTGCATACTTTTTCCCATATTTGGCATAAAAGAGGAGGCATGAGAAGCGATGCAATCATTAGGAACCCAAATATTATAATTCATCATATACTCTAAAGAGGCCATCACTTAAGGTAAACCAAACACGAGGGACAAAAAATCTACCTCCACAAGATATGAAAACCACAACTAGCAAGCTCTTTTTTGCAATCACACCACCAAGAACAATGACCATTTTAGGAGGAACATGCTTTACAGAGGTGATGTGTAATCTAGAGGTAGTGGATGTCACATGAGTAGGAGTGGGGAGTATCATAGACATTGTAGGAGCAATAATAATAGAATACAAATTATTAAAGAGAAAAATGTTACAATGTTGGCACAATGAGATTATTGAATATTTAAAGAAAAGTTTCCCAAGTCAACAATCATTTTTTCAAAATAGGATGCCTACTTCTCACAAGGACAAATGACACTATACACTAAACATTAAATGCATGTAAAGTATTAAATTTAAACAGACATTAGAAAGAAAGGATGAGACATAGTCTTTCATTTGTTGAACAACTTGTAAGAGGAAAAAGGAAACACACCAATAAAATTTAATATTAGGGGTTATGAGGCCTACAAGATTATTTCACCACTTGAACCTACCTAAGTTTATAGGCTTTGTCAAAGAATCTCTTACATCCATCAAAATATCATTATTTTTAAGTGTCACTCTTGTTTTGCTTACCATTTTGTGAAAAATTGGTAGTGGACATCAATTTTCTTTGTCCTCGCATGAAAGATTTTTAAGTACTCAAAGTTGTACAGCCTAACATGACATTTAAATAATGATTTGATGAGTTATCTCACATCAAAAGAATGAGTTACACATCCTCTCAATAGTATAAAGCTTGATGACACTTCCACTAACTTATTTAACCCCTTAACTATTGTGTTCAACCTTTAGATTGAGTTTTAAGTCTTTGTGTATGTTCAAAGTTATTTTATAAATCTTTTTTTGGAGGGATATTTGGGATACTTGAACCTTTCTTGAGCAATCTACCTTGGTAAAAGGTGTGATGATGTTCTTGAAAGAGTTGACCTTGTCATTATTTGGCACATGTGATTTGATTTTGAGGTTTTGGAAAGTTTATTTCCATTTTTCCTTCTAATTGATATTTTCATTTTGATTGAAACACTACTCCCATTGACTAATTATCCTCTCCACTTGATTCCTAATTAATCTTTTTTTTGTCTTAAAATCAAACCTTTATGAACCTTCATTTAATATTTGTGATCTCACAATTAATCCTAACATTGTGTTGCTTCTCTAAATTTAAATACCCCTCTCGATCAATTTTAGAGGAAATATTTCATTTTCTTGTATACTTCCCATCTTTTCCAAGAAATTTCATTCACATAGTAAATTGTCTTTAGAGGATCAAGATTTTATAACCCCCATAAGTATATAATGTTTCCATAGGACTTCAAGATCTATATCTATATGTATGTATGTATGTATGCATGCATGTGTGTGTGTATACATATGTATGTGTATATGTGTATGTATAGATATAGATATAGATACACACACATACATATATATGTACATGTACATGTACATAGTTGTGTGTGTGTGTGTGCGCGTGCATGTGCATGTGGGTGTGGGTGTGTGTGTGGGTTCATGTGGGTGTGTGTGTGTGTGTGCGCGCGCGCGCGCGTGTGTACACACACAAACATTCCAGTTTTCTTGCATGCTATTCTCAATTTTCTTTAGTATCCTTGTTTTTCCTATTAATAGATGGAGGACCCTATTGCTACAAATAATGATATAAACAAATGTTTGGAAACTTGAGGTTCCAAGATTTATTGTCCCAAGCATGTTTTCTAGCTTTTTTCATCCTAGAAAGTTATTATAGATTTAGCAATTAGATTTTTTTTTGTTGACCTTGTTATTCATTCTTGGTTTAGAATTTCCTATTTTACCAGATTAGGTAATAGATTATGTGTTCTTGTTTTTTCAAGATTTATATTAATGTATAGTCCTAAATTGTAAGCACCTAACTTGTGTTCAATTTAAGGATAATTTTGTGTCTACTTTAGTGTATTTTATATGGTAGGATTCAATATAATACTTAAAGGATATCTAAATTCAAATATGGGTCCTCAATCTTGATTAAAATCAAGGATGGCCCTTATTTCTAGGCGTGTTTCTCTCTTTTTCACCCAATCCCATATTTCATTTCCTCACCTAGTCCCTATATAATTGTTTTTGGCCTTCATGATCTCCTTTGATCTTAGAATGAGTTGTAATCAGAAATCTTGCAGTCACCTTACATCCCTAGCACCTAGATCAAATTTGGTCTCATTCTCCCAGGGACATGTCACCATTGGTGACATGTCCTAGGAGAATGGGGCCCAAATTTGGCCCAGAGGTCCATGCCTAGATTTAGGGGGAGTTCTGGTCCCGTGACTAGATTTCTCAATTCTTAACCCCATAATGATGTGAGATGTATATAAACCTCCTATATCTCCTTATTTTGGAATCCATTATACATTGTTATAATTCATGATCAAGATTTCACAAAGTCTAGTCATTATTGTCAAGAAAACCAAGCAATGAAGTGCAAGCATTCAAGTATCCATTCTTCTCAAGAAATCAAGGTGTTTTCTTCCATAGATCTAGAGTATTTACCCTATTAGAGGCAAAGAAAAGGAGTTTTCTATCAAGGAAGGAGATACACATTCATCCATTCTTCTTCAGGTTTTCTCTCTCTTCCCCTCAATCTAACATTGCGGCGAATTGAAAAATCTATTCCATAAGGTTTTTAATTTTCATGATTTCCTTTTGGGTTTCTCTATTTAGTCAAAGCTATTGCATCAACACAATTGATCACATTTAAAGAAGTATTTGCATCTACAAGGTATGCTATGCTACATTTTCTTGATCTAGCCTCTGCTACATGTCAACACACTTTCCTTTTTTTTTTTTCATTTCAAGGTTGATTCCTAAATAGGTGTTTGACTGAGGCAAACCCCTTTTTTAACCTTCTTCCTTATTTTTATATGTGGAACAACAAGTTGCAGAGTTGTTAGATTAGATCTGGGTAGAACAAGTACAATCAAATGATATGTAAAAATTCTAGATGAAAACATCAGGGATACGTCACCATTACCATCTTGTTTTGGGGACACGTCACCATTTTTGTCATGTCCTACCATTTTGAGCTTATATTTCTATCATAGGTCAGTTTTATCTTCCAATTTCCATTTTTGTTAGTTTCAGCTGATTGCCTATTTGTTGCAGTCTATTTTACCAGTTTTTTAGTAGATTTCCTAATAGATCATCTATCTTCCATTATCTTGTCATTTCCATTTTTCATCATTACATATTTTTGAGAAGGAAAAATTATCCACATTGAGCACTTAAGTCACCCCTTGAGCCTATTGGAGGTATCTTCCTTCCTAATGTGCAAGTTGTGAAATGGGAAGCAATTACTTATCTACATATCCCATTGCTTCCCATTTCCTACTGTAGATTTTGGTGAGCCCGAATAACCCTACATGTTAGAGTGTGAAGTTGATTCTATTCACGCTATTGTCATTGATAGTTGTCATTGATGTCAACATATGCTGTGCATGTTCATGTTCTAGTTGTATCGGTTTGTGTACCGATAGTCTTTGTGGTATTAGTTACTATATCGATAGGATGCGTGTCTCGGTAGAAGTGTTGACCGATAGATTTATCTTTTGGTGATGGTTCTACATTGTATGAAATATTTGGTGGATCATTTGTTTCGGTCGATCTTATTTGGAGCACATTCATTTTTAATTTGGTCCTAGCTATTGTTATGTAATGTGTTCATCATGTCCATTAGAACTAATGGATTTGGAGATGGTGTTATGTGTTGGCATGTGTGAGGCAAGGTGTATTGGTCGAGGTGGTCCACATTTCACTCCTTACCACCATGAGAATGTCTTGGTGTGACCTATTTCAAATTGTGTTTGGCCAACATGGTTGATGGGAACAAGTAGTATAAGAAGGGAGAGGAATCTTGTTATTTGAGAAAGTAAGAAGCGGCTTATGTTTTAGTTGTATGCAAAGTGATTGTGATTCTATTTATGGATATATATGTGTTGTTGATTGTGATACATATCATTGTGACAATGATATTAGTGTTGTATTCAATTTTATTTCAAATACTTTGGAAGTAAGCCTCTTTGTATCGACATTAAGCCTCTTTGTATCGACAATGAGCCTCTTTGTATTGATAGTGAGCCTCTATGTATCATTAGTGAGCCTTATTGTGTATCAGAGCCTTGTGTACCTAACAATGAGCCTTTGTAAAAATCACCATACTAGTGTCACCTTAACAAGTGTTTTACATTTCATGAGAATCATCTTCTCTATGTTTTTTCCCATTTTGAGTTTCCTAGTAAATCTTGGTGTTATTTGTGTCAGTGTTTCTATGTTCTTAATTCTTACATTTTATGTGGATGTCTGATGCGCTTAACCAAAAAATATTAAGCTGTTAATACTATTTTTTGTGAGTTAACTAACAAAGGAAAATCTTTACAAGTTGTGTGGGAATAAATGATTCAACAATTGGTAACAAAGCTTGGTTCCTCGATGAAGAGCTCAACTGCTTGACGAAGATCTAATGGAACATAAATTGAAAATTTCCACATTTGATGGATTAGACTTCAGTTCATGGAAAGATCAAATGAAAGGTTACTTGGTATCGATTGGTTACAAGACTTGGAAGCATGTGGAGACAACGTATGTATATCCTCAGAATGATCTTAACACTTAAGATGAAATCAAGGCATATGAGGAGAATGACAAAGAAATGTATGCTATTACTAGTGATTTATCAAAGACTAAATTAGCAAAGGTTATTTACTTGAAGACTTCTTATGAAGTTTGGGAAAAGTTGAAAGAGACTTATGATGGGAATGACTGAGTTAAGTAATCTATGAAGTTGATAGCTAAGAGACATTATAAGAATATGAGAATGGAAGATGAGGAAGATATAAAAAGCTACTTTTAGAGAGTTGAGAATGTAGTGAATGAAGTAAAGAACCAATGAGGCACTATTACCGATGAATAATTCATGGAGAAGATCTTGATGACATTACCAAACAACTACATTGATAAGATCTCAACAATTGAGGAGGTGTATGATCCAAATAAGATTACCAAAGAATAATTGTTTGGTACCTTGACAAAAATTGAGTTAAGAAATTTTGGAAGAGACAAGAGAAGATCTAAAATGACATTCAAAGAAACAAAATTAGATAATGATCTTGATGATGATGATAAAGAAGAGTTTGAAGAAAAATTTGCAAGGAGATTGAAGAAAGGTACTGGAAAGTATAAAGGTATGTTAAATCTAAAATTCTTTATATTAGGTAAGATTGGCCATTTCGCTATTAGATGTCTAGAGAAGGGTCCTAGAAAAAAATTAAAAAGCTCAATAAGAAGGCTTACTATGTGAATGAAGATGCTAGTATCTCAAATGATGAATTAGAGATAGAAGTGTTATGCATCAAATTTTCACCCTATTAAACACAAAATATTAATAAATTTTCATAACATGGGAATCACTTTTGCATGTGGGATATGAAAAAATTGAAATGAAACCTCTAGATCCTAGGCTAGTTCCTATTGGATAATCACCTATTTTATCTTAAAAACATGATGCATTTTGGCCTGATTGGAGAAAACATCTTTTCCTTTGAGAAAGGATCTCTAGAAAGAGGACACATGGAATGAGTTATTTAATTTAGATTTAAACCATTAGTGCATAATTTATAATATAATCATATATTGACAAAATATATCATTATATTATTAAGTAACAAAAAAAAGATATACTTTAATGCCACCAAAATGGTATTGTAATGGATTTAAAAATATATTACAATATGTTAAAGGGTGACATAAAGCCCGATCCCTAAAACACTTTGCATCATACTTAGCATACTTTCAATGAGAAGCTTCGAGAGCGAGGGTTTTGGAAACCCTAATGTGGACACCATAGGAGAATATTTGCAAGCTTCCTCTGCCCTAGTGCGCTGCCATGAAGAGAGTTTGAGCTTCATTGGGTACTTTCTAAGCAACAACCTTGAACTGTAAAGGATCAAACTTTAAGTAAAATTGCCTTGAAGATTTTTGACAACATTTATACACCCTTTCTTTTTTTATCTATGCCATTAGGTAACACATATGTCTTCAAGGTTCAACAATAGATCAACCATGTCCCCTTAAAATAGAATCTCAATATGAATAATAGCTTCATATTTCTTGTGTTTTTTGAGTACATTTTCACAGTTGTTGTTGTTGTTGTTGTATATAAGATAGTCTCTTTTTTCTACATTTGCTTCTTTTAATGAATCCATTATCAACTGCTATTCTTTTGTGACTATTTGTTGCATTCCTGGAAGTCATTTCTCTTGCTTTACTTCATTGTTTTCCATGGACCTGAGACACATCTTTAAATTTGGTCTTTCAACAACAAAAATATCTATTTTAATGCACACTATTCTTGCATCTTAAATCCTTCTCAATACTTGAATGTTGCACTACTTATTGTAATTTTTCACCAACATGAGACTATGCACACTGTCTAAACTGCTTCACTTAGTCCTCTTCCCTTGTACTTTTAAAACACTACAAGGTTTCATATTATAGCAACTCGTCCCTTGGATAGTATATGTATCTTTTCCTACTTCACTCTTGAGGAATGATAAATAAAGTAAAAGGTTTAATATGCTTAACTATACGTCCCTTTAACACTTTATTTTGCAGTTTACTTCTCATTCCAATTTTGATTCTTTTCATAAGGTTCCAACTTTGATGGGTATGTCGGGCTCATACCCTTAAGGAAGCCTTGATCATGTGCACATGCCCATGAGAGTTTGAACCTACCTATACATGAAGCAAACACATTAGAGATAAAAAAATATTTCACTTGATGTAGTGGGTGTAGCCTTTTGTCTTTTATATGGATCTAGGGTAGAAAAAGATAGCATATGTGCAGTAGTAATTAGTTGTAGGTAAACAATCATTTCTTAGATCCATGCTTTGGATCTAACCCCACGCTTTTTGTCTTATGCAGGATCTTAGGAAGCTATTCAGAGGCTCGGAGAACTCGGAGCAAAAAGGAAAGCAACATCAAAGAACACCTAACCAATCAAAGAAAAAGACAATGAATAGTTACATATAACCTAATCTCTTTACATATTCTATCTTTCTCATGTTTTGAATGTATATGAAAGATAGTAGGCTATCCTCATGACTTGTGTGAGAAACTTGTTTGATAATCAATTCATGATGTATTTAACACTTCAAATGTACAAGCAAAAATGTAATGTATCCATGTTTAATACAAATGAAATGCTTCTTTTCCTTCATAATGCAATGTAATTTTGTCTTTTGAACATCAATAAAAAAATATCAATTGTAGTAAATTTACCTTTTGTAGAAAAATTTCATTAGTAGTGAAATTTAGGTAACATTTTGGTAATTTTCGCTGGATGTCTGCCTACTAGACTTAGGGAAAAACCAATAGCCTTTCTGCATAGGGCATGGGGTCAGCTGATAACACCTTGACATGTTTAATTAATCATTTGCGTTGTGATTGAATAATGTTTTATAGGTTTTTAATAATGAAATAAAACTTCATTATTATGAATGAATAGCACATTATTCAGCCACATGTCAAAACCAACTTGGGATCCTAGATCTAGGGAGTATCCTTTCTATTAAATCATATGAAATAGTACACGTATTGTTATGAAAAAACATTACAATAATTATTGCACTCAAGTATGCTTAAATGGAAAGGAATTCCACATAAACTACAAAGAAAAAACTCCAACTTCAAATAGTAATCGCTCAAAAACTCTTATTGAAAATGGGAAACACTAAACTAAGGAAAAAATTGTGGTGGACATCACTTATGGAAAACAAAAAATTGAAGCTATTTTGTAGGAACACTTATTGAAAATAGGGAAACTAACTAGGATTATATACAAAGATCAAACCTCAAAACAAAGTTTGAGGTGTATCCCATTGACTAAGATAGGTAGTACTTTACCTTCCATAGTTGACAATTCAAAAGCATTGTACTCTTTACAATATGTGATCATGAATGGTCCACTCCAGAAAGAGTCAAACTTAGATTACTTACCCGGTTTAATTTTGAGCTCATCCTACTTGAGCACCATGTCTCGAACATTGAAAGCTCTTGCTCTAGATTTCTTGTCAAAATCTCTTTTTATTTGCAATTGCTGGTACTCCATGGTCTCAATTGCTTTATCTCTAATCTCCTCCAACTCCATGAGTTGAGCATGCATCACTTGTAAAGGATATCCTTCTTCAAATAACACTAGTTGAGCTAGCAAGGTCCAAAGTTGGTAGCTTCATTGATATTGACAACCATGATTCTTTTCCATATACCAATACATAAGGTGAAGTTCCAATCACCTTCTTAGGAGTTATCCTATCATCCCAAAGTGCACTTTTCATCTTAGAATGCCAATCTCTCTGATTATCCTGGAGTGTTCTTTTGATGATCTTAATCAAATTTTTATTTGTGGACTCTGCTATTCCATTCCCCTTAAGGTAATAATTAGATTTTATGTTCAAATAAATACCTCTTTGTAAACCCCAATCAAAGACTCTTAACCCCACAAAGGCAAGTGCATTATCTGATACAATGGAGTCGGGAGCTCCAAATCTACATAACAAATCATCATAGAAGTTTAAAATAGAGGTCTCATTGGCTTCTTTCAAGGCTAATGCCTCCGTCCAATGTGTGAAATAATCTATGGTAGTAATTATCCACTTATGGGCTGCACTTGAAGGTTGATTGATTACTCCAATAAAGTCAATGCCCATTTCATGAAGGGTTGTTCCACTTGAACTGGTTGTAGTGGCATAACAACCAAATTTTGTGTTCCTTTAAACATAATACATTTAACACACTTCGTGACATAAGCATGCACATCTTTGAAAAGGCTACGCCATAATAGCCTACTCTCATAACCTCAAAAGTTGCTGTTCTTTCTTCAAAGTGACCTCTTAAATATCCATCATGAAAATCAAATAGGAATTAATTCAATTTCTTAGAATCAATACACCTTAGCAAGACACTAGTATGATATCTTCTAAATAAAACATAATCAATTAGAAAAAAAGGAATTGATTATAATTTGAAATATCTCCATTTTTCTTTGTTAATACCTTGGGGTTAGTCACCTGTCCTTAAGAAATGAACCATTTCGTCCAACTAGCTTGCTGGTTGATCTTCTCTAGTTGTCCCATTATTGACCAGAACTACTTTTGTTTCTTTATCTACCTCTGGAACCTCTTCTTTGGATAGATTCTAACAAATACCTCTTCCTCTCAAAATTTTAGTCACCTATATGTCAAGATCATATTCCATGACCCTAGTAATTCATCCAACACACTTTTCATTCAAGTATTTTCTCAATAGAAACTCCTTTACACTTGTATGAGCTACCATTAGATATTTTTTTTTATGTGATAGTAAATGTCTAAACTTCTTTAAACTTTTCACAACAACAAGGACATGCTTCTCTAGAAAGTTGTACCTTTGTTTGTAATCCTCCAACCCCTTGCTGAAGAAAGAAACTGGATGTTACAAATCTTCTGCATTTTTTTGTACTAAGATTGCAGATATGACACTATAACTAACGTATGCATACACAGTGAAATCTTTGGTAAAGTTAGGGTTTTCCAATGTAGGAGATGATGCCAAAGCTTCCTTAATAGCTTGAAAACTTCTCTTAGCTTCTTTAGTATAACTAAAAACTACATTCTTCCTTAACATAGTTGTAAGAGGCTTCAAAATATTAGCTATGTTTGGTAAGAAATGTCTAAGAAAGTTAATTCTACCAATAAAATTCTACAGAACCTTTTTATGATGTGGTAAAGGAAGCTCTAGAATAGTTGCAATCCTCTCAGGATCAATTGTAACACCTTATTTGGAAACAACATAACCCAACAACCTTCTCTCATGAATAAAAAACACTCATTTATTAGGATTTAGAGAGACACCAAACTCTCTACAATGTTCAAAGATCTATCTAAGATGGCCAAGGTGATATGCTGATTTCTTTGAGTAAACTATGATGTCATCAAGATATACTAAGATAAATTTGTACATAAGGTTACCTAAAGCCATATCCATAGCTTTTTGGAAAATTTCCCCTGCATTTGACAATCCAAAGGGCATTTTATTATATGCCATTGTACCCCACTTCATGGTAAAGGTAGTCTTATATCGATCCTCTTGTTTAACCAAAATCTGGTTATAACACAAATAATCATTCAAAAGGGAGAAATGCTCTGAACTAGCCACATACTAAAGTATTTTTTCCATGGATGGAAGAGGATGTCTATCTTTTAGGGAATCCCTATTCAAATCTTTGAAATCAACACAGTCTTAACTCTTTGTTCTTCTTCCTAATAGAGACAAGATTTTACAACCAACTAGTTTGTTTGATAGGAAAGATTATGCCACTTTCTATCATCCTAAACACCTCCTTCTGCATTAAGGGCTCTAAGTTTAGATTAATGGGTCTTTGTTTCTGCCTTACAAGCTTGGAATTAGGCTCTAGTTCTATTGTTTGTTGTGCTAGTTGTAGATTAAAACCCTTTAAGTCCCCATACTCCCAAGAAAATATGTCACTAAACTCTTGAAATTATTGAGTATAAGACTGTTTCTCAGAGGAAGTACTTACCTTTCCAAATTTTAGGTTCTTTCTTGGTGCAATCTCCAAATCTTGATAATGACATTAAGGAACCAACAAGCTGGTTTTTTTCTTTTTCGTTTGATCATCTGAATTAAAGATAGATTCTAAAGTAACCAACCCTTTTGGTAGTTTATTTGATTTTAGCTGAATAATTTGATCACCATACTGCTGCTGAATTCTATCCTGATTTGAGGTAGTAAAGACATCTTCCTCTAATAAGAATTGCGGGATCTTCTCATCACTCTCAAATACCTTCCAATTAACTTTGCTATCAAGAATATAGATCCTAACGATAACTTTGATATGCTGTTGATCACAACCCTTGTTTATGCTGTTTGGAATGTCAAACTAGGCACCTACAACAACTAATCTATCAAGATGCCGATTCTTGCTTCTTGGAATTGCAATGAGGTTGAAAGCATCGAAGTCTTCTATGAGGTCCCAAACTCTATGTTTGTGCGCCTACAAGGTTTCATTTTTAACCACATTCAAGCCTCTAACCTGATTAACTATCAACTCATTGTCACTATGCACCTTAAAATGTTTTATTCCTTTCTTTCTGGAACATTCCAATTCTTGGATTAGACCCTCATATTCAGTCATATTGTTAGTACATGCAAAACAAAAATGGAAAAATGCATAATACCTCTCACCCTTAGGAGAAACTAGCATTGCACATCCACCAACACTATGTTTACTTCTAGACCTATCAAGAAATATTTGCCACACCTCATTCTACTATTCACAAGCATCTTCTGCCCTTTCGACTAGATTTGGCATCACTAAACGAGACTCCATAATCATGTAATTACCAAAACCAATGTCTATAACATGACTGGTCTTACTATGCAAAATTTTTTCTACTGCCCATTCATCCAACATGATGTTTGGAATTTCATCAACTTGGGCTTTAGACTCAAGGAAAACAACATATTCATCTTGTTCAAGTACTACATAATTAGCATTGATAACACTGGGTGTATAAGGTTCAATATGGTCTTTTGATAATAGTTCAGATTTGATGGTCACCTTGGTTCCATATCTGGTTTGGAAAAGCATGTGGGACCAATCTAACAAAAGGTAACCTCCTATCTTAGCTATGAACTCTCTCTTGACAGACATAAAGAAAAATAAGGAGGTAAATCTATAACATAGATATCCTGGAGTATGGAAAATCTAGGACAAACATGAAGGGTTGAGTTTGCATCCTTGATAAGACCCACTGTGCTAATAGCTGAGCCATTAAGCTGCACTACTCCTTTTTCTAAAAGTTCTTACTTCAAGCCTAATCAATCATCTATTTCCTTAGGCATCACAGAACATGTAGCCCTACTATCTACCATATAATTATGAACCAAACTTATCCCCAATAATGAAAGAAACATAAAATGGAGGTGGCTTCACATTTTTACCTTGAATTGTTGAACTCTCCTTGTTCCTGGTTTGAGTTTCACCACCTTGATCAACATTGGTTAACATGGTTTTACTTGAATCATGAACAAATATTTTAGGATTGACCTCTTTAGACATTCCTTCTTCAACATATTAGCTTGCCCCAGAATACCCAAATAATCCCACATGGTCATGGTAACATTCATTTTCTTCATGTTGTCCACAATGTTGAAGGGCACATTTGAATGTACCTTTATAACTATTGGGTATGCATCCTTTTGAGGCTTCTCCTTAGTTTTTATTGCATGGGTTTTCTTCAAAATATTTGGAACTTGTGTGGACGATGACTCTATAATCACAAGTCTGTTACCTTTCTCTGCTGTTTGTTCAACTTCAAGAGCTCTTTTCTTTGCTTGGGTATTGGCTGCGATTGATGAATCACCATTCACACCATAAAACTCCTGTCCTTTCCAATTAAGGAATGTTGTCTCAATAGTATGTATATCTTGCTACTGTTCAGATACACCAAAAGGTGCATCCAGTTGTGAACTTGTTGCATTTTGGACAATGAGTGCTTGATTGATCACTCCATTTGAGCATGTAGCTTGGTTATGCACTTGGTTACATGGATAACACCAATCAACTTCTTCTACTAAGCTATTTTGAGAAGGTAGAAGATCCTTTACTGGATTCACAATATTTAAAGGTCCTGGATTATATGACTGAAATGGCCTTTGGTTAACATTCTGCCCTAGATCTTGGTAAGCATTCTGATAGGACTTCCTATTCTACTGAAACTATTGTCCTTGCCCCTGATACTGCTGGTTAAATCCTTTATTTTGATGCTTGAAAGATGACCTAGCACCTTGGTACTACTTCTTAATGCTAGTCAACTCATTTCCCAAGGTATGTAATATAATTTCAATCTTTTGCTGACTACTCTTAATCTCCCGCAACTCATTAGAAGAACCTGCAATTGTATGTTCCTGATTAACAACAAGAGGTAAAATTGGAACAACAAGAAAATGATCAAGAGGTGGTCTATGAATAGGCATATTGGGTTGAATAGGAAGAAAATATGGCATTGGTGGTCTTGGTGCTATCTTGCCTACCTGTATAGGGCCATTCTCTTCCCTAATAGCTACATCATAAGCTTGAGGAAAAGATGAACCTTCCATGGACTGTATCATCAATGAGATATCACTTTTTAAACTTTTCAAAAAATACTGGAATGCATGGTCTACAGATGGCCATACTGCTACAAGAATTCCATTACACATTTTTTGAAAATGGGAGTGGAAATCTATCATCTTCTCTTGTGGGGATATTTTGATTGTTGTTACTTGTTCCAAGAGAGACAAATGATCAGACTTATCTTCAAAAAAATTAGTAAAAGAATCTCCCAATTCATCCCATGAAGTGATTGAAGCAACTGGTAAGCTTCTTAACTATTCTAATGATTTTCCCTTAAAGGATGCAACCAATAATCTGACAACCACATTCTCTTTGGTCACATGATGCACATTACAAAGAGAAGTCACATCTCTGATATGATCAAAAGCTGATATTTGTCTTTCCCCAGTAAATTCTGGCAGCCCTTTGAGAGCTGCAAGTGGGATACCATTATAATGGGAAAGGTATAAAGGACTACCTTGGTGAAATTGCACAAAAGAAAAAGCTCTTAGCTGAGCCATAGTGCTAGGATCAGTTGACGTAATTGCTAAAGCTACACTAGAGCTTGCTAAAGATGAAGCTAAAATGCTATAACTTTCTAAAGTAGTATTTGTTGTTGAAGATGAGGCACTAGCTGAAGAAAAATCACTACTTGCTGAGAAAATAAATAACAATAAAGAGCTGGAAGACTCTATTCTTATAGTTGGTGAAGCTGAATGCCTTATAGAATGTTCATTCTTTCTTGGCCTTCCTCTTCTTCTTGGCTCTCTTGGCGGTGAAGTTTGAACTCTTTGTGTGTGAGTTCTTTCAAAAGTTCTGCCACTCCTCTTGGGTGAAGACAACTATAAATTATCCAATGAATTTGAGCTTTTGGTTTCTATTCTTCTCATAAAAATTGATCTTGCATTGGTCACTTTGCTTCAAATGGAGTCTCTAGATATGCTGGAATCTACCTCTAAAAGGCTAATAATTTGCTGTTAGCAAATCAAAACAATAAGAAAAATAAAAGACTTTGACTCAGTCCCACTAGGTGTTGCCAAAACTGTTATGCATCAAATTTTCACCCTATTGAACTCAAAATTTTAATAACTTGGCATAACATGAGAATGACTTCTGCATGTGGGATATGAAAAACTTGAAATGAAACCTCCGTATCCTAGGCTGGTTCCTATTGGATAATCACCTATTTTATCTTAAAAAATAACTCAAACTCTAGAAGGAAAAGGGAGAAAAGATGTAGAAATGAAACATAACTGAAATGCAAAGGAATTAAAATAATAGGTGATACACCAAAGATGTGAAAATAAAAAGGTGACTCTTTCCAATTTTGCAAAATATTATTAGATATATAAACACTTCTATTTTGTATAGGTTTGCATAAGTATTTCATAGTAAGGTCATGTATAGCACTATAAAGGAAAATAATTTTTTCACTTAAAAATTCTAAGATGCTGTAGACATAAACTGTAACTTGTGAACAACATACACTCCTATAAATGGGTACTAGCTGAGACAAGACAATATGGAATGGTATAATTCACTAATTTTCCCTGTTAGTCATACATTGTACATGTGAAAATAGAAAGAAAAGAAGGTTAGAACCCAATAGATATTGCTCCAAAAGATTCAATCACTGTATATTATGTTTCCAAAATGAGTTACAGATACATAAGAAAAATACCTCAAGGAAACAATTGTCACAAAGAAATCTTCCCCTGCATAATGCGAACTCCCCCAAAATGAAGCTATTAGAAGTATTTATTTTTCACCAAGAAACATTTCCATGAAAATAGCACCTGAATCCTTTGGGTCAAATTTGACAAAAATAATATATTCAAGGTCCTCAAAAGTCTATAAAAGCACATGGTATAATGAAAAGGTCAAGCCACCTAACCCTTTTACCATTACGGTCCCTCAAAATGCTCCAACTCCCCTAGATAAGGGTCAACCAGCTCCTAGACGCTCTCTCCATGTTGGAAGACTAAATCCAACTTCCCTAAATACTCTCAACTCCATTATTATTGCATTTTTCCATTAGGGAGTTTTAATAAATATTAATTGATTCATAAAAGGCTATCAATTAATAATGATTAAATTACAAGTTTTACAAGAAAAGTAATAATAATGAGTACAATAATATTTATATATTTAATAATATAATAATATAATCATAACAAATATATTATTATATTGTGAAATAAATAAGAAACATATTCAAAATGTTTTAAATGCCATCCTAGCCGTGGACTTCAAGAAACATAAAAGGGAAAAAAAAGGGCACCATGAAGCCCAATAGCCCTAAAAGAATTTTACATCAATTTTGCATTTTGGGTGCGGGTTGTGGAAACTCTAAGAAGCCACCATATCTATGAGCATATATTGAAGGGATTATAAGTCTCGAACAAATACATTTGACCTGCAATCTCTCTCTATCCTTTTTTAGTGGACATGATGTTTTTATTACAAAAAAAGTAGTGGAGTCCATGACACCTGTCATCAACTAATGACAACCGTTGGATGAACTTTAGATCAAGGGTCCACAAAGATTTTAAGGCCGATTGGAGAAAGGTCCCCTTCCTTTTGAAATGGATCTTTGGAAAGAGGACGCGTGTCCAAAATGGGTCCCTCAATGTTCGTCACCAATGACCATCATTGGATGAAACATGAGATCTATGACCCATGATGCATTTCAGGCCAACTAGAGAAAACTCCTTTTTCTTTAAGAAAGGATGTCTAGAAAGAGGACACATGGCTTGAGTTATTTAATTTGGATTTAAACCATTAGCACACAATTTATAATATAATCATATATTGAGGAAATATATCATTATATTATTAAGTAAAAAACAAAGATATATTTTAGTGCCACCAAAAAGGCATTGCAATGAGTTTGTAAACATATTGCAATATTTTAAAGAGTGACATAAATCCCAATCCCTAAAATAATTTGCATCATACTTATCATACTTTTGATGAGAAGCTTCGAGAGTGAGGGTTTTGGAAACCCTAACGTGGCCACCATTGGAGAAGATTTGTAGGCTTCCTCTGCCCTGTGCTGCCATGAAGAGAGTTTGAGCTTCACTGGGTACTTTCTAAGAAACAAACTTGAACTGTAAATGATTAAACTATAAGTACAATTGCCTTGAAGATTTTTGAAAATATTTATACACCCTTTCTATTTTCATCTCTTCCATTAGGTAACACATATGTCTTCAAGGTTCAACAACAGATCAACCATGTCCCCTTAAAATAACATCTCAATATGAATAATAGCTGCATATTGCTTGTGTTTTCTAAGTTCATTTTCACTATTTTTGTTGTATATAAGGAGTCTCATTTTTTGTATTTTCTTCTTTTAATGAATCCATTATCAACTATTGTTATTTTGTGACTGTTTGTTGCATTCCTGGAAATCATTTCTCTTACTTTACTTCATTGTTTTCCATGGCCCTAAGACATATCTTTAAATTTGGTCTTTCAACAACATAAATATCTATTTTAATGCACACTATTCCTGCATCTTAAATCCTTCCCAATACTTGAATGTTGCACTACTTGTAATTCTTCACCAACATGAGACTATGTACATTGTCTAAATTGCTTCACTTAGTCCTCTACCCTTGTACTTTCAAAACACTACAAGGTTTCAAATTATAGCAACCTTCCCTTGGATAGTATATGCATCTTTTCCTACTTCACTCTTGAGAAATGAGCAATAAAGTAAAAGGTTTCATATGCTTAAACTATACATCCCTTTAACACTTTATTTTACAAATTCCTTCTCATTCCAATTTTGATTCTTTTCATAAGGTTCCTACTCTGATGGGTATGTTGGGTTCATACCCTTAAGGGAGCCTCGGTCATGTGTACATGCCCATGAGAGTTTGAACCTACTTGTACATGAAGCAAACACATTAGTGATAAATAATTATTTCACTTGATGTAGTGGGTGTAGCCTTTTGTCTTTTATATGGATCCAGGGCAAAAAAAGATAGCATATGTGCAATAGAAATTAGTTGTAGGTAAGAAGTCATTGCTTAGATCCATGCTTTGGATCTATTCCCACCCTTTCTATCTTATGGAGGATCTTAGGAAGCTGCTTAGAGGCTCGGAGAACCAGGAGAAGAATGGAAAGCAACATCAAAGAACACATAACCGGTCAAAGAAAAAGTCAATGAATAGTTACCTCTAATCTAATATCTTTACATATTCTATCTTTCTCATGTTCTGAATGTATATGAAAGATAGTAGGCTATCCTCATAGCGTGTGTGAGAAACTTGTTTGATATTCAATTCATGATGTATTTAACACTTCAAATGTACAACCACAAATGTAATGTATCCATGTTTAATACAAATGAAATACTTCTTTTCCTTCATAATACAATGTACTTTTGTCTTTTGAACATCAATGAACAAGGTCAATTGTAGTAAATGTACCTTTTATAGAAAAATTGTGTTAGTAGTGAAATTTAGGTAACATTTTGGCAATTTATGCTGGATGTCTACCTGCTAGACATAGGGAAAAACCAGTAGCCTTTCTGCATAGGGCATGGGGTCAGCTGATAACACCTTGACATGTTTGATTACTCATTTGCGTTGTAATTGAATAATGTTTTAGAGGTTTGTAATAATAAAATAAAACTTCATTATTATAAATGTATAGCACATTATTTAGCCACATGTCAAAACCAACTTACTGTAGACTAGGATTTGAGCGTGCACCTAAACCTATTTTGAAGGCCAAAGACAAACAAACGTCATAGCATATTATCAAATCAAATTTAATGGTAAACAAACTAAAATCAAAGCCACCTCAGTTTAAGCCTAAAACGGATGTGCCCATGCACCATTTGATATGCTTGGATATAAATGGATGTGGGTGTACAAACTCAAGCACTTGGAGCATGCAAATAGGATGATTTGAGGATCAAGAAGACCCAAAATGACACAAAATAGGTATGAGGAACCTATTTTGCCTCAAAGGCCTCAAGAACACACAAATATGCAAAGCTAAAAGATGAACTAAGATTGATTAAACAAGAAATGAATCTATGTTAATCCAATTAAGCTAATTTAAATGTGATTTAAGCTTGAAAATGATCTAAAATGATGAGTTTATGCTTATGCTAGAATGAAAATGGCATTATAACTTTGCTATTGAGTTTGAGAGTTGAAAGATGATTTGCCTTAGGAAGTGAGGGTATTTATAGAAAAAGGGAAGGGCTTGGTTAAAAAGGATGAGTCAGAGTTAGGGCTAAGGTTAGGGTTGAGTCAAGGACAAGTGTCCTGACAAGTGTCAAGGGAGGATTGAGTTGAAAGTTTGAGGGCATGTGCACAATTTGGTAAATGTGCCCAAGGCCAAGAGGTGGCAAAGAAGGGATAAGAAGGTCTTAAATGCATAATGAATGCATGTAAGAAAGATAAGGAAGGCTTAAATGCATCCTTAAATGCATTTGCAAGAGGTGGCCAAGAGGTGGCCATCTTTGTTGACTAAGGAGGATGACTAAGAGGAGGTTAGCATAAGTTTTGGTAAACCTTTTGCTAATGGAATGTGACAATATTAGAAAGGGGATTAGGATTAGGATTAGGAGAAAGGGATGGGCAAGTGGCTTTTGGTGAGATTTAGATATTTATTAAAGGTAAATTTAATAAATATTAAATATCTAGGCTTAGGGTTTGAAGGGACTAGATTAGGGATTTGACCCATTTAGAGGAAGGTTTAGGACTTTCTAGAAGAGTTTAGTGCTCTTTAGAATTTTGGCCAACTTTGGGATAAAAAATAAATAAATTTATTTTTGAGGTTTTTTTGGTCAATTTATTAATCAAATAATTAATAAATTAGGGATAATGTCCAAATGACATTTTTAGGCTAGATTCCTTAATTAAAGATTTTTAATTAAGAGAGAGGGATTTAATGCCATAAAAATAAATAAATTAATTAAATAATTAATTAATTAATAAATGATGATGTCATCAAGGATTTTTAGAAAACAAAAATAATTTATTTTTCGAAGGATTTTCCAGTGTCTACACTTACAATTTCCTAGATCTAGGGAGTATCCTTTCTATTAAATCATATGAAATAGTACACATATTACTATGACAAAACATTAAAGAAATGAGTCCACTCAAGTATTCTTCACTAGAAAAGAATTCTGCATAAACTAGGAAGAAAAAACTCCAACTTCAAACAATAACCGCTCAAAAAATCTTACTGAAAATAGGAAACACTAAACTAAGGAAAACCTTGTTTTGGACATCACTTATGGAAAACAATAAACTAAAACTAGTTTATAGGAACACTTATTTAAAATAGGGAAACTAACTAGGATTATATACCAAGATCAAACCTCAAAACAAAGTTTGAGGTGTATCCCATTGACTGAGATAGGGAGTACTTCACCTTCCATAGTCGACAACTCAAAATAAATGTACTCTTTACAATATGTGATCATGACTGGACCATTCTAGAAAGAGTCAAACTTAGAATGCTTACCTGGTTTACTTTTGAGCTCATCCCACTTGAGTACCATGTCTCCAACTTTGAAAGCTCTTGCTCTAACTTTATTGTAAAAATCTCTTTTTTTTTGTAACTACTGGTACTCCATGGTTTGCATTGATTTATCTCTCATCTCGTGGAATTCCATGAGTTGAGAATGCCTCACTTGTAAAGGATCTCCTTATTCAAATAACACCAATTAGCTAGCAAGGTCCAAAGCTAGTAGCTCCGTTGACATTGACAACTGTGCTTCTTTTCCATATACCAATACATAAGGTTAAGTTCCAATTGCCTTCTTAGGAGTTATCCTATCTTCCCAAAGTGAACTTTTCAGCTTAGAATGTTAATCTCTTTGATTATCCTGGAGTGTTCTTTTGATGATCTTAATCAGATTTTTATTTGTGGACTCTGCTGGTCCATTCCCCTGAGGGTAATAATTAGAGCTTGTGTTAAAATAAATACCTCTTTGCAAAGCCCAATTATAAACTCTTAACTCCACAAAGTTAAGTGCATTATCTGATACAATGGAGTCTGGAACTCCAAATCTATAGACCAGATCATCATAGAAGTTTAAAATAGAGGTCTCATTGGATTCTTTCAAGGTTAATGCCTCTGTCCAACGTGTAAAATAATCTATGGTAGTAATTATCCACTTATGGCCTACACTTGAAGGTGGATTGATTACTCCAATAAAGTCAATACCCCATTTCATGAAGGGTTGTTCCACTTGAACTAGTTGTAGTGGCATAGCAACCCACTTTTATTTTTCCGTGAACATAACACATTTAACACACTTCTTGACATAAGCATGCACATCTTTGAAAAGGCTAGGCCAATAATAGCCTGCTCTCATAACATTAAAAACTATTTTTCTTGCTTCAAAGTGACCTCCTGAAGATCCATCATGAAACTCAAATAGGACTTGATTCACTTTCTCAAAATCAATACACCTTAGCAAGACACCAGTATGATCTCTTCTAAATAAAACATCATCAATAAGAACAAAAGGAGCTGATTGTAATATGAAATATCTCCATTTTTATTTGCTAAGACTTTGTGGGAAGTCACCTATCCTTAAAAAATGAACCATTTCATCCAACCAGCTTGTTGGTTGATCTTCTCTAGCTATCCCATTATTGACCAGGATTACTTCTATAGCTTTATCTACCTCTGGAACCTTTTCCTTTTCTAGCTGCTCACAAAGACCTCTTCCTCTCAAAAGTTCAGTCACATAGATTTCGAGATCATATTCCATGACCCTAGTAATGCATCCAAAACACTTTTCATTCAAGTCTTTGCTCAATAGAAACTCCTTTACACTTGGATGAGCTACCATTAGATGGACTTTGTTATGTGACAGTAAATGTCTAAAATTCTTTAAAATTTTCACTACAACAAGGGCATGCTTCTCTACAAAGTTGTACCTTTGTTCATTATCTTCCAACCCCTTGCTGAAGAAAGCAACTGGCTATTCCAAACCTTCTATATTTTGTTGTATTAAGATTGCAGTTATGCCATTATAATTACCGTATGCATACAAAGTTAAATCTTTGGTAAAATAAGGGTTTTCCAATGTAGGAGTTGATGCCATAGCTTCCTTAATAGCTTGCAAACTACTCTTAGCTTCTTTAGTTTAACTAAACACTACATTATTCCTTAACATACCTATAAGAGTCTTCAAAAGATTAGCTATGTTAGGTAAGAAATTTCTAACAAAGTTAATTATGGCAATAAAAATCTATAGACCCTTTTTATGATGTGGTAAAGGCAGCTCTAGAATAGTTTCAAACCTCTCAAGATCAACTGTAACACCTTATTTGGAAACAAAATAAACCAAACACCTACCCTCATGAACAAAAAATAATCATTTCTTAGGATTTAGAGAGACACCAAAATCTCTACAACTTTCAAAGATCTATCTAAGATGGCCAAGGTGATTTGTTGCATTCTTTGAGTAAACTATAATGTCATCAAGGTATACTAAGACAAATTTGTTCATAAGGCTACTAAAAGCCATATCCATAGCTTTTTGGAAATTTTACCCCGCATTTGACAATCCAAAGGGCATTTTACTATACACCATTGTACCCCACTTCATGGTAAAGGTAGTCTTATATTGATCCTCTTGTTTAACCAGAATCTGGTTATACCCCAAATAACCATCCAAAAGTGAGAAACGCTTTGAACCAACTACATACTGAAGTATTTGTTCCATGGATGGAAGATTATGTCTATTATTTAGGGAAGCCCTATTCAAATCTTTGAAATCAACACACAATCTTAACTCTCTATTCTTCTTCCTAACAGGGACAAGATTTGACACCCAACTAGTGTGTTTTATAGGAAAGATTATGCCACTTTCTATCAGCCTAAACACCTCCTTCTTAATTAAGGGCTCTAACTTGGGACTAATGGGTCTATGTTTCTACTTTACAGGTTTGGCATTAGGCTCTAGTTCTATTGTATGTTGTGCTACCACTAGATTAAAACCCTTTAAGTCCCCATACTCCCAAGAAAAGATGTCACTAATCTCTTGAAAAAATATAGTATAAGACTATTTCTCAGAGGAAGTACTCACCTTTCCAAATTTTAGGTTCTTTCCTGGTCCAATCTCCAAATATTGATAGTGATCTTGAGGAACCAACAAGCTAGTTTTGTTCTTTTTCACTTGATCATCTAATTTGAAGATAGATTCTAAAGTAACCAACCCTTTTGGCAGTTTATTTGATTTCAGCTGAATAATTTGATCACCATAGTGTTGTTGAATTCTATCTTGATTTGAGGTAGCAAAGACATCTTCCTTTAATAAGAATTTTAGGATCTTCTCATCACTTTCAAACACCTACCAATTAACATTGTTATCAGAATAGAGGTCCTAACGATAAATTTGATATGTTTCTGATCACAACCCTTCTTTATGCTATTTGGAATGTCAATTTGGGTACCTACAACAACTAATCTATCAAGATGATGATTCTTGCTTATTGGAATTGAAGTGAGGTTGAAATCATTGAAGTCTTCTATGATGTCCCAAAATCTATGTTTTTAAGTGTTCAAGGTGTTATGTTTAACCACATTCAGGCCTCTGACTTGATTAACTATCAACTCACTATCACCATGCCCCTTCAAATATTTTATTCCTCTCTTTATGGCCCATTCCAAACCTTGGATCATACCCTCATATTCAATTGTATTGTTAGTACGTGCAAAACCAAAATGGAAAGTTGTATAATACCACTCACCCTTAGGAGAAACTAGCATTGCACCTCCACCAACACCATGGTTAATTCTAGACATGTCAAAAAATATCTGCCACACCTCATTTTGGTATTCACAAGCATCCTTTTCCCTTTTGACTAGATTTGATATCACTGAACTAGACTCATGAATCATGTAATTACCAAAACTAGTGTCTATAACACGACTGGTCATATCATACAAAATTTTTTCTGCTACCCATTCATCCAACAAGATGTTTTTAATTTCATCAACTTGGGCTTTAGACTTGAGGACAACAACATATTCATCTTGTTCAAGTACTACACAATTAGCATTGATAATACTGGGTGTATAAGGTTCAATATGGTATTTTGATAATAGTTCAGATTTGATGGTCACCTTGGTTCCATATCTGGTCTGGAAAATCATGTGGGACCAATTTGAGGGAAGGTAACCTCCTATCTTAGATGTGAACTCTCTTGATATACACAAATAAAAATAAGGAGGTATATCTATAACATAGATATCTTGGAGTATGGAAAAGCTAGGATAGACATGAAGGGTTAAGTTTGCATCCTTGATAAGACCTACTATGCTAATAGTTGAGCCATCAAGCTGCACTACTCCTTTTTCTAAAAGTTCATGCTTCAAGCCTAATTGATCATGTATTTTCTCAGGCATCACAGAACATGTAGCCCCACTGTCTACCATACAATTATGAACCAAACTATTCCTGTTAGTGAGAGAGACATAAAATAGAGGTGGCTTCACATTTTTACCTTAAATTGTTGAACTCTCCTTGTTGTTGGTTTGAGTTTCACCACCTTGATCAACATTGGTTAACATGATTTTACTTGAATCATCAACAACTATTTTAGGATTGACCTCTTCAGATATTTCCTTCTTCAACATATCATCTTGCCCCAAAATAGCCAAAGAATCCCACACGGTCATGGTAACATTCATTTTATTCATTCTATCCACAATGTTGAAGGGCACCATTGAATGTACCTTAATAACCGTTGGGTCTGCATCCTTCTGAGGCTTCTCCTTAGTTGTTATTACAGAGGTTTTCTTTAAAATATTTGGAACTTGTGGGGATGATGACTCTACAAATATTGGTCCCTTACCTTTCTCTGATGTTTGTTCAACTTCAAGAGCTCTTTTCTTTTCTTGGGTATTGGCTGTGATTGATGAATCACCATTCATACCATAGAACTCCTCTCCTTTCTAATCAAGGAATGTTATCTCAATAGTATGTATATCTTGTTGTGATTTAGATACACCAAAAGTGCATCTAGTTGTGAACTTGCTACATTTTGGACCATGAGTGCTTGATTGATCACCCCATTTGAGTATGTAGTTTGGTTATGTTCTTGATTATAGGGATAACACCAATCAACTTCAGCTACTAATTTATTTTGAGTAGGTACAAGATCCTTTATTGGATTCATAACATTTAAAGGTGCTGGATTATATGACTGAAATGGCCTTTGGTTAACATTATGTCTTGGACCTTGGTAGGCATTCTGATACAACTAACTATTATACTGAAACTATTGTCCTTGCCCTTGATACTACTAGTTAAATCCTTGATTTTCCTACTAGAAAGATGACCTAAGACCTTGGTACTACTTGTTAATGCTAGTCAGCTCATTTCCCAAGGTCTGTAATATACTTCCAATCTTTTTTTGACTACTCTTAATCTCCCACAGCTCATTAGAAGAACCCGCCATCTTACTTTCATGGTTAACAACAAGAGGTAAAATTGGAACAATAGAAAAAGGAGTAAGAGGTGGTACATTAATAGGCATATTCGGTTAAATAGTAGGAAAATATGGCATTGGTGATCTTGGTGCTATCTTGCCTACATGTATAAGGCTATTCTCCGCCCTAACAACTACATCATAAGCTTGAGGTAAAGATGAACCTCCCATGGACTGTATCATCAATGAGATATCACTATTTAAAATTTTAAAATAATATAGGAAGGCATGGTCTGTAGATAGCCTTACCGCTACAAGAATTCTATTCCAAATTTTCTAAAAATGGGAGGTGAAATTTGTCATCTGCTCTTGTTGGGATCTTTCAATTGTTGTTAATTGTTCCATGAGAGATAAATGATCAGAGTCGTCTTCAAAAAAAATTAGTAAAAGCATCTCCTAATTCATCCCATGAAGTGATTGAAGCAACTGGTAAGATTCTGAACCATTCTAATGATTTTCCCTTAAAGGATGCAACCAATAAGATGACAGCCAGATTCTGTTTTGTCACATGATGCACATTGCAAAGAGAAGCCACGTCTTTGATATAATCAAAAGCTGATATTTGTCTTTCACTAGAAAATTATGGCAGTCCTTTGAGAGCAGCAAGTGGAATATCATTATACTAGGAAAGGTTTAAAGGAATACCTTGGTCAAATGGCACAAAAGAAAAAGCTCTTAGCTAAGCCATAGTGCTAGGATGAGTTGACGTAATAGTTGAAGCTGCACTTGAGCTTGCTAAAGTAGAAGCTAAAATGATAGAACTTGTTTCAAAGTAGTATTTGTTATTGAAAATGAGGCACTAGCTAAAGAAAAATTACTACTTGCTGAGAAACTAAATAACAAAAAAGAGCTAGAAGACTTTGTTCTTATAGTTGGTGAAGTTGAATGCCTCATAGAACATTCATTTTTTCTTGGCCTTCCTCTTTTTCTTGTCTCTCTTGGCGGTGAAGTTTGAACTCTCTTTGTGTGAGGAGTTCTTTCAAAACTTCTGCCTCTCCTCTTGGGTGAAGACAACTATAAATACTCCAATGAATTTGAGCTTCTAGTTTCTATTCTCATAAAAAATGATCTTTCATTGGTCACTTTCCTATTGGATAATCACCTATTTTATCTTCAAAACTAACTCAAAATCTAGAAGGAAAAGGGAGATAACATGTAGAAATGAAACATAACTGAAATGAAAAGGAACTAAAATAACAGGTGATACACCAAAGATGCGAAAATAAAAAGGTGACTCATTCCAATTTTGCAAAATCTTATTAGATGTAGAAACACTTCTATTTTGTATAGGTTTGCGTAAGTATTTCACAGTAAGGTCCTGAATAGCACTATTAAGGAAAATAGATTTTTCACTTCACAATTCGAAGATGTTGTAGACATAAGATGTAACCTGCGAACAACATACACTCCTGTAAATGGGTAGTAGATGAGACAAGACAATATGGAATGGTATAATTCACTAATTATCCCTATTAATCATGCATTGTACATAGGAAAATAGAAATAAAAGAAGGTTAGAACCCAATATAACTTGCTCCAAAAGATTCAATCATTGTATATTATGTTTCCAAAATGAGTTATAAATACATACACAAAATACCTCAAGGACAAAACTATCACAAGGAAAGATTCCCATGCATAATTTGAACTCCCCCAAAATGAAGCTATTACAAGTATTTATGTTTCACCAAGAAACATTTCCATGAAAATAGCACCTGAATCCTTTGGGTCGGATTCAACAAAAATGATATATTAAAAGTCCTCAAAAGTCTCTAAAAGCACATGGAATAATGAAAAGGTCAAGCCACCTAACCCTTTTACCATTAAGGTCCCTCAAAATGCTCCAACTCCCCTAGATATGGGTCAAACAGCTCCTAGATGCTCTCTCCTTGTTGGAAGACTAAATCCAACTTCCCTA
The DNA here is from genome assembly GCA_027943335.1 of Chamaecyparis obtusa. Taxonomy (NCBI): domain Eukaryota; kingdom Viridiplantae; phylum Streptophyta; class Pinopsida; order Cupressales; family Cupressaceae; genus Chamaecyparis; species Chamaecyparis obtusa. Next base: position 79,760 of record BSBK01000661.1, read on the forward strand.
AATGCTCTCAACTCCATTATTATTGCATTTTTCCATTGAGTATTTTTAATAAATATTAATTGATTCATAAAAGACTATCAATTAATAATTATTAAATTATAAGTTTTACAAGAAATGCAATGATAATAAATACAATAATATTTCTTAATAATATAATAATAACAAATATATTATTATATTGTTAAATAAATAAGAAACATATTCAAAATGTTTCAAATGCCATCCTCATCGCATACTTAAGGAAACATAAGAGGGAAAAAAATAATAGCACCATGAATCCCGATAGCCCTAAAATCATTTTACATCATTTTTGCATTTTGGGGTAGGGTTGTGGAAACTTTAAGTTGCCACCATAGCTATGAGAAGATCTGGAAGGGATTATGAGTCTTGAATAACACCATTTGACCTGCAATCTATCTCTATCCTTTTTCACTGGACATGATGTTTTTATTACAACAAAAGTAGCTGGGTCCATGACACCCATCATCAACTTACAACAACCATTGGATGAACTTTAGATCAAGGGCCCACAGAGATTTTCAGGCTGATTTGAGAAAGGACCTCTTCCTTTTGAAATGGATCTCCAAAAAGAGGATGTGTGTCTAGTATGGGGCCCTCAACGTTCATCACCAACTAATGACCATCGTTGGATGAAACATGAGATCTATGATCCACGATGCATTTCAGGCCAATTGAAGAAAATATCTTTTTGTTTGAGAAAGGATCTACAGAAAGAGGACACAAGGCATGAGTTATTTATTTCTTTTAAACCGTTAGTGCAAAGTTTATAATATAATCATATTGAGGAAATATATCATTATATTATTAAGTAACAAACAAAGATATACTTTAATGCCACAAAAATGACATTACAGTGGATTTAAAAATATATTGTAATATGTTAAAGGGAGACATAAAGCCCAATCCCTAAAAAATTTGCATCACACGTAGCATACATTTGATGAGAAGCTTCGAGAGTGAGGGTTTTGGAAACCCTAACATGTCCACCATTAGAGAAGATTTGCAGGCTTCCTCTGCCCTGCGCTACCATGGAGAGAGTTTGAGCTTCACTGGGTACTTTTTGAGCAACAACCTTGAACTGTAAATGATTAAACTATAAGTACAATTGCCTTGAAGATTTCTGACAACATTTATACACCCTTTCTATTTTCATCTCTTCCATTAGATAACACATATGTCTTCAAGGTTCAAAAATAGATCAACCATGTCCCCTTAAAATAACATCTCAATATGAATAATAGCTGCATATTGCTTGTGTTTTCTGAGTTCATTTTCACTGTTGTTGTTGTATATAAGGCAATCTCCTTTTTTTTCATTTTCTTCTTTTAATGTATCCATTATCAACTGTTGTTCTTTTGTGACTGTTTGTTGCATTTCTAGAAATCATTGCTCTTTCTTTACTTCATTGTTTTCCATGGCCCTGAGACACATCTTTAAATTTGGTCTTTCAACAACATAATTTTTTTTTTTAATGCACACTATTCCTACATCTTAAATTCTTCTCAACACTTGAATGTTGCACTACTTCTTGTAATTTTTCACCAACATGAGACTATGCACATTGTCTAAACTGCTTCACTTAGTCCTTTGCCCTTGTACTTTAAAAACACTGCAAGAATTCATATTATAGTAACTTGTCCCTTGGAAAGTATATTCATCTCTACCTACTTCGCTCTTGAGAAATGAGAAATAAAGTAAAAGATTTCATATGCTTAACTATACGTCCCTTTAACACTTTATTTTGTTGTTTCCTTCTCATTCCAATCTTGATGATTTTCATAAAGTTCCAACTCTAATGGGTATGTTGGGCTCATACCATTAAGGGAGCCTTGGTCATGTGCACATTTCCCATGAGAGTTTGAACCTATTTGCACATCAAGCAAACACATTAGAGATAAATAATTATTTCACTTGATAAAGTGGGTGTAGCCTTTTGTCTTTTATATGGATCTAGGGAAGAAAAAGATAGCATATGTGCAGTAGTAATTAGTTGTAGGTAAGAAGTCATTGCTTAGATCCATGATTTGGGCCTAACCCCACCCTTTCTCTCTTATGTAGGATCTTAGGAATTTTTTCAGAGGCTCAGAGTACCAGGAGAAAAAAGGAAAGCAACATCAAAGCACACATAACCAATCAAAGAAAAAGGAAATGAATGGTTACCTTTGACCTTATCTCTTTAAAAATTCTATCATTCTCATGTTCTGAATGTATATGAAAGATAGTAGGCTATCCTCATGGGTTATGTGAGAAACTTGTTTGATATTCAATTCATGATGTATTTAACACTTCAAATGTACAAGAAAAAATATAATATATCCATGTTTAATAAAAATGAAATGCTTCTTTTCCTTCATAATACAATGTACTTTTGTCTTTTGAACATCAATGAATAAGGTTAATTGTAGTAAATGTACCTTTTGTAGAAAAATTGCATTAGCAGTGAAATTTAGGTAACATTTTGGTGATTTCCACTAGATGTCTTCCTGCTATACATAGGGAAAATCCAGTAGCCTTTCTACATAGGGCATGGGGTCAACTGATAACACCTTGACATATTTGATTACTCATTTGTGATGTGACTGAATAATGTTTTAGAGGTTTGTAATAATGAAATAAAATTTCATTATTATGAATGTATAGCACATTATTAAGCCACATGTCAAAACTAACTTACGATCCTAGATCTAGGGAGTATCCTTTCTATTAAATTTTATAAAATAGTACACGTATTATTGTGATATAATGTTACAACAATGAGTGCACTCAAGTATGCTTAACTAGAAGGGAATTCCATAGAAACTAGGAAGAAAAAAATCCAACTTCAAACAGTAACCACTCAAAAACTCTATTGAAAACATGAAACACTAAACTAAGGAAAACCTTGTGTTGGACATCACTTATGGAAAAAAACAAACTGAAACTAGTTTGTAGGAACACTTATTGAAAACAAGGAAACTAACTAGGATTATATACAAATATCAAACCTCAAAACAAAGTTTAAAGTGTATCCCATTGACCGAGATAGGTAGTACTGCACCTTCCATAGTTCACAACTCAAAAGCATTATACTCTTTACAATCTGTGATCATGAATGGACCACTCTAGAAAGAATCAAACTTAGAATGCTTACCTAGTTTACTTTTGAGCTCATCCCACTTGAGCACCATGTCTCCAACTTTGACAGCTCTTGCTGTCAAAATCTCTTTTTGTTTACAATTGCTAGTACTCCATGGTCTGCATTTCTTTATCTCTAATATCCTCCAGCTCCATGAGTTGAGAATTCCTTAGTTGTAAAGGATCTCCTTATTCAAATAACACTAGCTGGATAGCAAGGTTCAAATCTGGTAGCTTCATTGAGATTGACAATCGTGCTTCTTTCCCATATACCAATACATAATGTGAAGTTCCAATCGCCTTCTTAGGAGTTATCCTATCTACCCAAAGTGCAGTTTTCAGCTTAGAATGCCAATCTCTCTGATTATCCTAGAGTGTTCTTTTGATGATCTTAATCAGATTTTTATTTGTGGACTCTGCTAGTCCATTCCCCTTAGGGTAATAATTAGAGCTTGTCTTCAAATAAATACCTCTTTGTAATGCCCAATCAAAAACTCTTAACCCCACAAAGGCAAGTGCATTATTTAATACAATGGATTCTGAAACCCCAAATCTACAAACCAGATAATCATATAAGTTTAAAATAGAGGTCTCATTGGCTTCTTTCAAGGCTAATTCCTCTATCCAACGTGTAAAATAATCCATGGCAGTAATTATCCACTTATGGCTTGCACTTGAAGGTGGATTGATTACTCCAATAAAGTCAATGCCCTATTTCATGGAGGGTTGTTCCACTTGAACTGGTTGTAGTGGAATAACAAACAACTTTTCTTTTCTTACGAACATAACACATTTAACACACTTCCAGACATAAGCATCACATCTTTGAAAAGGCTTGGCCAATAATAGTCTACTGTCATAACCTTAAAATATGTTGTTTTTCCTTGAAAGTGACCTCTTGAAGATCCATCATGAAACTCAAATAGGACTTGATTCACTTTATCATTATCAATACACCTTAGCAAGACACAAGTATGATATCTCCTAAATAAAAAATCATCAATCAAAACAAAAGGAATTGATTGTAAATTGAAATATGTCTGTTTTTCTTTGCTAAGACCTTGTTGGCAGTCACTATATTCTGAGCGAAGGGTATTGACCCTTACATCCAAGATCATAGATAATCATGAAAATGATATGTCACTTATGGAAAAAGGATCCTCAAAGAAAGAGATCTTATCAACAAGACCCCCACCATAGAGGAGTGCTTTAGATATAATATCATCTTTCAAAGAGAAACAAAGATTTAATCATCTAGCCCCCTGTAATCAAGAGGAAGAGGAATCTTTGAAGAAAGGAATCAAAATCTAACCCTACAACAAGGGCAAGAATTTATAAAGAACATAATATGTAGAATAAAGAAGAGGTGATGACCTAGGACAATAACCTCTCACATAAAAGGATATCCATAGCCAAAACCTCAGCCAATATAATGAAATAATATTGCAAGATAAACAAATGCCACTAAGCTAAGGAAAGTAGATCCCTAGAAAAAGAGAAAGAAAGAAGAACCTTGCCCCCCATGGATGAAATCAAGGGATACCTTTTCAAAAGAGTCTTTAGAAAAGATATCTTGAATATAAAATAGAATCTATGGATGATTATAACATAATACAAAACCATAGGGAGAAAAGATAGAAAGAATACCAATTAAGCTCAGGACAAAATATATGCTAAGAGCCTAATGGATCCTAAAAGACTGGATGAAATACCTCTTGCCCCCCAGTCATGAGAAAAGAGGATAAAAGATCTATATTATGGAAAAATCAAGGGGATGCTCCCTATCAAAGTTATGAAGGAATTGTAAAACCACATGAGAGTGGGATATAATTCCTAGAGAAACTCTTTCTCTAACATATAACTTGAAATGCACACAATCAGAAAGTAAATGTGTATTACTGTAATGAAAAGGACATTTGTACTTGGATAGAGCATCTTTCAGCATAGGTTTAAAGATTTCTTTCTTGGAATTCATTAACTGAACATACACCTTCTTAGCCACATCTTGAGGAGTATCAGGGTAATCTAAGGTAGGTGTTGGAAGAAGGAGATGAAGAGGAGGACGATGATCAAAATCAACCACCTTAAATTGAGATTGCGAACAACCAAGACCACACATATCTTGTTTAGGGGATATATGAACTAGATACTTAATACCATGCTCATTAACACCAAGCCCTAAACCTTTATAACCTTGTTTAGTCATCATATTATATCCTGTAGTGTACATATCATGTAAAGATTCTACATGAGGTGATTGTTTATCATGTTCATGAGTAAAGGTTGTATAAGGTGGAATAATAGTTTTAGAAGAAGTTGCTTTTCTCTTCCCTTTAATGTCATCATGGATCGAATGAGAAGGGGAAGGTAAATCCAAGAATGATTGCACATCTACATCATGAACCATAGTTTGAACCTCATCATAAGTATGGGAAGAACTAGGAATAGCAGATGGAGAATTAGGCACATTAAGAATATTAGGAATCAGATTAAGAACTAGATTAGGGATGATAGGATTATGATTAGGAAGATTAGGATATGGTGTATCATCTACCAAATTCTTCACATAATCCAAAAGAGTAATAAGTCCGCCACATAAATCTTGAATGAAAGTTTTGAAAGTAGGAAGACTAGCATCGGTCAATCTCACAAAAGCATAGGCAAGTGAAACATGAAGAGTGACAAACATAACAAAATGGATGATACTCTCATAAACATCATAAGTATGATAAAGAGATGCTAAGAGGAGGATAATAAAAAAAATAACCATACACCAAAGCATCTTAAAGATTTTCATAGCAAATGAAATGCAAGAAATATTTTTGTATTTTGTAGAATATATAGATTTTTTTTCTATTTTTTGAATTTTAAAATGCAAGAGCATAAAAGAAATCTAATCTTAAGGAAAGAAAGAAAATATCTAACACCAAAAAGAAATAGTTGTCTATCGTGGGTTTGCCAAAATGTAAGATATAAAAATATATCTATGATATATTTTTATATCTGTGTTTGTGTTTAAGTGTGGGGTGTGTGGAAAATGTTGTGGACATACAAAACTTAATAAAACATAAATACTTATCTTGAAAAGGAGAAGATTCAAAAATCACTATTTTTTGGCGTCTGTACTCAATTTCAGGAAATTTTGCAACTGAATTTGGCCTGGAAATATAGTAACAAAGAAAACCTAGAAACCTTATGTCTTTCTGAGAAAGGTTGACCTTGACCCAAAATAGGGGTAAGATCTTACCCCAGGGCACAATCTTACCCTAAAAGTTGACCTTGACCTGCACTGTTCTGATGGAAATTTTGTTTGTGGATCTTGGAAGTTCGCTGAAAAGGGTACTCAGATCTGAATTGTAATTCACTGTCCCACACCTATTCCTGCAAGAAAAATGGTTTTATTGTTTGGATGAGGGGTTTGCCTTGGTCAAACCCTGGTTTGGAATCAACCTTTAAAATAGAATTAAAATAGAGAATGCTAGCAAGTAGTAGAAGTAGATCTAACAATGAAGCTATGATATTCAATAGATATGCAATTGTATTTGGAATGTAAACAAGTATGTTAATATGAAAGCTTGGACTCAACACTAAAAAATGTAAATCAAAACCTCCATGATTGTATGCTTGGAATCCACCTTGAAGGGAGAATGAATTTATCTTGAAGATGAACAAAGGATCTTCAAGGAAGATCACACCACCATGATGGATATATCTAGGGTTTGAATGATGAATCTTGAATGCTTGAACCAAATCCCTCCAAAGGCTTGAAATCTTGAATCCTTGATCCTCAATGGAGAACTTGAATGCTTGAATGCAGATGATGTCTTGAATGCTTCCTTGAAAATGTTTGCTTAAAGGATGGAGTACTTACTTGAGATTGAGATATGAAAAAGAGATGAATTGATCGATACTTTATTGCACTTGAGAGATATGGATAAAATGCGAGAGGAAGGCATCCTTTTATACTAGTCTAGGGCACAAAATTCTAGAGAGGCTGACATAGGAGAATTAAATTCCCATTTAAACCTTAACCCCTAGAAATGGACCTAGATTAAATATAATTTAAGAGTTTACCATTTTGAAATTCGAAACAGCTGACCCAGAAGTGGGAAATAAAACTTTTTGAAACCCGACATTCAGAAACTTCTGGAATCTGAAATTTGGACCCAGGGTCAGGATCAAGGTCGAATCTGACCTAGGTCAAGGTCAAGGTCGACCTTGATCCAAAAGGTTGACCTTGACCCTAAGGTCAAGAATCTCAAGGTTTCAGGTCAGGGTGCCAGAAACAAGTTGGAAATAGGTGGAGAAAAGGGAAAAACTGGGAGAAAACCATGATCCAAACCAAAGATCCCATGAAGGCATCTGACATGACCCCAAACCACCTACTCGAAGGGATAAACCAGTCATATATGGAAGTGCTTCCATTTTTTGATGATACATGTTATACCCCAAATAACCATCCAGAAGCGAGAAACACTCTAAACCAATGACATATTGAAGTATTTGTTCTATGGATGGAAGATGATGTCTATCTTTTATAGAATCCCTATTCAAATCTTTAAAATCAACACAAAGTATTAAATCTCTGTTCTTCTTCCTAATAGGGACAAGATTTGACACCCAACTAGTGTGTTTAATAGGAAATATTATGTCACTTTCTATCAACCTAAACACCTCCTTCTGCATTAACGGCTCTAAATTGGGATTAATGGGTCTCTATTTATTCCTTACAAGCTTGGCATTAGGCTCTAGTTCCATTGCATGTTGTGCTAGCTACAAATTAAAACCCTTTAAGTCCCCATACTTCCAAGAAAAGATGTCACTAAAATTTTGAAAAAATTGAGTATAATATTGTTTCGCAGATGAAGTACTTACCTTTCTAAATTTTAGGTTCTTTCTTGGTGCAATCTCTAAATCTTCATAATGATCTTAAGGAACCAACAAGCTGGTTTTGTTATTTTTTACTTGATCATCTGAATTGAAGATATATTATAAAGTAACGAACCCTTTTGGCAGTTTATTTGATTTTAGCTGAATAATTTGATCACCATACTGCTTCTGAATTCTATCCTGATTTGAGGCAACAATTACATCTTCCTCCAATAATAATTGTAGCATCTTCTCATCACTCTCAACCACCCACTAATTAACATTATTATCAGGAATATAGGGCCTAATGATAACTTTGATATGTTGCTGATCACAACCCTTCTTTATGATGTTTGGAATGTCAAAATGGGCACCTATAACAACTAATCTATCAACATGTTGATTCTTGCTACTTGGAATTGCAATGAGGTTGAAAGCATTGAAGTCTTCTATGAGGTCCCAAACTCTATGTTTGTAAGCCTTCAAGGTGTCATTTTTAACCACATTAGAGATAAATAATTATTTCACTTGATAAAGTGGGTGTAGCCTTTTGTCTTTTATATAGATCTAGAGAAGGAAAAAATAGCATATGTGCAGTATTAATTAGTTGTAGGTAAGCAGTCATTTCTTAGATCCATGCTTTGGATCTGACCCCACCCTTTCTCTCTTATGCAGGACCTTAGGAAGCTATTTAGAGGCTCAGAGAACAAGGAGAAAAAAGGAAAGAAATATCAAAGCACACATAACTAGTCAAAGAAAAAGGCAATGACTGGTTACCTTTGATCTTATCTCTTTAGATATTCTATCTTTCTCATGTTATGAATTTATATGAAATATAGTAGGCTATCCTCATGGCTTGTGTGAGAAACTTGGTTGATATTCAATCCATGATGTTTTTAACACTTCAAATGTACAAGGAAAAATATAATGTATCCATGTTTAATACAATGAAATGCTTCTTTTCTTTCATAATGCAATGTACCTTTGTATTTTGAACATCAATGAACAAGGTCAATTGTAGTAAATGCACCTTTTGTAGAAAATTGCATTAGTAGTGAAATTTTGGTAACAAGAAGATTGTTTGTTTTATGGTAAAGAGGATGAGAAATAGGAAATTGATATTACTAACATATGTGCTAAAGTTGATAATGATGTTGCAATTACTTTTTATGTTAGAAGAAAGAAAAATGAATGGCTGATTGACAATGTTTTTTCTCATCACATGAATGGAGATAAAAGTAAGTTTATGTCTCTTAGCAAATATGATGGTGGTCTTATTAGATTTTGTGATGACAAAGAAGCTTACATTTTTGATAAAGGCTCTATTAATTTTGATGGAAATAATAACACTAACAATATCTATTATGTGAAGGGTTTGTATCATAATCTGTTGAGTGTTGGACAAATGTGTGAGAATGGATATGATGTTATTTTAAAGAATGAAGGATGTGAAATCAGGAGACCTAATTGCAATTAGGAAAAGAATAGAAAGGAACATGTACCAGCTAGAAGGAGTATCAAAAGGATTTTGTTTACTATCTCAAACTGATGACAGTTGGATTTGGCATCAGAGGATGTGTCACATAATTTTTCATAACCTGGTGAGGATAAGTTCATCTCATGCAGTGAGAGATCTACCCAGACTGTGTAAACCAAAAAAACAATATCTGTAAGGGTTTTCAAGAAGGGAAATAGAGAAGATAATCATTCAAGGCAAAAGACTTTTCATCTACTAGTGTACTAGGGATTGTGCACACTAATCTCTGTGGTCCTACCAGAACAAGGAGTTTTCAAGGTGAAAGTTACTTTATTCTTTTTATTGATGATTATTCAATGATGACATGGGTTTCATTTCTTAGAGAAAAATCTAAGGCATTTGATAAGTTTAAAATATTCAAGGCTACAGTTGAAAATGAATGTGGAAGGAAGATTAAATGTTTGATATCTGAAAAAGGAGGAAAATTTAGTTTTGATGAGTTTGAAAGTTATTTTCAAAATCATGGTGTCAAGAGACAATTTTCAGTGAATAGAAAACCATAGAAGAATGGTATTGTGGAAAGAATGCATTGGACAATTCAGGAGGTAGAGATAACCATGTTGAAGGAAGAAAATCTACTAGAAATCTACTGGATAAAGGTAGTACATACTATTGTGTATACCTCGAATAAAGTTTTGTCCCGAAGGAAATATGGAAAGAAGTCATATGATTTATGGAATAGAAGAAAACCTACTGTTAAATACTTCAAAATATTTTGCAACAAGTGTTACATTCGAAAATATGAAGACAATTTTGGAAAGTTTGATAGAAGAGATGATGAAGGAATATTTCTTGGTTACTCTATAATAAGAAAAGAATATTAGTACTACAATAAAAATACTAAACAAGATTGTGAAAAGTGTAAATGTGAAGGTTGATGCATAATTTTAGAAGGCCGTTGAGTGACACATTGAGTATGAATCTAATACATAGGACAAAAGAAAGGAGGAAAATAAAGAAGAAGAAGATACTCAAACAACACCAACATCTACAATTAAGAAACCAAGGTATGTATAGAAGAATCATTCTAAGAATCAGGTAATTAGAGATAAGAACAGAGGAATTGTTACTAGAAGTAGGAAAACACAAGATCATGCTTTGTTGTGTCTACTTTTGGAAGTTCAACCTAAATATGTAGAAGACGCATGCAATGATATCAATCAGGTAAATGCTATGAAGGAAGAAGTTGATCAAATTGAGAAGAATCAGACCTGGGAACTTGTGCATAGACTGAAAGATAAGAATGTGATTTGTACTAAGTGGGTGAACTAGAACAAGTTGGATGAAAATGGTAAATTTATAAGAAACAAGGAAAGATTAGGATATACTCAAATTGAAGGAATTGACTTGGAGAGGACTTATGCTCATGTTTTTCGAATGGAGGTGATCAAAATATTTTTGGCATTTATAGCACATAAGGATTTCAAGGTTTATTAGATAGATGTGTAGTCAACATTTTTGAATGGAGAGATGAAAGAAGTTTACATTGAGCAGCCTCAAGGCTTCAGATTAGAAGAAAAATTAGAAGCAGTATGCAGACTGAAGAAGACATTGTATGGGTTGAAGAAGGAACTGAGAGCCTGGTATAGTAGATTGGATAAATATTTGATTGGATAGAAATTTTAGAAAGCTTATGTTGACAACAATCTATATTACAAGAAAGATTCAGATTAGATTATGATTGTTGTTGTGTATGTTGATGATATTATTTTTGTAGGCAAGGATAACTTGTGCAAAAGATTTGCAGAAAAGATGCATAAGGAGTTTGAGATGTATATGATAGGAGATTTGAATTTATTTCTTGGATTATAGGTAATTCAAAACAACAAAGGATTTTTCATTTCCTAGTCCAAGTATGTTAAGGAATTGATAAAGAAGTTTGGGTTGAAGAATTCCAAACCGGTATGTACTCCAATTGTTACAAGTTGTAAGATAACTAAGGAAGATGAGTCGCTGAAAGTAGATGAAAATAAATGATTAGTGGTTTGTTGTACCTATCCACTAATAGACCATATATTATGTATGCAGTATGCCTGACAACCAAATTTCAGAAATCTAATCAAAGTAATCACATGTTGAAGGTGAAAAGGATATTTAGATATATGAAAGGAACACAAGTGTTTGGTTTTTTATATCCAAAAGGTCTAGATTTCATAATGAAAGCCTATACTAATGCAAATTGGGAAGTTTGGATAATCAAAGAAGTACCAATGGTGGAGCTTACTTTCTTGGCTCCCAGTTAGTTTCTTGGTCAAGCAAGAAGTAGGATTCTATAACTTTATCAACTGCCAAATCAGAATACATTGTAGCATCTTGATGTTGTACTCAGGTATTATGGTGAAACAAGCTTTGAAGGATATAGGAGAACTACATTTGAAGAACCTATTTCAATCATGTGTGATAATACCAGTGCAATACGTATGTCAAAGAATCCAACACAACATTACAAAACAAAGCATATATCTATCAGGTATCATTTTATCAGAGAGAAGGTGTTGGATGGTGAAGTAAAACTTGAGTACGTGCCTAAAAAAGATAACATAAAAGACATATTCAAAAGACCTTTGTGCAAGGATACTTTTGAGTATCTGAGGGGGAAGCTATGCATTTTTCCCCTTTCTAGAATTCACTAGAATAGATCGGTGTGTGCATTAGTCCAACATGGTTGTATGCTTATTCCTTTCTGGATCAGTGCTTGGCGGCTTTCTCTTAGGGGGAGAAAAGTGTATTTTTTAGGGGGAGTTTGACCCTTTATCATTGTTGTCAAAGGGGGAGAAAGTCAGAGTAAGATGGAAAGATGATAACTTTGTTGCTGATATCTTTTGGAGCTATTTGCTTTGTTATTGATGAATGTTGTCACCAATGACAAAGGGAGAGATTGTTAGAATGTGAAGTTGTTACTATTCAGCCTGTTCAACACTACATACTTATGATTTTGGTGTTAGATATCATTGGGTGCTTGTTAAATTTTATTAACATAGAGTTTACTAAGCTAGATTAGTGTGTAATAACATATGTGGTTACATTTCTAGTCTTCACCTATCTTTATCAATCATATAGAGTGAATCATAATTTATTGCATTACATAATGTTTGTATTCCTTCATGGCATTCTTGCATTTAGCATTATGAGATTATCTAATATTTTTCCTCTTTACAAGATTGACTTAGTTTTTAGGCTATGTTATTTCAATGCTTATTTATTTTGATTATTAATAATTTCATGCTATGACTAGTGGATGAAAATTATAGAGAGAAAACACATACATTTGGTATCATCTATAACTTGAGAGTTGTAGTTCAAATATCATTTGATAAAAGATAAATCACTATACACCACTGGAATATTTAATGATATATTTTTAAGCTTAGAAGTATTACATATGTTCATTGTCTATGTATACAATCACATGCATAACAAGCTTGACTTAGTTTCTGAGGCTATGTTCATTCAATGCTTATTTATTGTGATTATTGATCATCTCATGCTATGATTAGTAGACGAAAATAATAGAAGAAAACACACATAATTTATCTCATCTATAACTTGATAATTGTAATTCAAATTATACCATCTGATAAAAGATTGTGTACTATAAAACACTTAAATATTTAATAATATAATTTTTAAGCCTAGAATCAATGCATAAAATATGTTCATTGCCTATGCATATAATCACATGCATAACAAGATTGGTTTAGTTTTTGAGGCCATGTTTGTTCAATGCTTATATAGTTATTGTGATTATTGATCATCTCATGCTATGACTAGTGGATGAAATAATAGAGAGGAAACACAAACATTGATGTAATCTATAAGTTGAGAGTTGTAGTTTAAATATTATTTGATAAAACACTAATTATTAGACAACACTCAAACATTTAATAACATAATTGTTAAGCTTAGAATCACTCTATTAAATATGTTCATTACCTAATCATATAATCACATGCATAACAAGATTGACTTAGTTTATTAGACTACGTTCATTCAATGCTTATTTATTGTGATTATTGATCATCTCATGTTACAGACTAGTGGATGATAATAATACAGAGAAAATCACACAATTTATATAATCTATAGCTAAGTTGTAGTTCAAATATCATCTAATAAAAGGTTAATCACTACATAACACTCAAGAATTTAATAATATAATGTTTAAGTTGTCTACACATATAATCACATGCATAACTAGATTGACTTAGTTTCCGAGGTTATGTTCTTAGTTTCTGAACCTATGTTCATTCATTGCCTATTTATTGTAATTAGTGATCATCTCATGTTGTGAATAGTTGATGACAATAATAGAGAGAAAATACAATTGATATCATCAATAACTTGAGAGTTGTAGTGCAAATATCATCTAATAATTTAAGACTAATCACTTCACACTACTCGAACACTTAATATTATATATATTTTAAGTTTAAAATAAATGTATTAAATATGTTTGTTGTCTATGCATACCAAAATTGACTTAGTTTCTTAGACTATGTTCATTTAATGCTGATTTATTATGATTATTAATCATCTCACACTATGACTAGTGGATGAAAATAGTAGAGAGAAAACACAAACAATTGATATAATCTATTACTTGAGAGTTGTAGTTCAAATATCATCTGATAAAAGACTGATCACTATGCAACATATGAATATTTAATAATATAATTTTTAAGTGCAAAAGCTCTATATTAAACACATGTTCATTGTCTATGTATATAAACACACACATAACAAGATTGACTTAGTTTTGCGGCTATGTTCATTCAATGCTTATTCATTTTTTATTATTGGTCATCTCATGCTATGACTAATAGGTGGAAATTATAGAGAGAAAATAAAGACTAATCACTACACACCGCTAGAACATTTATTAACATATTTCTAAGCTTAAAAGAAATTTATTAAATATGTTCATTATCTATGCATATAATCACATGCATAACAAGTTTGACTTAGTTTCTGAGGCTATGTTTATTTTGTGGTCATTTATTGTGATTATTTCAATCATGTCATGCTACGACTAATAGATGACACTAATAGAAGAAAACACTCACAATTGATATCATGTGTAACTTGAGAGTTGTAGTTCAAATATCATGTGATAAAAGACTAAGTACTACACAACACTTAAACACTTAATAATATCATATTTACGCTTTGAATCACTGTATCAAATATGTTCATTTTCTATGCATATAATCACATGCATAACAAGAATGACTTAGTTTTTGAGGCTATGTTCATTCAATGCTTATTTATTGTGATTATTGATCATCTCATGCTAATTATGACTAGTGGATGCAAATAATAGAGAGAAAGCCTAGGCGATTGATATAATCTATAAGTTGAGAGTTTTAATTCAAATATCATCTATAAAAGACCAATCACTCACTGCACAACACTCAAACATTTAATAATATAATTTTTAAGCTAAGAATCACTCTATTCAATATATTCATTATCTAAGCATATATATAATTACATGTGCATAACTTAGTTTCTTAGGCTATATTTTTTTAATGCTTATTTATTGTGATAATTGATAATCTTATGTTATGACTAGTGGATGACAATAATAGAGAGAAAAAAAGACAATTTATATAATCTATAGCTTGAGAGTTGTAGTTCAAATATCATTTGATAAAGTCCAATAACTACAAAGCACTAGAACATTTAACAATATAATATTTAAGTTTAGAAGCAATATATTAATATATTCATTGTCTACACATGTAATCACATGCATAACAAGATTGACTTAATTTTTGAGGCTATGTTCTTAGTTTTTGAAGCTATGTTCATTCATTGCTTATTTATTGTGATAATTGATCATCTCATGTTCTGACTAGTTGATGGCAATAATAGAGAGAAGACACAATTAAGATCATGAATAATTTGAGAGTTGTAGTTCAAATATCATCTATTAATTTAAGACTAATCACTACATATTGCTTGAACATTTAATAATATATATTTTTAAGCTTAGAAGCAATATATTAAATATGTTCTTGCCTACGCATATAATCACATGCATAACAAGATTGACTTAGTTTATGAGGCCATGTTCATTCAATATTTATTTATTGTGATTATTGATAATCTCATGCTATGACCGGTAGATGACAATAATAGAGAAAAGATAGACAATTGGTATCATCTATAACTTGAGAGTTGTAGTTCAAATATCACATGATAAAAGACTAATCCTACACAACACTCAAACATTAAATAATATAATCATTAAGCTTAGAAGCACTATATGAAACACGTTCATTGTCGATGCACATGAATGACGAGATTCACTTAGTTTTTGAGGTTATGTTCATTCAATGTTTATTTATTGTGATTATTAATCATCTCATGCTATGACTAGCGGATGACAATAGTACAGAGAAAACATCATTAATATTGTTGAAAACTTAAAAGTCGTAGTTCAAAAATCATCTCACAAAAGACTAATCAAGACACAATGCTTAAACATCTAATAATATAATTTTATATAAGAAATTGACATCAATTATTCATGTGCTCGACTAGTGACCTTGCTCTCCTATTTTATTATTCTCTTGTTAATTTGATTTATTTTTTATTATCAAAAGATAATAGTTCAATTAATAAGAGTAATAGTATGAAACTTAAAACCTATGTACCAAGATTCAAAAACCAAATGTAATTATACTCTTACAACGAATAACTTTTGATTTCGATTGTGTTTATATTTTTAGCATTGATGTTTCGGAGATGCAAAAAAAGTGAGTTGGTCCCTATGATAAAAGGCTAATCACTACGCAACACTCAAACATTAAATAATATAATTGTTAAGCTTAGAAGCATTGTATTAAACATGTTCATTGTCTATGCACATGCATGACATGATTGACTTAGTTTTTGAGGTTATGTTCATTCAAATGTTTATTTATTGTGATTATTAATCATCTCATGCTATGACTAGTGAATGACAATAGTAGAGAGAAAACATCATTAATATTGTTGAAAACTTGAAAGTCGTAGTTCAAATACCATCTCACAAAAGACTAATCACTACACAATGCTTAAAATATCTAATAATAAAATTTTATATAAGAACTTGACATCAATTATTCATGTGCTCAACTAGTGGCCTTGCTCTCCTATTTTATTATTCTCTTGTTAATTTGATTTATTTGTGATTATCAAAAGATTATAGTTCAATTAATAAGAGTAATAGTATGAAATATAAAACCTATGTACCAAGATTCAAAAGCCAAATGTAATTATGCTCGTACGATAACTAGCTTCTGGTTTCGATTGTGTTTGTATTATTAGCATCGATGTTTCAGATCACACTCCGTGATCCATCATCATGATAGAAGAGAGCAAGATATGCAAAAAAATGTGAGTTGTTGATAGGGACCAGCTCACTTTTTTTTTGCATCTCTTACTCTTTTTTATTCCAATTATAGATCAAAGAGTGTGATTCAAAACGTTGATGCTAAAAGTACAAACACAATCTAAATCAGAAATTAGTCGTTGTAATTGTTCTTACCAAGTTCCAATCTACCATATGCTCAAATGTTTTCACTGGGAAAAAAATGTTGAACAATTAGAGCACTCATTCTTCCTGCAGGATAGATAAGAGATTGTCAGATGGAATATTGCTTGCAATTATCAAAGCGAAGGCGAAAAAGCCATTCCTCCGACCCCACTATTTTGATCTTCATCTCCAACAAGACTTTCTTTTTCAGAAAAACACAGAACTGAACCATCTGAATAAAGCATTGTCCACAAATGCCAGTTGTCAGAGCTAAGCCACACTTGGGCAGATAAACAAATATATTTTCCAGTTTCCTTCTATTCTTCTCGCCAAGCTAAGATATTTTGAATGTCGGTAAACAAGAAAAGAAAGATATTTCATATAAATTCATTGTCTGTTTTTGATCATGTTGGCAAAGTCCACACGTTCTTCCTTCTATAAAATTCTTAAGTGGGAATGAAATGTGTCCACTCTTTTCTTGAAAAGGAAGCGAGGAACAGTGCAATTGTGACCACCAAATAAAAAATTATATATATATGGGTTATTTTAATGCTAGGATTTCACCTCCACTTTAATTGTGTTCTGTCATAAGTGGGAGACAGAACAGAATTCATGTCGTCAACATTGTGGAGAGTGGGACTGATAATTGTTGCCCTGTATGTGGATGCACAGAATGCACAGCTGGTACCTGCAATTTTTATCTTTGGAGACTCTCTGGTAGATGTGGGCAACAACAATCACATACGTTTATCCCTCGCAAAAGCGAATTTCCCTCACAATGGTGTGGATTATCCTGGTGGGAAAGCAACTGGCAGATTCAACAATGGTCTAAACTCTGCAGATTTCTTGGGCAAGTTTCAAATTTAGGATGTGGTTTTGTGACTAGAATGTTTTAAGTTTATAGGATTTGTTTGAATTTTGGTTTAGTTTTTAAGGATTTGTTTAAAGTTTGGGCATTTGAATGCAGCAAAGAAGCTGGGATTTGCTGGGAGCCCACCTGCATATCTTTCCCTTGAAGGTGGAGGGAACTTCAGTAGTAGCATTCTGAATGGAGTCAATTTTGCCTCTGGAGGATCAGGAATTCTTGATGAAAACAGCGTAAGTCTTCAGTTGATTGAAGTGTGATTAACATTGAAAATGTTTAAGTTTCAGGGATTATGTGACGACCCACATGTAAAAGTTTTGTTTTTTAGGGTTTTTGTGACGACCCACTTGTAACATATGAAAATTTCAGGGGTTTTATAAAATGTTAAAAAGTTCAGGGATTTTGTGATGACCCAATTTTTAAATGTTCAAATTTCAGGAAGGAAGTCTTTCGATGAACAAGCAAGTGGAGCACTATGCAACAGTCTATGGAAATCTAGTATCCCAACTGGGCAGCACGGAAGCTAAAAAACTAGTGGCAAAATCTCTGTTTATGGTGGTCATTGGAAGCAATGACATGTTCAGCTATTTCGCATCAAATTCTAAACTGCAAGCCAAGTATACTCCTCAGCAGTATACGGATCTTCTCATTTCCACCTTTAAGGCCCAATTGGAGGTAATTTGTAATCCAAACATGAAATGCTTTAATGCTTATTACAACGTTGGATTTTGTGGTTGCATTGTGTTGCAACATGCAGTTGTAGATATGGTCAGGAACATAACAATTTACGTAGTATTGAGAATAAAAATGGAAATGGAAATGAAAAATAGAACAAATAAATTATTGGGAGAACTATTTTTGAATTTATAGTATATGAAATTATTTTGTATTTTCAATAAATATAGGTGCTAACTGTATTAATATAAGATGTACATATTTTATTTCATATAATTCGATTTGATTTCATGTCTTTATTTACATCAATATTTCAAATCATACTTTAATTTGTTGTACATTTATTTATATCAATATTTCAAATCACACTCTATATTCATCATCATGAAAATAAAAGAAATGTAATAGTAAACTGATTTAATACACAATTTAATTCAGAAATATTAAGTAAATCGTTATATATTATAGAAATCTGATGTCTCCGATCTAAATAAGCTTCTAAGCTTATGCTTTGATCATATTCATTCAGTACTTCGACTGTAGTTATTTGAAAAATGCTTCATCTTTTGATTTGGGCAAATGGGTAACAATTTGCAGAGGATATATAATCTGGAAGCCAGAAGGATTGTTAGCGTGGGAGTTGGAGCTGTTGGTTGCTGCCCGTCTCGGCGCAGTAAGAAGAACAAAACAGGGGATTGTGTTGAGGAGGAGAACAATCTGGCTCGAAGCTTCAATACAGACTTAAAATCCCTCCTGGCTTCACAACTAACACCAAATATGCCAGGCCTCCGCTATGCTTTCTGCAACACATATGGAGTGGTGTCCAGATATTTTCAGAATCCTTCTGTATATGGTACATCACTCATCTGCAAAGCCCTAAAAATTGTGATATATCATTCATCAATAGTACCTAATGATGCTATTAGTTTGGTGTGAGAAATAACTTTTGGTGCTCTTCAAGTTCTCATTAACTCATTTTGTTTGGTCTTCACTGGACAAAGTACTAAATTCATAGACTTGTTAAGATTTGGGGCTAAAGCCCAAATTCAGACTTGTTAAGGGTTGGGGATGAAACCCAATTGTGATCTCACCAATTGGGTTCCATTAATGCCAGATTTCTCTCAGTGAAAGCTCCATTGAATTTCTCATTGCATGATAAAACAACAAAAATAAGAGTAATTAATAATGTGTGTATGTGAGCAGGGTTTAAAGATGTGATGAACGCTTGCTGTGGAGCAGGAAAGTTGAATGCTCGTATTGCTTGTCTACCAGTAGTGAAATACTGTTCTAATCGCAGAGAATACTTGTTCTGGGATCTCTATCATCCCACCCAAATTGTGGCTCAGATGCTTGTCGACACCTTCTATGAAGGATCTGCAGATCAAGTGTCTCCCATCAATGTTAAGCAGCTAGTATCCACCTGAATTTAACTCCAATGGAATCTGCATTTAAGTTTAATCTCCGGTTTACCTCTATAGTTTCAGAGAGCACTTTCCTTTCTAGGACTTCAAGTTTTTATGTTAGTAAATGTTGTAGATTGTTGTCTACTTTCCTTTTATTGGACTCGAATGTACCGTTGATTTCTTTTGGAAATTCGGATAACACAGCAGAATTTTATAAAATTTTGAGGATGCATTCTTCATGATCGGAAAGGTTTATGGTAGAAAACAAGGAAAAATCTATGAAAAAATCGCTGTGTTTTTGTAGATCTGAAAAAAAAAATCAATATTTTAGATTTACGGTGCATTATGTTGTGAGGCTAGCCTGCGCCCCTTTAATTCACTGACTTCAAAGTTTATTTTCATAAGCACAAAGAA
Organism: Chamaecyparis obtusa; assembly: GCA_027943335.1. Classification (NCBI taxonomy): domain Eukaryota; kingdom Viridiplantae; phylum Streptophyta; class Pinopsida; order Cupressales; family Cupressaceae; genus Chamaecyparis; species Chamaecyparis obtusa. The sequence goes on from BSBK01000661.1 coordinate 100,180, forward strand.
TGGATGCATGTGGGATGCAACTTGCACCATAGAGATATTTAAGTTTAGAGGAGTACATAACAATTTTGTATTCTAATTTCACGTCTTTTCATGTCTCTCAAAATCATATGGAGTGATATTTAATAACTATAATTTTAAGAACAAATGCAAAGTTTCAAGCATTTTTACCATCTAAGTGGTAGGAACCTCAAGAAATATTTTAAGAATAAATGCAAAGCTTCAAGCATTTTTATAAAAAAATGTTCAAATAAATGGGGAACCTCAAGCATTTTGTATGAAAAATGTTCAATATCTAATATTGTTTAGTAATAAAAAACAAAAACAAAACCATTGTTGTTTAAGTGAAGGTAAGCATTTGTTGTTCTATGCTAACAAGAGCTTGTCAACTTGGACTGGATCAACTTGGATTGGATGCGCTAGAATATCATAGTTTACAGTTGTTTACATTTTGTTTTTAATCCATAAATAATAAAGACCATTGAAATTCTAGCGCATGTCCAGACTGTATTTTGAATATTATAAGTTGTTGAACCCTACTGTAACGGCTCTGTAATGTAACGGTTTTGCAAAATGTGAAGCCCAATCTTCATCCTCTGTCGTAACCGTCATATTCCCTTTCTTCTGCAGATGCTACGATAATGTTTGACCATGCAATGTAAAAGGATATAGAGCTGAGAGCTGCTGTGTAATTTGTTAACAGACTGTATTTTAATAAAAGAGATATGCCCCTGCTTGTAGAGTGGATGTAATCCAGAATAGCTGGATGAACCACTATAATTCATGTGTCTCTGTCTTTGTGATTTGATCTTTTACATTTCTATTCTATTTTATTTTATTTGCCTGCAATTTACTTTCAACAATTGGTATCAGAGCAGGTTAAACTCGGTTTTTTGATTTCTCTAGAAATCGGCAAAGATTTCTAGAAATCATGGAAGAAGCAGACAAATGGAAGATCAAAAATTTTTTAGTGAAGAACTTCGGGTTATGGAAAGTGCAGATAGAGTCTTTTCTCATCAAGCAGGATTTGCAACCTGCATTGCTTGGAAAAAAAAAGGCCAAAGATCATTATCGGACGAAGAATAGGGGAAAATGGATTTGAAAGCAAAGGTGACAATCTTTCTAGCTCTCTCAAGCAATGTATTGTTTAATGTCTTAACGAAGAATACAACAAGAGAGTTGGTTGAAAAGTTATCTTCATTATATGAAATACCTTCAACTTTGAACAAGGTTTTTATAATGAAGAAGGGGGAGTGATGTCGAATCATCTCAACGAGTTCAATACTTTAGTTACTCAGCTGATTTCGGTTGGTAGCTCATTAGATGATGAAATAAAAGAAATCTTATTGTTATGCTCACTTCTGAACATCTGGGAAGGTGTAGTAATGGCTATATGAGCACTTCACTTGCAGCCAAGAGCAAGCTGAAATTTGATGAAGTTGCAGCCACACTACTTAGTGAAGACATGCGGAGGAAGCACCAAGAACCCTCTTCCGGTGATGCTCTAACAGATGTGAGCACAAGCAATAGAGGGAGAAGTCGTGAGAGAGGAAGAAACAATAATAATAATGGAAGAGGTAGATCGAATCATCACTCGAAATCAAGAGGAAGAAATGGCACATGTTGGTTTTGTGGAAAATCTGGACACACACAGAAGTAATGTTGGAACTACAAAAAGGCTCAAAATAAAGTTATCAATGATGGCGTTAATGCTACAATTGCTGGAGCCTTGGTACTTGGAGCCAGTGACATGGATTCAAGCTCGTGGGTTCTCGATTCTGGTGCCTCATTTCATGCTACTCCATGTCGGAGTGCTTTCACAAATTACCACGAAGGTATGTTTGGTAAAGTTTTTCTTGGGGATAATAAAGAGTGTGATATAGTCGACAAAGGGGATATTTTATTGTCGCTAAAAAATGAAAGTAAATAGATTCTACAAGATGTTAGGCATGTTCCTACACTTAAGCATAATCTGATTTCAGTTAGTCAGTTATATAAACAAGGTTGTAATGTTAGTTTTGATCTTGCTTCTTGGAAAGTGTCCAAAGGTCAATTAATTTTAGCTAAAGGGTAGTGTTGAGCATCATTTTTACATGAAGACAACGGCTAGGAATTTGCGCGAGCAACTTCCCCTCTTGGAAGATTGATGGAATCAATCTCAAGGTTCCTTCTGGTGGGTCTCAACCGTTTGGATAGCTCAACGGAAGACAAATGTGAATTTGTGAACAAGGAGGCCTTTGCTGGTTCTTCTCTCAAGGGAAACTGCAAAACAAACTTTAGGAAACCAAGATATCTCTTTTTTGCCATGATTTTCAGATTTAGGAATGAAAGCAATGCTAATTTAATTAATCTATTGAAAATAACTTGCAAAGTGGGTTAGGAAATGTAAGGTAACGAGAGATTTGAATGAAATTGCTGAAAAGAAACCTAATGGACATATGCTAGCATCACACCACCATGTGAATTAAATAACCAAGAAGATGAAGAAACCCACAAAATAGAGGTCAGATCATGTCACAATCTTCAGCTAAATGGATGCAATCATCAACAGGATCAAGAAAATGCAGACGTATGATAAGTGAAAACTCATTAGATCACGAAGCCACCCTGGATGTGCGCACAAATGAGACAAGTTAATCTTCAAGCACCAAAGAATAATCTTCTTAGAAATTTGTCACAACACAGAAATGCAATACTAGTAAACACCGAACTAAAAGATCACAGACTTAAAACCATTAAACAACCAATTGGCTCTTTGAAATAAAGAATGAGCAAATCACACATTCACAAATTTTGCATAGATAGAACATAAATCACACCATGAATGAAGCACCGATTGTATTTTTTGTATTAATCATCAAGTCGACCCTCATTAGATCATTTTATTACAATTTATAGAGCTCTGCTCTTATTTTCGCAGTTAGGGTTTCGCTGCAACTAAAACTTGAAAGTAAATCTAAACTAAAGCTTGCATTAAAGAAACTACTTCTAAAGCTTAAATAGCACGGAATTAATCCTTGTGTATTACAAGGATTCGAATAAATCAGGCATTAAACAACTCAAAAATAGGGCTGGAACTTGCGCATGCACTAGATAATCTTCATGTTTCTGCCCTTGATCTTTGGCTCCGGCTTCTCCACGTGGACCTAACTGGAAGAGATCCCAAAATCATGCACAAATGATCCCAAAAAGGAAGCCTAGATGACTAGAAAGTGATCTCTGAGATAACTGGAGTTACCTTTTGGACGTGCCAAAAAATGCCCAAATCCCGACAGTTGGTCTGAAAAACTCAAGACCCAAAATTGACTAAGTGCCATTTCCTTTATCCCCAAAATTTCAGACTTGTCGGACTTGTCAAACTTGTAGGTGGCTGAAAACTCCCTATGGCCGAAATGTCAAAAATCAGGAACTGCTAAATTGGCTAAGTGTCAAAACTGAATTTCCTGTACACAAAATTTGGAAGATTTTGAACTGGAGGCTCACTGGCTAGGAGGCACTTTTGGATGCACTTTCTTGAACCTATCTACTATCTCTAGCACCTCATCAAAGTCTGAAATATTGATCCCTTGAAGGATATCTTTCTGCCTATCTTTGAAGTCAATTAATTCTTTTGCAAAAGCCTTTATCTCTTCCTCTTGACTTAGCATTTTCTGAATTTCCTCCTTCTAGTAAAACATCTATTAGAGGTCTTCTTTAGACTTTACCCCTCAGAATAAGCCTAGATATTGATCTATGATGTCATTTACTGAATGCAAATTTTTATCATCATCTTCATCAAACAAATCTAGATCCAAGCCTTCAAAGAACTCTTGCAGCTCCTCTGCAAAAAGCGTGCTATCATCCCTTCTCTTATTCAACCTCTTGAGAATCATCTCAAATATGGCGAATGCCACTGCTATCTCTTGGATCCATTCTTCAAAATTATCCAACTTCGCCCCTTCACAAATCTTCATCAACACCTAGAAGCCTTGCTTTCTTATCATCATTAGCTCATCCAACACTTTTTGCCAGTTGAGGATGGTCTCTTCTACACCATTTTCTTCACTCATGATCTCCACTAAAGAAGTTATTCCCGCCAAAATGTTTCGGAAGGGCCCTAGGATCCCCTTGAGAGATAAGCTAGCGAACTGCACAAAATCCAGCTTCCACTCAGCACAAGCCTGTACAAAAGAATGTGGAACATTTGTATCTATATCCCCCTTCTTCCCCAAAATTGCCTATAATCAGGCTTTGGGGTTACTAGGGTCAATTGGACCCACTGTCTTTAGAATGAATTTCTTCATAGCTTCATTTTTCTCCTCTAGAGCTTTTATCCTTTCTTCATCTTTATTCATGAAGCCTAGAGTGTGCTTCAAGCCCAAAGTAGCCAAGGTTTTGCTACCTTCCCTAGTTGGTTCCCCCAAGTGTACCTCTTGCAACACATAATCATTTGGAGTGATCTCATTTATACCAACATCCATTGTAGGAACAACCACCTGTGCTTTCCACCTCTCCATTTGGTCTTGTGTTACATAATACATTCTCCTTGCTTGGGGGACCGATGCCATTTGGTAGAAAGCATGCCCTAGCGTGGTCATGTCAACCTCATCATTAGTGTATACTCTAACCCTCAGTTGCACTTCTTTGGTAAACCGTGTGGGCTTTGAGAATGCATTCAATGGCTCATAGGGAGTAGCCAATGCAGAAGAGGTTTCTAAGTGTTCTATCCTTATTTCCTCTTGAGCTTCTTCTTCTCCTGTTTCCTGCTCATTCACAGCGTCCTATTCATATTCTCCCTCATTAGTAGTTTGCTGCTCATCAACCATTTGTTCCTCAGTATCTGTTTGTGGCTTATCTTCTTTAGTATGTGGTTCCTCTTCCGCTTGTGACTCTCCTTTGTCATCTGGCTCCTCGGATCCTATATGAATTTGTTCAATTTTCTCTCTGCCAGTGACTTTTTCTTCTTTCTCCGGTTCCTGCGAGCTCTGGGGCACTGATTCAATGTGAACTTGGGGAGGAATATTGAGTGGGGGAGGCATAGGAGACATAAGGGGAGTGGTTGAATGGGTTGGTGGAGGTGGAGTCGAGATGGGAATATGGGATGAAGAAGGTTGCTGAGGCAACAAAGTATTCTATACGGGAGTGGAAAGTGGAGTAGTGGGAGGCTCTTGAAGTGGAACGGTAGGAGGAGTGGAAGGACGAGGTGAAGGTGGAGGTGGAATAGATGAAACCAATGGTACCTATGTACTTCTTCCTCTGAGGTGACCCCAACATAAGAGTCCTTTTCTAGCTCTATAGTTTCTCCTTGGTCCTCGGTCATCTAACCATCATTTCGTACTTGAGGTCCCTGTTGTAGATCCTCTCCCATGCCGCTAAAAAGACTAGTGAATTGCATAGGGGCTTGTTTCTCAGACTCCTTAAAACCATGGAACCCAACAAAATCTATGATGTTGAATTCATCATCACCGAGGGCATCCAGATTTGTTGGCTCACCCTGTGTAGCCCCTTCATCATCCTTAGGATCATCCTCCGTTATCCTTCTTTTCTTCAATAATCCCGTAGACTGGGTCCTTCTATTGAGGGGAACTTCATCCAAATCATCTTCATCATCCTCCACCAAGGTATCCATATGTGTGGGCATTGAGCCTCTCTTCCTCTTATACACATGACCCTTGATCACTCCAGAGGGCTTGGTCCCTATGATCTTGAATTTTTTTTCTTTGCTGAGCTTGGAGTGGCTTGGTTGGTAGGTGAAGGTGCCTTTGGTGGTGCAATGCTTCTGGTCATCCTAGTTTTTACCTTCTTGGAGTGTGTGGCCGAACCATATGCAGTGGGATGCTCATGTCGATACATAGTTTCTAGCTTCAAAGGAGCAACCTCTTTGAATTGTGGTTTCAATATCTTTTCTCCCTTCTTCTTCTTTCTCGAGAGGGTTTCTCTAGGAGTTGCTTCATGGGGAGTGGTTGCATTGGAAAAGGATGAGCAATCCAAGACTTCGTTAGCTTAATCACATGTCAGGCTCTAAAATCCATGTTTTCATTCTCATCTTGATCTACCTCCGCATTCAAGACGGCCCTTGCGAACACCTTGTTTGTATTGTATATAGAATCCAAAACTTTATCTGAATCAACATCTACCGCCTTTTGTAGAATCTTTAACAATAGTACACCCTGTGCCAACTCTAGAATCATTCGGCAATAGTCACATACTTTTACCTCATAATCATCTACACAATTGGCCCAATGGTCTTTGATATGCAACTTTTGAACATAGTGTCTTCCCATTATGTGGCTATAGGTACCAATGGGGTCAAAGTGAGGTCTCACCAGATTGTAGGTTGCCAATGGGAATTCATCCCATTCTCTAGTCAATGACTTGTAGACTTTCATGTCTGGTACACAGTGGGGGCCGATGGAAATAGGAAAGTCCCACCAATGTTTCTTCTTGTGCTTGATATGCTCATGGGCATCTGACAACTGCCTTGCTATCTCTAGTAGAACTTCCCTGTCAGAAGGGTACCTTGGGAGCTTCTTGGGCGCTAAGGTGCTTCCTGCCACTTGAATGTATGTGAATGTCCAGAATTGTATATAAAAAGCCCCAATGGCCTTTACTTTAGCCACTGCTTCTGTTGATAACCTTTTAGCATAGTCACCCTCAATGGAGTGGATGATTGCAAAAATGAAGGCATCATTAACTATTCTGAACTCTGGGCTATTGTGCGTGAAGAAGTCTTTCCTCACTAATTGAGGGTACAAAGTGAATGGCCACGTGTTTTGTTCTCCAATGTTTCCAACTTTTGTTAATCCTGAATATACTGCCTTGGTGATTAGTAAGTACACAACATAGGATGTCATGTAGAAGTGGGGGTCTGTCTTCACTCGGATCAGTTGTTCATCCAATTGGTCACTTAGAATGGAGAGAGGCCCAATTGAACCTCGCTTGCCTTTCTTTTATCTTCTAGATTAGAAAAATCATCCAAGGCTCCAGTTGGTGGGACTTGGGCAGCCTGTACACCCTGTTGATCATTGTTATGGCTGCCTGAATATCCTATTTCATATAACCTCTCCTCATATCAATTCTATCCAATCTATTCTTGGGAAATGGCTGCATCAGGTACTCATTGTTAATGATGTTGTGAGCCCTTTGCGTGTCCTTGTAAAATTCCATCCCCTTGTTGATATTGAAATTAAAGAACTTGTCTACCCCTTTGGGCAGATGGAAAATATCTTCAATGTTATCAGGCCTCAGGTCCAGGACCACCTCTCCAATGCTATTCTTAACCATGCGCTCATCTGGCACATAGTTACTGGCCAGTGTGTTGATAAACTTTGCCATCTAGATGGAGACTGGGTGCACTGCTGCATTCACCAAAGAGCAATGGACTAATGAAGTGCAGTCCTCTAAACACCCCACCGGCTGCACACATTTGTTTAGGTACTCATTCCAACTCAGATTTCCGATATCTATACCAGTTATCTCTACATGCAAGTCGATTACCTTGCACGGTGGATGGTATCCTTTGAACTGATACTTCATTGTTGGTGACACTAATACCTTCTCGACCATATCTGTGGAGAGGACGAGACATGAATGAGTAACATGATGAGAGGAAAAGACCCAAAAACAAAGTATATTACTAATTTTCAAGTTCAAATGGGTCAGAAAAGGAATTTTCAGCCTTTCGAACCATCGGGGGTGTCGCATCTCCAAAAGGCCGAAACTATTGAAAGAGGCCTTACTGCCATGTTCAAAGAGCTTTCGGTGAATCGAAGGTGTGATAACCTTAGAGGCCAAAAAGGCTGACATATCTGAAAAGGCTGAAAGGTTGAGGAGGTGTTCTTATCTTGAAACAATTAGCGATTTGGGGACTGAAAGATCTTCGGCATGCGAAAAGACCGACATGGCCGAAAGTGCCTAAAGTTTGGAGCATAAGGCAAGGTCCATTTCAGCATTTTTGGAGGTGTGTAATGTTTTGGTGTGTGACAACACCAAAATGCTGAAAAGGTGCTAACACTTGGAGATTTTTTTGATTTGCGGGCACTCCAAAAGTTTCAGACCCCAAAAGTCTGAAACTAGGGTTTACAGTTGGACTCAAAAAGTGAATTCGACGGTGAGTTTGACCACAAACTCACCAAGGGATGCAAGGTGACTGTAATACCCCAAAATTGGCACCTATTTAATTTCATCAATTTTGGTGCATTATCTCGATTTTACATCACCAAGATCCTAGTTCCCTAGGCAATTTTCTCTCTCCTATCTGACTTAATTTGACTTGATGTCAATTGCAAAGACCATAAATTGCAATAATCAAATGCTAAAATAATTCCTAAGTCCTAGACTTTATTTGGCTAAATAATCTCTATGATAAGTTAATTTAATTATGAAGTCCTAAGTACTTTTAATTAAATTAAACTCCACCCCCTTTAGCTAAATACCCTTGAAAGGAATTAATAAATATTTAGTTAATTGAATGGACACCTCTTTATTTGAATTTAATAATTCAAATTACTGAAAAGGTCACCTCCCACATGTGGCAAATTCCATTCTTTTAATTAAATAATTCATTGTCTTTTTGTCTCAATTAGGAATGAAGAGTCCACCGTTTCGAATCAAGAAACTCTTCATTCCTCTTCTGGCTTGTTCTATTTAATGAACCTCTTTTTCTCATTCAAGGGAGCAATTTTTGAGAGCATCCTTACTATAGCATTTTTTAGTCTCATATCTCATTATTTTCAAAGCTCTTTTATTGCATTATCTAGTTTAATTTCTCATATTAGTGTAATTGCATTTCACATTTAGATTAAATTTGCTTACTTGTTCTTAGTCTAATATCATCTTTATTTCAAAATCAAATAAAAATCTGCATTTCATATTTCTTTCAAAGTTTTCTAGATTAATTGCATTCATTCTTAGCTTAGTTTCATTTTGCTCATCTTTATTTTCTTTCAAATCCTCCATTGTTGAATTGGTCTCCCGGCTGTTGGCTCTCGTTCTGAGAGTATTCAAACACCCCATTCACATAGGAGGCAACAGGTCGCCTCACCATGGAATTTGGATTGAGTTCTTCATACTCTCTCCCAAATTCTATCAAGTGAATAATGACCATGTTGTGTTGTGCCTGAGTTAGAGGTCACATTCAGTCACATACATTTTGGCGCCCACCGTGGGACAGAAAAGATCAATTTCTGGCCTCATTCTTGATTGGTTTTTCAATTTTAGTGTTGGTTTCAGGCCTTGTACGGCCATGTACAGCCTAGAAACCTTTTAATATAGTAATGGATGGATAGAATGATGAATTATATTTCTCATGATTTTGGTTTGGTTCATTTTTATAAAACAATGAATAAGTTATGATCATTTTGGTGAAAGTGGGTATTTGCAGATTTGAGATTCTCTGAGTACAGTCAGATTGAAACATCTGCTACGGAAAAATTATGTAGAATCAGGATCTCTAATAATATTAATTGGAAATATTCATGAATTATCTTTCATTTCCTTTTGGTTTGAGTCATTTTCATGCCGATTTGTGAAAGTTATGGGCATTTGAGTGAAAACTAGTTTTTAACAATCTGTATTGGAGTTGCAGGCAATGATTTATTCTTAGAAAATGATTTATGAATGGGAAAAATAAATGGCTTACATATTTGGAAACTAGATTCATGAATAGTTAATGTAAAATTAGTTTGATTTCATTTGGATTCATTTTGAGAAAGATATGATATTCCCTAGGCAGGGTTTGATGTTTTAAATCTGATTTATGACAGAACAATTACAGTCTCAAAAGGTTAATGGTTGAGGTACCAAATTGAATCATAAGACCTTGTAACTTTGGGAAATGATAGTTCTTGATGTTAGCTAAAAACTTCATTCTTTCCAGAAATTTTAATATTGTGATTTTATGGGTCAAATAAATCAATCTTTAAAGACTGTCTTGAAGACAGCAATGTTACATATCTTACGATTTGTCATTGATTTGTCTTGATTCTATACTTTCGGATGTGTGCTAAATGCTGGATTGCAGATCTTTGGACCTAAGGTGAGTTCTTAAAATCTCTATAACATTTGGACTTTGGGCATAAAATTAATCTCTCATGTGTTTGGCTTGAGTGTTTACATGCTTTCATAGAACACATTTCAATTGATGCTCTTAATGGGAAATGAATAAACATAGATTTTCTTTCATTCAAGTTTGTGTAAGTGAATGCTTGTGTTTAAACCTTAAGTAATTCTTGGTTCCAATATCAAATATCTCATTGAGTGATTAAGGGCATGGATTCATTCCTTGTTTACATAGGGAGTTAAATGCACCACTTTGTGGACTCACTCTATGTTTGCTTGGAAAGTTAAATATTCCATTGGTTCAACCCTTTTTCATTTGTGAGTAGTATTGATAAGCAACTTTAGATTACTTGTGATTGATCTAGATTGCTATCTTGGGTTATTGGACTCGCTAATCCGTCGGCCCTTCATTTCCGCCCTGTGGTTGCAATCCCAACGCCACATTAAAGGGGAGGGGTCTATAGGAAAGAAGCGTTAATTGTTCCACTTGGCAACCCTTTTGTGCTTTTTGGAACTCACTTGTTTTCTAGGGTGTGGACTCACTTTGAGTTTGTGTGAGGAGTTAAATGCACCACTTTGTGGACTCACCTCACATTTATTTGAAGGGTTAAATGCACCACCTTTAGTGCTTTCCAATACTTTTGATAGTGAATTACTTACTTTTTATTTTTTCTAGAAGGCCTGCTTGGGGATTTCATCACCTCAAGGGACGACCTTAACTCCCATGTTCCGGCGGAGTATAAATATCGGGAGGTGAATCCAAAGACACCTCTCTTGGGAATGAGTTAGATTTCACTCTTGGCTAAGCCTCAAAGAACTTTATACCTTTGAGAAGTGAAGGAGGAGATTTGGGTTACCGTCTCCCCCCGGCTGTGTGATTTCAAATTCTTCTCATCTACAGATTTGGGCCTCACGTACCTTGTGTATATCGAGGAATCCCTTTAGAAAAGCCATGTATATCCTTGTAGACAACTTGCTAGGATGTTGTTGTGTTTTAAGTGTCTGCTAAAACATTCTCAAGAACATACACAAGTAGAGTCCTTAGGGAGTAGAAATACTAAGTCACTATTCATGTTCGTGCGCAAGGTTGCTTTGTCCCTTGCCCATTGCTTGAAGACTGTTTGCTTGAACTCCTTGATTGCTATCTTATGTGCTTGATCAATGACATAAATCTGATCTGCCTTTTGTCCATGATTTGTTTTTCTATTTTCCTGTCGTTTACCATCAGAAACTAGTTGTCTTGAGTTAGGAATCGATCGATCTTTGCTTTGACTCGTGTTGTCTCTCATCTATCCATCTTATCTCTTTATGCCTCTTGTACCTTGCGTTGCGATTGTCTTATCTCGGCTGTTCTAGCCATCTCTTTTTGACAATTCATACCAGGTTCATCTTGCATCTTGGTTGTTCTAGCCATTTATCTCCTTTCATTATCTTTGAGACAGAGTCTAGCTTTATCCCGAATCTTTGCTCGTTACATCTTCGTTTATGACTGTCACGACTCGAAGTGGCAAGACTTATCCCGTTCAGAATGCTGATCAAGATCAAAGTAAACCTTGTAATCAAGACATAGGTCATCCTGAATTTTTTATGAAATCTGAACTTCGTGAGGAATCTTCACATTCTTCGTCATTCCAAGATTATTACAATCCATTGTTTCAGATACAGTCTGACTTACTATTTCAAGAATATTATAACCCATTGTTTGAAGACCAGCAAGACTCTGAAGGGTCACTTTCTAAAATTAAACCTATTGATCCTTTTGAACCTATCAACTCTTTCATGATCTCTCATAATACTACCAACAAGATGGGAGATCCAAAACCTTCAAAGTTGGTTTTCAATCTCAGCTCTAACATGCCAAAACCTTCAAAGTTGGTTTTCAATCTCAGCTCTAACATGCCAAAACCCTCAAAGTCTGTCTTTAATCTCAGCTCTAACATACAAACGATCAAAGCCACTGAGAAGGCTACAACAGAAGTTCAACCACCTTCCAGATTTGCTAGAAACAAACCTTGGATCTCTCACTGTGACATGATCATTGCTCCAGGGAGTGAGGATACTCCTAAACCCAAAACTCCCTTTGTCTTGTGAGGCCCTGCATCTCCCTCTTATAACTCCACACAATCTCCAGCTTGTGCGAACGCTATCCCTCGATCTCGTGCAAAGATTGTTCTCAAAGGTCCCGAACCTTCGACATCCAGACCAAAACTATCTATGGATAAAGCCCTCACCAAGGCAAACGTCCCTAAAGATCTCAATCTCGACCAGTTTCAATCTATGGTGGGTCATTTGACCTCGCCTCATTATTTACCATTCTCTAAGGAAGATGATCACTTGCTGAGCCACCCGCATAATGCTCTCCTACACACTGAAGTTATGACAGGCCCCAAGAGTATCCCCCACATCCTCATTGACAATAGTACTAGCCTAAATACTTGCTCTGCTAAGATGCTTACCCAAACAACAGACAGCTTTGTTCCTGCCAATAGAGAGTCCATTGAGTTCTATGATGCTAAGCTCAAAGAAATAGAAAAGACCTTGAAGATCAAAGATATTGGCATGGGGGAATATCAGTTTGAGTCCATGTTGACATTGACAACTCTCCCTCCATCTCCACATTCCTATGAGGAACCTTCTGAAGATAGATTTGGTATTGGCTATCAGAGCTATGAGCTTGACCAACCTAGCTGCAGCTTTCACTCATGCAAGGATTCAGATAATGAAGAAACACAGATTCATCCTATGACACATGAAGGATCTTTGAATGATCAAAATTCTAATTCAGACTACCAGAAAGAGTCTTATCTACCTTCTCAAGTGCTTCAGGAACATGATTTTGGTCCTCACCAGGAGGATTTTATACACTCTACTGAACATATTTCTACTACTGCAGCTACTACTGAATATGTCACTACCTCTAATGGCACACATATTGATTGGGAGCAACTGTTGGATGCTTCCCTTATCTTTGGTATGCCTCAAGGTATGCCTATTCTAGATTGTGCTACCACTTCTACTGTTGAACAAAATCCTACTACTGCTGACTCCAATGGCACACATACTGATTGGGAGAAACTGCTGGATGCTTCCCTTATCTTGGGTATGCCCTGGGGTATGCCTATTCTAGATTGTTCCACCACTTCTGCTATTGAACAGACTCCTACTATTTCCAACTCCAATGGCACACATACTGACTGGGAGAAACTATTGGATGCTTCTCTTCTCTTGGGTATGCCTCAAGATATGCCTATTCCAGATTACTTTGCTACTTCTACTACTGAACAAGATCCTACTGTTGAAGAAACACTTCCTATGTTAGATGACAACAATGAAGAAAGTCTGCCTCTGACTATGTCTCTAGCTGAATGGGACTCCATATCAGATGCTACTACAAAAATACCAGTTGATGCTATGCACCTATATGCTAGTCTTAACAACTCAGAAAGAGGAGAAAGTTATGATCCTCCAGATCAAGCTATTGATGATGATCCTTTCCACCCTCCTGTGGAGATCATTCCTATGGCTCCTAGGCCATCTACTCCAAGTTATACTCCTACTACTCCAACAAATCATGGGTATGTAAGACCCCATTCTATTACAGCTTCATGGAATATTGGAAGATCCAAAATTGAAATGGTTCCTATTCGTGCACTCTTACCACCTGAAAGGGGACCTGACTCTTGGAATAGGTTATCTTGGTTAGGCTCACATAATATTCCTCCAAACTTATCTGACTCTTCTAAGATGACTCACAATCAACAACGCTCTATGGAAGATTACTTTATTGATCTACCTGATGCATTCATGAATGATGAGGATGATACTGATATATTTGCACTTGAGCCCATCCCATTGATTTCTCTTCCCTCTTCATCTCCCAGAAAAGTGGCCCGTCCACTTCCATTTCCACCTCTCCACCTAAACCAGTCATATAAGCCTCTTTCATCCATCATTCCTGAGTCTTTTGGAAGTAACTTGGATGTGCAACATAAAAGTAAAAATAATGAGAATCCACTTATATCTCAAGGTCACCATGTCCCATCTAATCGACATGTGACTATGAAGAAAGGAAAGAAACAAAGGTGTTCAAAAGACCGCAAAGGTCCTCAAAAAGAAGAAGACAATCAAAAGCCAGAAAATAAAATAAAAAATGGATCTCGAAATCCATTCTATAGGCATTGTCATCAAAAGCACCTCAAAGTAAAGAAGAAAAAATTCAAAAGCTATGTGGATTCCAAAGAAAGAAAAAATCAAAGTTGTCATTTGAGCTTCCAAAATTCTCATGCTTCCCTCCATTCCATCACCCTTGCCTCTCATACTTTACCCTCTTCACTCCATCTTGCCTTGTCCCAAAGTGCATATCAACATCTCCTCATTGCTAATGACATGACTAAGAGAAATCTAGAATGTACTCTTCCTAAGCATTTAGAGCGTGGGAAATCTGACAAAGAGTTAAGGTGTGTCCATGAGGATGTTTGTGGGTCTCACTTAAGTGGTCTTTCCTTGACTATGGATCTCTTGACTGTTGGACACTACTGGTTGGTTCTCTTGTTACTGCTACAACATCTGGTTCTGATTCTGCAACTTCTCAGCTGGCTACTACTACAAATGACTGTGTTTCTAGAGATCACCACTAAAAGAGAGAAACTCAAAGAGCCCATCAACGCTCTTCATCTAAGAAGTTCTACAGCTGACATTCTCAGTATGCTCATGTACATACTTATTGATCCTGAAAAAATCCTAAAAATTGATATATTGCAAAAAATCCTAAAAATTGCAAAATGTCCTGAAAAAAAGATCATCTTAGTGAAAACCTGGCAAACAGGTGCTTTGATGTATCTATTATCTTGGTGAAAACCTGGTAAACAAGCGCCTTGATAATACCAAAAAAAAAATAGAAAATGTGAAAAATACAAAAAAAATGAAAAGATCAAAAATACAAAAAAATGAAATATCAAAAAAATACAAAAAAAGCAAAAAAAGAGAAAAGTACAAAAAAATTGAAAAAGAGAAAAATGTGCCATTGATGAAAACCTGGTAAACAGGTGTCATGGTAGCAAAAATAGAATCTCTGCCAAGATGGTGAAAACTTGGTAAACAGGCGCCTCTTGTTTCCTGAAGCTGCATCTCATCTCAGCGTCGCTTGGCTCTTAGTTTCCTGCTTTAGTTTCCTTCCTTTCCTGCTTTAGTTTGTTTTCCCACTTTCCTGCTTTAGTTTGTTTTCCTTCTTTCCTGCTTTAGTTTGTTTCCTGCTTTGGTTTGCTAGCTCATGTGCTTGTCTTTGAGTTTTCCTCAACTCTTCATAGATTGGAACTGGTTCACACTTGGGGGCACCTGCCTGGTCTAGGGGGCATTGTCCTATCACTTTTGGAAACTCTTTTGAGCATTGGTCGCCAGTGGTTCTCACTATGCCTGCCTGCGGATACCTAGCTTTCGTTCAATCTCTCTTCTTCGGGATTTCTCCCTTCTATCAATCACCAGTGATTCTCACTACGTCTTCCTACTATCATTATCTCATTGAGACTTCGAACGTTATCTTTCTGAATCGACTTCAATCCGCTTGAACACGAACTTAAACTGAAACTAAAACTAATTGTATGTTCCTTTGAGGCATGCTGAGCTTTGTTTTCTTTGAGTGCTTGTTTGTTTGCTTTGCTTTTTTTTTTTTTGCTTTCTGTTTGTTGGTTTAGTTCCAATGATCCAAAGAATTTATTTAAGAGGGGTGTCCATCTGTAAGAGCCTTCATCTCGTATTGGATGGCCATGCATACCTCGACTCCTTTTATATGGATGCTTTGGTGAGATTGGTTCTTTTCCTTGTCTTTTGAGTGACTTCTTTCTGCTACTGATGAACTTGTAAACGCTCATCCTGTTGAGTGAACGTAAGGGTCACTGCGAGCAATCTTTGGAAAAAGAAGGAACTCCTGTGTGTTTGGTGTGTTTGTTCGCAAGAGACATTCAGGTCATTCTAGCATTTATGCTCTAATGCTTATGTTAACTTGCTAGATTAAAAGGAATAGGTGTTCAGGTCATTCTAACTTCTTGTGCCTTAATGCTTACACCTCATTCCGACAAATTTAAGACTTATGTCATATTCATATTCTCATGTTGGGGAGAATTGTATGGCATCTTGCGATTGTCCCGTGCTTAAAAGAACTCAATGATGATAAATACGATGAGTCCAACAGCCAAGTCCGGAGGATTGCATTTGTTCATCCTAGGCCTGCATTTAGACTTGCATCTTTCATTCTAGGCTTGCATTTGGAGCGCTTTCTTGATGCTCTCTTGATTGCTTTCTTTTGGATCTTCTCATCAAAGGTTCTCATCTTTTGTCCCAATCTCATCTTGGATGCATCCATTTTCGGGATCGAAATCGAAATCTGACATCTCTAAGTGGCTCAAAATCATGTTTTAAATATTGGACTCCTTCTAGATCGGATGCTTGTGCAGTCAGCCTTTTGGTGTCATCTTCCTGCCAGATCCTCATCTTTGCATCATGTTCTTGAGATCTTTTCTCTTTTCATCAAAGTCAACTCAAGTCAAATTTGGTCAACTATGGTCAAACTTGGTCAACAGGACCTCTGCTTTGCTCTGTTTCACTTCTATAGCTTCGCGAATCTAGTCTAATTGCTTTTGCTCTGTAATCTCTTGTTGTTTATCATCCTTCTGACATGTCATCTTTCAATTTCGCTCCCGAGGGGGCAGGATGATTACATCATTTGAATCTTGTCGAATCTATTCGTGAATCAGTCTGATTTGAATCATCAGTTCTCATCGCTAGGGGCATCTTGGTGCCTCGCATCTTGTTATCTTATCATCTATCTCTTAGGTATCTGAGCAATCTAACTCAGATCCTCGAGGATCTTGAAATCTTTTGGGTATTGGGGCAATCTAACCCTAATTCTTGGGAGTCAAGCTTCGTTCTGGAGATGACTCTTGAAATCTCTTTTAGACCATTATCTGGGCAATCTAACCTGGGTCTCAGAGGACTAAGCTTCGTATTGGGGCAATCTAACCCTGATTCAGAGATAGTCCTAAATCTGCATCTTCATCAATTGGTATTGGGGCAATCTAACCCCAATTCCGGTTCTCTTTTAAGATCATTGTCTTCGCAATCTAACTTAGACTTCAGAAAATTCATGCTTTGATCTGCTTTCATCTGTCACTTCAGACTATTCTTTGAATCAACGCGCTGTTCGCACATCAATTCAAAGAGGGGAAAATGTAATACCCCAAAATTGGCACCTATTTAATTTCATCAATTTTGGTGCATTATCTCGATTTTACATCACCAAGATCCTAGTTCCCTAGGCAATTTTCTCTCTCCTATCTGACTTAATTTGACTTGATGTCAATTGCAAAGACCATAAATTACAATAATCAAATGCTAAAATAATTCCTAAGTCCTAGACTTTATTTGGCTAAATAATCTCTATGATAAGTTAATTTAATTATGAAGTCCTAAGTACTTTTAATTAAATTAAACTCCACCCCCTTTAGCTAAATACCCTTGAAAGGAATTAATAAATATTTAGTTAATTGAATGGACACCTCTTTATTTGAATTTAATAATTCAAATTACTCAAAAGGTCACCTCCCACATGTGGCAAATTCCATTCTTTTAATTAAATAATTCATTGTCTTTTTGTCTCAATTAGGAATGAAGAGTCCACCGTTTCGAATCAAGAAACTCTTCATTCCTCTTCTGGCTTGTTCTATTTAATGAACCTCTTTTTCTCATTCAAGGGAGCAATTTTTGAGAGCATCCTTACTATAGCATTTTTTAGTCTCATATCTCATTATTTTCAAAGCTCTTTTATTGCATTATCTAGTTTAATTTCTCATATTAGTGTAATTGCATTTCACATTTAGATTAAATTTGCTTACTTGTTCTTAGTCTAATATCATCTTTATTTCAAAATCAAATAAAAATCTGCATTTCATATTTCTTTCAAAGTTTTCTAGATTAATTGCATTCATTCTTAGCTTAGTTTCATTTTGCTCATCTTTATTTGCTTTCAAATCCTCCATTGTTGAATTGGTCTCCTGGCTGTTGGCTCTCGTTCTGAGAGTATTCAAACACCCCATTCACATAGGAGGCAACAGGTCGCCTCACCATGGAATTTGGATTGAGTTCTTCATACTCTCTCCCAAATTCTATCAAGTGAATAATGACCATGTTGTGTTGTGCCTGAGTTAGAGGTCACATTCAGTCACATACAGTGACTACCTTGATGACCCCTATGGATGAAAAGGCCAAGTCAAAGAAAAAACATAAACCCTAGACACTAAAATATAGGGTCGACAAGTTGACAAACCCAAAGAGCTAACCTAAAGACCGAAATCGAAGAAACAATGAAAGAAAATGAAGGAAAAAGGAAAAGAAAGGATGACAAACCTAGAACAAACGCCAAAGATCCGAGGATGACCAAAAAAGTGAGAGCATGAGAAAGGAGTGAAAGCGCGCAATGAAGAGCTTTGGAATGGCGAGAGGGCATAAAAGTGAAGGTTAAAAAACCCTTCACGCCTTTTATAGGCTTCCCGAGCGGCTGACGTAAGAACCCCGGGAAGCTAGCCTTTCGGCTGTTTCATGGGTGCAGACCTTTGGAAGGCCGACAAACCCAAAAGGCTGACTCCTATGAGAGTCAGACTTCTGGGGTTGCGGACCTCCGAAAGGTCCAAAAAATGTTGAGATTCAAAAGTCCCGAAGCTGCGCTACTTGTTCTATCGGGCCCTTCACACTATTGGACATCTGAAAGTGTGAAAGGGTGACAAGGCCGATAAGGCCAAAAACTAAAAAAAAATGAAGGACAAAAACCCTAAAAACAACAAAAAGTGAGACAAGTAGAAAGCAAGAGGGGGGCCCCTTGAGGCCATAAGGGCTATTAGGGGAGCGTGGTTGTGGGACCACAACAAATAGCCCAAACAAAGAAAGGAAAATGATTGAAACTTCCTAGAGTCAGTCCACCTAGAGACAATCCTACTTTGCAATGAGCTAGGTACAAAGATTCTTTAGATTGAGTATGTTTCCTATCATCACCAAGGTTGACAAAACCATAACTTCCGCATCTAGTGTGTGAGAATTTGCGTTCAAATTTTCTTGAAAAACCTTTCACCATGAGCTCTTGATGATAATCATCCGTCCTTGTCAGATCACTGCCCACCAATCCAAAGTCAGCTTTCAGCCAATTTAACCTTGTTCTATTGCTAGGAAAACGTTAATAGCCTCGATAGATATTGCTAAAGTCACCCTTTCCCGATTGTAGATGAGCTTTGATAGTAGTCCTTAGACTTAATAGGAGGGCTCTTAGACTCAATTTGCTTCAATTTTTAAGCCGATCCCTTTGAAAGCATCCGTTTATCAACAAATTTTAATCAGTGTGGACTGCTTCGATGCTCCTTGTAGCTTTGTGGAAACATCGTCTGTTGCTCTTTCTTTCTTTCTTTTTTTTTTTTGGACAACTGGGGCAGTACTTAGATTGTGTTGTCTTGGTTTCGAGCATTTCTTGGTTTATCTCATGTTTATGCATTCCTCCTTTTTTATTTTCTTGCTCTTTTCTTTTAGTTTCCATTTCACCTAGGAAAGGGTTCTAACCTTCAATCTTCCTTCGTGACCATGGGCATCTCCCGATGCAGATTGGAATCCTATTTTGAAAAGCTCATGGCTCAGTTTTTCCTCTTAAATGTGCTTAAGTGTTGAGGATGGTTGATTCTAGTACACTCTCTTGAAGAGCCTGAAAAGAAATAACCTTACCTTTGATTAGTACTGTCTCCGGCTCACTGCAAGATGGAACCACTTCCAAGGTTTGGACCATGAGAATCTTTACTCATTGCTTGGGCTACCTGAAAGGACCACTAAAATTGAAAGCATTGACCTCCTACAATGAAGACCTAAAGAAAAGACACAGATGACAAGACTAACTGAGAACTAAAAAAAAACAATAATAATATAGTACAAACATATACAGTAAAGTACAAGGGGCCAATCAAGACCCAAAATAATGCTTCATAAACTGGCCATTGACTGGTAACAGGGCCAATTCTTCATCAAGAGAACTAATCCGAAAGGTATTCTCTCCCAGGATCTCAGTGATCTGGAATGGGCCTATCCACAAATGTTGGAACTTGGTGTGGTTGCCTGGTTTTTCTTTTGCTTTGTCCCACATTAGGACCAGATTGGAAATTTGGAAGGCTTTTATGGTGGCTCTTTTGTCAAACCATCGCTTGACAACAACCTGGTGTTTGGCTATATGTTCCAAGGCCATAGTTCATTTTTCTTCAAGGTTCAACAAATTCATGAGGTGAATCTGCACCCGATCCTCACCCTCAACGTATTGATCCATGAATCTCAAGATTGGTATTTTTAGGTTCATCGAAAAGATGGGCTGCAGACCATAAACTAACTGGTAGGGAGAGGTCCCTAGGGCATTCTTGACTCTCACATGATCTTTCCACAAAGCATATTTCAACTGGGTGTGCCAGTCTTTGGGGTTGTCATCCAAAAGGTGCTTGATTACCATTGTTAGGTTCTTGTTGGTTGACTCAGCAACTCCGTTCCCTTGTGGGTAGTAATTAGATGAGAATTTTAGAATTACTTGGTTTTCGAAGGCCCATTGAATGAGACTTGCAGATGAAAAGTAGGGGGCATTGTCACATACCAGGAAAAAAGGCATGCCAAACCTCGTGATGATGAACTCTTACAGGAATTTGGTGATCACCTCAGTGGTACAAATTTTCATAACCTATGCTTTTGTCCAATGCGTACATTAATCAGTTGCAATCAAGATGTATTGGTGGCCTGCCAAGGATGGAAGATTGATTATTCCCACAAAATCCATCCCCCATTGGGAAAACAGATGCACTTCATATACCAGTTGTAAGGGCATCACCAGATGTCTTTCTCGAATGGCACTGGTTTGACAAACGTTGCAAGAGCGCACATGCTCATGAGTATCTTTGAACAAAGTTGGCTAGTAATAGCCAGATCTTAGTATCTGATGAGCTATAGCTTTTGCCGATCCATGTCCAGTACCATACTTATCATAAAATTTTGTGAGAACTAGTTTCGCTTCTGTTCGATCTAAACATCATAGATATAATCCATCATAATTGCATTTGTAGAGCTTCTCATTTTTCAACATGTATGAACTACTCTTATTCTTAAGTTCTCTCCACTGGGAACCATTCAATCCATCTGGACAACAATTTTGCATCAAGTAGTAGACTATGTCTTGATACCATATGTCAGTGACTATTCCTTCATTGGTGTACACCTGGCACACCAAATCTTGTTCCATTTCAGCCATCATCTTGGTGAGGCCTTGACCTCTCACCAATTTCATCGGTTGGATCTCAATGTTGAATTCCTATAATATTGCCATCCATTTGCCTCTTCATTCTCCGAGTTCATTTTGCATTAGTAAGAATTTGACTGTCAGATCTGGAACAATAACAATGACCTTACTCTGAAGTATGTAGTGTCTAAATTTCTTGACAGCCTTGACCAAGGAAAAATATTGTTTATCCAAATTAGGATATTTGAGTTCTGCATTCTTCAATGGGCAGCTCATGAAAGCAATCAGCCTTTCGTCTTCACCTTCTTTCTTCTGTGTGAGGATTTGCGCACATGAATGTTCTGAAGCAAATGAGTAGACTTTAAATGGTAGAAGATAATCAGGACTGACCAAGACTGGAGCAGTAGCAATTGATGTCTTGATTTCTTTGAAGGCCTCTTTAGCTGGGGCACTCAATTTGATTTTGGTATCCTTCTTCAACATATCATTTACAAGATGTACTATTTCTGCAAACCCACTGATGAACTTCCTGACAAAGTTGATTTTCTTGAAAAAGGACTTCAATGCCTTCATGCTATTTGGTGGAACCAATTTGAGGATAGCTTCAACCCTTTTGGGGTCAATTGAGATTCCTATCTTAGATATAATGTGCCCGAGAAGTTTTCCATGAGTCACCCCGAAGACACACTTCTTAGGATTCAAAGAAATCCCATAACATTGACACCTCTTCAAAACTTTTCACAAATCTTTGATGTGGTCCGCCCGGTTCCTGGAGAAAATTGTGAGGTCATCCATGTATATAAAAATGCACTTGTTGACCAACCCCTTGAATGCCTCATCCATAGCCTGTTGGAAAGTAGCTCTTGTGTTGATTAGACCAAATGACATGTGGTGATAGGCAAATGTTCCCCATTTTGTAGTGAAGGCCATTTTTAGGCAGTCTTGTTCCTTCACCATGACTTGGTTGTACCCTGAGTAGCCATCTAGAAAGGACATCATTTTGGAACTGTTGACCACCTATAACACTTCATCCAAAGAAGGCAAAGGATAGTTATCCTTCTGAGAGGATCTGTTCAAATTTCTAAAGTCCACGCAGAGCTAAACCTCTCCACTTTTCTTCCTTACAAGGAGAAGATTAGCGACCCAAGTTGAATGCCAGATGGGAAAAATTATCTTGGCATCAAGCAACTTCTGCACTTCCTTTTGAATTACTGGCTTGATTACAGGGTTTACTGGTCTTTGTCTCTGGCAGCAAGGTTTAGCATCTGGGTTTAGCGGGATGTTGTGGACAATAACACTGGGGTCATTGGTTTTTAGACCCTCATAAAACCATGCTATGATGTCTTTGTATTCAGTGAGTAGCTCAACCATCTATTTCTTTTCCTCTAGTGTGCCAAATTTGCCTATACAAAAATCCCTAGGTTCGAGTCATGTAACCAAGTTGTAGAGCTCACAATCATCTCCGCCCATGACCAACATTTTTCCTCTTTCTTGAGCATGTTCATATTTATCAAAAATTCTCTCTAGAGCTACCATATCTTTCAGAATGGAATTTTTTTTCAAGTTCAAAATCCCTAAGTCATCGAACTCCTCTATTTCATCTTCTTCTTCATCAATGCTTTGCTTGTCAAAGATCCCTATGTTCATAATGAATTCCAAGATTTTTTGATCATCTTGAAATACCTGGAAGTTTCTGATGTTGTCAAGAATGGCCGGTACAACCACAAGTTCCATAGAGAATTTCTTCAATTTGGATTTCTCTAGTGGTTGTAGGGAGCTTGCAGACACTGCTAAAGCATTGGCAACAATATTATTTCTCCTTGGGACGCTCCAAATGTTAAAGGCTTCAAAGTATTTGATTAGGTCCCAAATGTGATTGTGGTATGAGACCAATCATTTGTTAGTGCAAGAATAATGGCTCTTGATCTGCCAGACTATCAATTGTGAGTCACCTTCCACTATTATTGCTTTGACTTTCTTTTCATGGGCCAGGAGGAGACCATGGGTTAGAGGTTCATACTCGACAACATTGTTAGTGTAGTAGAATTGCAACTGGTAGGCAGCATAGTATGAACCCCCCTAAGGGTTAACTAAATTGATCCCATCTCCTACTCCCAGCTTGCACTTGGAGCCATCGAACCAAAGTTTCCATACTAAATGATTTTTGTTGGAAGATGTCTTGACTTGGGGTCCCAAGGTAACTTCTGGTAGAGGAGTCTCAGTTTGGGGTTCTACAGGGGTTGTAAGTGATAATAGGCCTTCTTTACTTGGATTTTCCATCTCTCCTTCATCTAAGATTTCTCTTTTTGAAAGTGGGACCCACTTTATATTTTGTTTGTTCTTGACATCACGCCAAACCTCATGGCACGAAGGCAGGTAGCTGTCATCAGAAGAGCTCCATTCCTCTTGTATAAAGCATTCAGACATAGGATCCTGAGGTTCTTCACTAAGGGGAGAGTCCTCCTCACTTGAACGTGTCACCATATTTTATGGATTTTTGGATACGTCTGGTATCTGGTTCATTACTTGGACCACCGCCTCTTGGAAATCTTGGCATGTAAACTCTGAGTGGTTCATCTGATGAAGATGAAAACACCTGGGAAGCATTAGTATGTTGGGATCAATGTCTTGGCCCAAATGTCTCATATTCTTTGTCATATCATTTATGAATTTCGTGAGAATCTCTTCAGGGATCTGGACATCTACCAAACCTTGGATGGGGCTACTGTCTGATTCTTCTTCTTCCTTGAGCTGAAATGTGAATGCCTTGTCAAAATGCTACACTCCCAGGTCAACTCGTGAGAATAAAAATTCATTCAGGGTGTTGTACTTAGTTATCATTTGTTTGAGCTTGGGCTCCACATCTATCTTAATCTAGTTATTGAGCCCTTTCCATGGCAACCAAAGTTGGGTAAAGTTTGTGGAGAACCACCCTCTCAAAGATCGGGTCCATTCTCAGCTAAGCAACATGCCATAAGTCTCTGGGATGTCAACTACATGAACATCAATGCAGTCTTGGATCCTAGGGTTGGTTTTTTGTTGAATACGTGTGTCCTTCAAGACCTCAATGACTTTGACTTCCATTTTATCAAGCTGGATCACCACAAGATTAGTTGGCTGAGGATTCATTCCTAACCTTCGACATATAGATAATGGCATCACATTACATGAAACACCCGAGTCGATTAAGAAATTATGTAGGTTCTTTCAAAATATTTTGAGGCTAAGTAGGAACGGGGGCACTTCTACCCTATCTTTGAACATGGTCGGCATTGCCTTTGCAACATTTATGTTAGATACATTCTTGGCATTATTGTTGGGTGGGGGGCAGACTTGGAATGATCCAAGGACTTCAGGAGAGATTCTCTTTGAGTGGGACAACTCTGTAGCATATCATACATTGACATATTCATTCTAACTTTCTTCAACTCCTCTACTGCACTGTATCCTTCATTGGCCTAGACTGGATTCTTCAACGCGACAGGTTGATACGGTGTTGTCTGAACAACAGTGGTACTAGGTCCCCTCGAGGGCATAGGATTATTGTTGGCCCTTGGGTCAGGTGGAGTGGGCTGCATACTTGGAGGAATGCCATATGTCAAAGGCTCCCTTCTACTTCTCAAGTTGTGGGTATTTCTATTGTTGTTCTGGAAAGCATGGACTTTGAAATACTCTGGTTGGTTTTCTTGATTGAATAGGAAGACAAACTCTTCCTCTGAAGTGTTATTGACCAGAGTTCTATCTGAACTTGGATCATATGATTCAAAAGCCATGGCACTAAAATGGGCCTGGGAACTCTCATAATCCTAATTTTGTTGATTGTTAGACTCCCCCCTATATTCATAATCTGGTTGATGCATGCTGGGACCTTGGGTGTAATTGGCTTCTAATGAATTGAAGAAATTGGCATTGTCCACGGGGATACTACTGTTATTTGGACACATGTTCCAAGTCCTATTTTTCCTTTGTTGCCCAAACTATTTGTCTTGAGAGTCATTCCCATAAACTCCTCCAGTATTGTTATTGTTGTTGTTGTAATTTCCATAATTACGATTCTAGTTTTGAGAGTAAGTATTCAGGACAATAGTTGGCCATGGATAATTTCCTTGATTTGGAGTTGGGTTGAGCTTCATTCGGGTGATCTCTCTGGTCAACTGGGACAATGTCTTCTTCATGGTGTCTAACTCATTTACTAGAGCTTGATCTAGTTTGTTTGGGACAGTGACCTTTTGTTCGCACAAGGCAGCCCTGTGCATGTCATATCCCAGGTATATGATGGCCAATGGTGGGGCAACAACATATGGAGTTGGTACTGGATTAATCCTTGGGGTTTGTTGCACTGGAAGTTGATTGTTTTCTGCGAATGGACCAGTCACAACAATGTTCCCCAATGTTGGTGGGATGTCGTAACTCCCTCCTGCTTGCGGGTCCATTTGTTGAGTGAACAAGATAGCCTCATTGCACACTTTCTCCAAAGTGTCAATATCTCCTGGAGGTAGCCTTTTCAAGAATATAGATGTTAATGGGTCTAAGGTGCACAAGTACACTTGTATGGTAGCACCAATTGGTACCATGTATGGAGCTTCAAGCTTCTGGTACATTTTGTGAAAATGGTGATTGAACATAGCAATAGATTCATTGAGGTCTTTTCTCGCCGAAATGAATTGGTGATGAAGAGTTGCCAGATCCACGTACAGTTTGAATTGATTTAGGAACTTTGTTTCAAATTCCTACCAAGTAGCAATGGATCCTCATGGAAAATTCAGATACCAATTATATGCGAACTCCCCCAGTGTGTAAGGGAAGAGGCAGCACATGAAATCTTGATGAGCAATCTCTTTCCGATTGCACAATTCCTTGAATGCGCGAATGTGTTCTTCCGCTATCCTAGATTCTCCATAGATGAAATGTGGGAAAAATTTCTCATGATTCTTGGGAAACTAATGGAGCTGTCCCTGCAAATTCATTAGTGAAATTTGAGCATTTGTAAAAAATTCCATTAGGGCCGGTGGTTTGTTTTGTTGTTGCGAGGTTTGTGAAACTCTGTAAGTTCAAAGAACTCCCCTTTGTTGGGTGAAGATCTAAGGACTCATTGAAATCTCTTGGGAGAGAATGATCCAATATTTCAGGGTGTCCCTTTCGAGGGCCCTCCTTCTAGCACCACTTCTATTGAGCATCATTTTTACATGAAGACAATGACTAGGAATTTGTGCAAGCAACTTCCCCTCTTGGAAGATTGATGGAATCAATCTCAAGGTTCCTTCTGGCTGGGTCTCAATCGCTTGGATAGCTCAATGGAAGACAAATGTGAATTTTTTAACAAGGAGGCCTTTGCTAGTTCTTCTCTCAAGGGAAAATGCAAAACAAACTTTAGGGAACCAAGATATCTCTTTTTTGCCATGATTTTCAGATTTAGGAATGAAAGCAATGCTAATTTAATTAATCTATTAAAAATAACTTGCAAAGTGGGTTAGGAAATGTAAGGTAACGAGAGATTTGAATGAAATTGCTAAAAAGAAACCTAATGGACATATGCTAGCATCACACCACCATGTGAATTAAATAACCAAGACGATGAAGAAACCCACAAAATAGAGATCAGATCATGTCACAATCTTCAGTGGAATGGATGCAATCATCAATGGAATCAAGAAAATGCAGACGTATGATAAGTCAAAACTCATCAGATCATGAAGCCATCCCAGATGTGTGCACACGTGAGACAAGTTAATCTTCAAGCACCAAAGAATAATCTTCTTAAAAATTCGTCACAACACAACAATGCAATACCAAAAAACACCAAACTAAAAGATTGCAGACTTAAAACCATTAAACAACCAATTGGCTCTTTGAAATAAAGAATGAGCAAATCACACATTCACAAATTTTGCATAGATAGCAGATAAATCACACCATGAATGAAGCACCAATTGTATATGTTGTATTAATCATCAAGTCGACCCTCATTACATCATTTTATTACAATTTATAGAGCTCTGCTCTTATTTTTGCAATTAGGGTTTCACTGCAACTAAAACTTGAAAGTAAATCTAAACTAAAGATTGCATTAAAGAAACTACTTCTAAAGCTTAAATAGCATGGAATTAATCCTTGTGTATTACAAGGATTCGAATAAATCAGGCATTAAACAACTCAAAAATGGAGCTGGAACTTGCGCATGCACTGGATAATCTTCATGTTTTTGCCCTTGATCTTTGGCTCCGGCTTCTCCACATGGACCTAACTGGAAGAGATCCAAAAATCATGCACAAACAATCCCAAAAAGGAAGCCCAAATGACTGGAAAGTGATCTCTGAGATAACTGAAGTTACCTTTCAGACGTGCCAAAAAAAGCCCAAATCCTGACAATTGGTCCGAAAAACTAAAGACCCAAAATTGACTAAGTGCCAAGTTCTTTATCCCCAAAATTTTGGACTTGTTGGACTTTTAGGTGGCCGAAAACTCCCTATGGCCGAAATGTCAAAAATCAGGAACTGCTAAATTGGCTAAGTGTCAAAACTGAATTTCTTGTACACAAAATTTGGCAGATTTTGAACTGGAGGCTCACTAGCCATGAGGCACTTTTGGATGTGCTTTCTTGAACCTATCTACTATCTCTAGCACCTCATCAAAGTCCAACATCTTGATCCCTTGAAGGATCTCTTTCTCCCTATCTCTGAAAGTCAATCAATTCTTTTGCAAAAGCCTTTATCTCTTCCTCTTGACTTGGCATTTTCTGAATTTCCTCCTTCTGGTAGAACATCTGTTGTAGGTGTTCTTTAGACTTTACCCCTTGGAATATGCCTAGATATTAATCGATGATGTCATTTACTGAATGCTTAGTTTTATCATCATCTTCATCAAACAAATCTAGATCCAAGCCTTCAAAGAACTCCTACAGCTCCTTTGCAAAAAGCGTGCTATCATCCCTTCTCTTATTCAACCTGTTGAGAATCTTCTCAAATACGGCCAATGCCACTGCTATCTCTTGGATCCATTCTTCAAAATTATCCAACTCCACCCCTTCATAAATCTTCATCAACACCTAGAAGTGTTGTTTTCTTATCATCGTTAGCTCATCCAACACTTTTTGCTAGTTGAGGATGGTCTCTTCTACACCATTTTCTTCACTCATGATCTCCACTAAAGAAGTTATTCCTACCAAAATGTTCTGGAAGGGCCTTAGGATCCTCCTGAGAGATAAGCTAGTGAACTACTCAAAATCTAGCTTCCACTCAGCACAAGCCTGTACAAAAGAATGTGGAACATCTATATCTATATCATCCTTCTCCAAAATTGCCTGTAATGAGGCTTTGAGGTTACTAGGGTCAATTGGACCCACTATCTTCAGAATGAATTTCTTCATAGCTTCATTTTTCTCCTCTAGAGCTTTTATCCTTTCTTCATCTTTATTCATGAAGCCTAGAGCATGCTTCAAGCCCAAAGTAGCCAAGGTTTTTCTACCTTCCCTAGTTGGCTCCCCCAAGTCTACCTCCTCCAACACATAATCATCTGGACCGATCTCATTTATACCAACATCCATTGTAGGAACAACCACATATGCTTTCCACCTCCCCATTTGGTCTTGTGTTACATAAGACATTCTCCTTGCTTGGGGAACCGGTGCCGTTTAGTGGAAAGCACGCCCTAGCGTGGTCATGTCAACCTCATCATTAGTGTATACTCTAACCCTCAGCTGCACTTCTTTGGTAAACTATGTAGGCTTTGAGAATGCATTCAATGGCTCATATGGAGCAGCCAATGCAGAAGAGGTTGCTAAGTGTTCTATCCTTATTTCCTCTTGAGCTTCTTCTTCTTCTCCCATTTCCTGCTCATTCCCAGCATCTTGTTCATATTCTCCCTCATCGGTAGTTTGTTGCTCATTAGTCGTTTGTTCCTCAATATCTATTTGTGGCTTATCTTCTTTAGTACGTGGTTCCTCTTCCACCTATGACTCTCCCTTGTCATTTGGCTC
Source organism: Chamaecyparis obtusa (assembly GCA_027943335.1). NCBI lineage: Eukaryota > Viridiplantae > Streptophyta > Pinopsida > Cupressales > Cupressaceae > Chamaecyparis > Chamaecyparis obtusa. The sequence goes on from BSBK01000661.1 coordinate 129,483, forward strand.
CTCAGATCCTATATGAATTTCTTCCATTTTCTCTCCACTAGTGACTTCTGCTTCTTTCTCCAGCTCCTGCGAGCTTTGGGGCACTGAGTCAATGTGAACTTAGGGAGGAATATTGAGTGGGGGAGGGGTAGGAGACACAAGGGGAGTGGTTGAATGGGCTAGTGGAGGCGGAGTTGAGAGGGGAATATGGGATTAAGAAGGTTGCTGAGACAATGGAGTATTCTGTATGGGAGTGGAAAGTGGAGTAGTGGGAGGCTCTTGAAGTGGAATAGTAGGAGGAGTAGAAGGATGAGGTGGAGGTGGAGGTGGAATAGATGAAACCAATGGTACCTATGTACTTACTCCTTCCTCTGAGGTGAGCCCAACATAAGAGTCCTTTTCCAGCTCTATAGTTTCTCCTTGGTCATCAGTCATCTCAACATCATTTTGTACTTGAGGTCCCTATTGTAGATCCTCTCCCATGCCACTAAAAAGACTAGTGAATTGCATAGGGGCTTTTTGCTCAGACTCCTTAAAACCATGCAACCTCGCAAAATCTGTGATGTTGAATTCATCATCACTGGGGGCATCCAGATTTATTAGCTCTCCCTGTGTAGCCCCTTCATCATCCTTAGGATCATCCTCCGTTATCCTTCTTTTCTTCAAGAATCCCGTAGACCGAGTCCTTCTACTAAGGGGAACTTCATTCAAATCATCTTCATCATCCTCCACCAGGGTATCCATATGTGTGGGCATTGAGCCTCTCTTCCTCTTGTACACATGACCCTTGATCACTCCAGAGGGCTTGGGCCCTATGATCTTGAATTTTGTTCTCTTTGTTGAGCTTGGAGAGTCTTGGTCACTAGGTGAAGGTGCCTCTGGTGGTGCAATGCTTCCGGTCATCTTGGTTTTCACCTTCTTGGAGTGCATGGCCAAACCATATGCGGTGGCATGCTCATGTCGATACACAATTTTTGGCTTGAAAGGAGCAGCCTCTTTGAACTGTGGTTTTAGTATCTTTTCTCCCTTCTTCTTCTTTTCTTAAGAGGGTTTCTCTAGGAGTTGTTTCGTGGTGAGCGACTGCATTGGAAAAGGATGAGAAATCCAAGACTTCATTAGCTTAATCACATGCCGAGCTCTAAAATCCATGTTGTCATTCTCATCTTGATCTACCTCCTCATTCAAGATGGCCATTAAAAACACCTTGTTTGTATTGTATATAGAATCCAAAACTTTATCCGAATCAGCATCTACCACCTTTTGTAGAATCTTTAACAACAGTGCACCCTATGCCAGCTCTAGACTCATCCAGCAATAGTCATAGACTCTTACCTCATAATCATCTATATAATTGGCCCAATGGTCTTTGATATGCAACTTGTGAATGTAGTGTCTTCCCATTATGTGGCTATAGGTACCAATGGGGTCAAAGTGAGGCCTCACCAGATTGTAGGTTGCCAATGGGAATTCATCCCATTCTCTAGTCAATGACTTGCAGACTTTCATGTCTAGTACACAGTGGGGGCTGATGGAAATAGGAAAGTCCTAGTAGTGTTTCTTCTTGTGCTTCATATGCTCATGGGAATTAGACAACTGCCTTGCTATCTCTAGTAGAACTTCCCTATCAGAAGGGTACCTTGGGAGCTTCTTGGGCGCTAAGGTGCTTCCTACCACCCGAATGTATGTGAATGTCTGGAATTGTATATAAAAAGCCTCAATGGCCTTTACTTTAGCCGCCGCTTCTGTTGATAACCTTTTAGCATAGTCACCCTCAATGGAGCGGATGATTGCAAAAACAAAGGCATCATTAACTATTCTGAACTTTGGGCTATTGTGCGTGAAGAAGTCTTTCCTCACTAATTGAGGGTACAAAGTGAATGGCCACGTGTTTTGTTCTCTGATGTTTCCAACTTTGGTTAATCTCGGATATACTACCCTGGCAGCTAGTAAGTACATGACATAGGATGTCATGTAGAAGTGGGGGTCTATCTTCACCCAGATCAGTTGTTCATCAAACTGGTCACTGAGAATGGAGGCCCAATTGAACCTCGCTTGCCTTTCTTTTATCTTCTCGATTAGGAAAATCATCCAAGGCTCCAGTTGGTGGGACTTGGGCAGCCCGTACACCCTACTGATCATTGTTATGGCTGCCTAGATATCTTCTTTCATATAACCTCTCCTCATATCAATTCTATCCAATCTATTCTTGGGCAATGGTTGCATCAGGTACTCATTGTTAATGATGTTGTGAGCCCTCTACGCGTCCTTGTAAAATTCCATCCCCTTGTTGATATTGAAATTAAAGAACTTGTCTACCCCTTTGGGTAGATGGAAAACATCTTTAATGTTGTCAGGCCTCAGGTCTAGGACCACCTCTCCAATGTTGTTCTTAACTATGCGCTCATCTGGCACATAGTTACTGGCCAGTGTGTTGATCAACTCCACCAACTGGATGGAGACTAGCTGCAATACTGCATTCACTAGAGAGAAATGGACTAATGAAGTATAGTCCTCTAAATGCCCCATTGACTGCACACATTTGTTTAGGTACTCATTCCAACTCAGATACCCGATATCTGTATCGGTTATCCCTGCATGCAAGTCAGTTACCTTGGATGGTGGATTGTATCCTTTGAACTGATACTTCATTGCTAGTGACACTAATACCTTCTCAACCATATCTGTGGAGAGGATGAGACATGAGTGAGTAACATAATGAGAGGAAAAGACCCAAAAATAAAGTATATTACTAATTTTCAAGTTCAAATGGGTCAGAAAAGGAATTTTTGGCCTTTCAGACCATCGGGGGTGTCACATCTTTGAAAGGCCGAAAAGGCCGAAACCGCTGAAAGAGGCCTTACTGCCATGTTCAAAGAGATTTCAGTGAATCAAAGGTGCAAAAACCCCAGAGGTTGAAAAGGATGACATATCCAAAAAGGCCGAAAGGCTGGGGAGGGGTTCTTATCTTGAAATAATCGGCGATTTGGGGACTGAAAGATCTTTAGTGTGTGAAAAGGCCGACAAGGCCGGAAGTGTTGAAAGCAAGGAGCATAAGGCAAGGTCCATTTTAGCATTTTTAGAGGTGCATAATTTTTCGGTGTGTGAAAACACCAAAATGCCAAAAAGGTGCTAACACTTGGAGATTTTATCAATTTGTGGGCGCTCTGAAAGTTTCAGACCTCGAAGGTCTGAAACTAGGGTTTATAGTCGGACTCGAAAAGTAAGTTTGACGGTGATTTTGACCACAAACTTGTGAAGGGATGTAAGGTGACTACCTTAATGACCCCTATGGCCGAAAAGGATGACTCAAAGAAAAAACACAAACCCTAGACACTAGAAGATAGGGCCGACAAGCCGATAAACCCAAAGAGCTAACCTAAAGATTGAAAGCAAAGAAACAATGAAATAAAATGAAGGAAAAAGGAAAAGAAAGGATGACAAACCTAGAAAAAACACTGAAGATGACCAGCAAAGCGAGAGCATGAGCAAGGAGTGAAAGCACAACGAAGAGCTTTGGAATAGTGAGAGGGCGTAAAAGTGAAGGTTAAAAAACCCTTTGTGCCTTTTATAGGCTTCTTGGGTAGCTGATGTAAGCACCCTATGAAGTCAGTGTTTCGGTTGGTTTGGGGGTGCGAACCTTCGAAAGGCCGACAAACCCAAAAGGTTGACTCCCGCGAGAGTCAGACTTCTGGGGTTATGGACCTCCAAAAGGTCCAAAAAAGGTTGAGAGCCAAAAGACCTGAAGATGCGCTACTTGCTCTACTGGGCCCTTCGCACTTTTGGACATCTAAAAGTGTGAAAGGGTGACAAAGCTGAAAAGGTCAAAAATTGAAAAAAAACTAAGGACAAAAACCCTAAAAACAACAAAAAGTGAGACAAGTAGAAAGCAAGAGGGGGGCCCCTTGAGGCCATAAGGGCCATTTGGGGAGCGTGGTTGTGGGACCACAACAGGCAAAAAACTGGAAGTTTATACAAATTAGAGTGTAGTGGTGGAGTGGGAGCAGCCATGGCGGTTGCAGATAGCAATGCTGAACTTTGGCATAAGAGGCTTAGTCACATGAGTAAAATGGGTCTTGAAGTTATGCTTCAGAGAGACCAACTTCCTGGTCTTAAATAAGTTGATTTGGAATTGTGAGCATTGCCTTTATGGAAAGAAAACTCGCACCAACTTCATAAGGATGGGTCATGAGAAGAAATCCTCTCCATTAGATCTCATTCATTCTGATGTTTTCTGTCCCACGAAGGTAACTTCTATCAGTGGTGCTAACTATATTGTCACATTTCTTGATGATTGCACTCGTAAATTTTGGGTTTATATGTTGCATAAGAAATCATAAGTTTTTTCAAAATTTAAAAATTTTAAGGCTATGGTGGAAAATCAGATTGGAAGAAAGATAAAATGTTTACTAATGAACAATGGTGGTGAGTATTGCTCTTCAGAGTTTGACATTTTTTGCATACATCATGGTATTTGGAGGATTAAAATAGTCCCCTATATACCTCAAGAAAATGGTGCAGCTGAGAGGTTGAATCAAACTATTTTAGAGAGAGCTCAGTGTATGTTATCTAATGCTAGTTTGGAGAAGGAATTTTGGGTAGAGGCATGTAATACAATGGTTTATTTAATTAACCAGGCTCCTTCGTCACGTCTAGATTTTGATATTCTGGAAGAGAGGTAGGCTGGTAAGAGAATTTTATTTTCTCATTTGTGTGTTTTTGGATGCAATGCATATGCTCACATTAATAAGGAGCAGAGAACAAAGTTGGATTTCAAATCCAAAAGATGCATATTTTTGGGGTATGGTGAAGATCAGTTTGGTTTTCGATTGTGGGATCTGATCACTCACAAAGTTATTCACAGTTGTGATGTTGTCTTCAATGAGAAGTCATTCTTAGGTTTTCATACACCAGTCACTACTTCTGAAAATTGTTTTCAATATGACTTATTTGATGTTGGATCTCAGTCTACTCTAAAATGCCAAGTTCAACATGGAAAATCAGTGAATTTTTCACCCATAGTTACATTCCCCTCAACCCCAACAACTACGCCTATACTCTCTAATCCCATGTCAATGCCCAACATTCCTATAATGCAAGGAGCAATAAATAGTACAATGCCATGTCCTTTGTTTCACATCACCCCTCCACCAAATTCCCCTCCAACCGATGCTCACATCTCTAGTGGTGACTATTTTTTAGAGCACACTGCTCTGTTCCCACCTCTTCCCTCTCCATCACTATCCACTCGATCTGCAGTGCCCTCCATACACCCTGTGGAAAATCATGACAGGGAAAATACTGAGGGAAATGAGCTTGAGCCTTTGGTCAATCCCCCCCATGTTGGGCACTCTTCCGTGGACTTCTCTCCAGTGGGCAGAGCCAACTTTGTAGTAACAGTCCCGTGAGGACTCAGCACTACAGCGCAAGAAGCCTATGCCGCTGTCTCCACAACCCCCTTTTCCATGTGAGGAGTCTACTCACCCACGTGTGCAACACTGTCCACAAACAAGGGAATCCTCTGCGTGCCAACACCAATGTATTTTCCAAGAGACAATGTCTGGCAAACAACAAGCTCCCAGTTGTGTGCTAAAATATTGACACACTTCTATGAGTCATTAAATTCAAGATTGCTCAAGAATGAGGTCTCAAATGGAGACTCATAGCTCTCTATTCATGGAGTGCAAGGGTTTATAATGGAGGCCCTAAGTTTAGACCTAGTTTGTGTCCATGAAAGTACACCATAAAATGAGATATTCAAAGAGGAAAAGAAAGAATGCTAGTCTCCATGATCATCAAATATGCATGTCAATGAAAATGAAAGCTATTCTAAATTATAACAATGCATAAAAGCAAATTAATCTATGAAAGGAAATGCTTATGCAAGATTATTCTATGAAAGGAAATATGAATCTAAGCTAATATGCAAGTGCAAGATTAATCTAAATGGATTGCCATGAAGGCATGAGAGAAGAAGACAAGAAAAGAGAAGTTGCAATGTCCAAGCTCAAGTGCTCAAATTCTTCTCCAAAATCACTCTCCAAACCTGCAGTATAACAATACTTAAAATCTAGATATCTAAAATCTCCATGCATAAATGAGAAGGAGAGGGCTCCTTATAAAGGATTTTAGAAATGAATGGACGGTCAAGATTAAGAGGCAAAAATAAATGAGCAATGGTGGAGATTAAATCTTGGTTGATCCATGTGCTCAAGATTCTCAAGAGGCAAAATCAATGAACATGGTTAAGAGGCAAAAAGATGTGTAGAAGAGATTAAGAGGCAAAAGGAGATTCCACTCATCTTGGAAAGTGTGCATTCAATGTGTAGACAAAAAGTCTTTTTCTTTTTCTTTTTCTTTTATTATTTATTTATTATTTTTAGCAAAGTGGTTTCCATTATTTAATTAAAATATTTTTTATTTATTTAAAATAGATTTGTTCTTTTAATTAAATGTGGCTTAGGATAAAGTGATTTTATTATTATTTTTATTTAATTAAAAGGGAGCATGTTCTCTTAATTAAATAAAACTTAGGATAAAATGATCAAACCTTAGGAAATATTAAAATATTTGAATTAATTATGATTTGATCAAGGAAATTGATTTGAATTGAAAATATTGCAAGACATTGATTCAGGAAATTGATAAATTGATGAATGGGGCCCAAAGTCTAGGTGACCATTTTAGGGTGCATACATTTGCCCCTCTTTGACTAATGTGTGATCTTTATGGGAACAAATGTAGTCAAAGAATGAAGTTGAAATGTGAGATTGATTTGGGATCACAAAACAACCCAGACGTGTAATCAACATACAGGAACACATTAGGACAAAGATAAGTTGATTGAAAAAGACAAGGCCAACACCCCTGTAAATAGGTAATTGTCAAGTCTCAATCAAGGTTTCCCCAAGTGAAGCAATTGATAGGTTTGATAAAGCTAAATCAAGGATTGAAGTTTGATAAGTACTACCCCCTCGTGATCGAAATTGAAATGAGATAGAGGAGAAATAATAAATTGATAAATTTGATCAAATCAAACTAAAAATAAGGTTCTTGATGTAAGATGAAAGATAGAAAGATCACAAAACCAAGGTAGATCATTAAGCATGAAAGATTATACCCCAAGGTTGAATTAGAAGAAAAGAAGTAGGGTGGGGGTGAATGTAAGATATAAGTTTGGAAGAGGTGAAAGGAAATGGAGAGAAGAAAGAGAATTTACCTCAAGAAAGAGAATGCCCTAAAATCAATCAACTATTTAAGATAGTAAATTTTGATTGAGATCACGAAAGAAGATAAGGAAATGAATATCAAAACGTGATCACAGTTGATTAAAAGTCCAAAAGAAAGATGAAGGAAAACCCTCTCAAACTCCTAATGCAGCCTAAAAATGCAAATTAACATGAAGTCTAACAATGCAAGCTACATGAAAATGCAAAGGTGTACTTGCAATAAAGCAACTGTAACATAGGATTTTGTGTTCATCATTCATTAGAGAATGTTAAGGAACTTATTTTCATCATTGGTCCATTATTAACAGACATCGAAAAATCACACAATCATCACTAGTCACAAGTGCAACTATGAAGATATGAATGTGATTTATATCAGATTGGAATGTGGAAAGATTCTAACATAAGCATCAAAGACATAAAGGTCAAGATGACTTCAATGTTAGCTTACCCAATTTAACGTAGCAAAACCAAACTTGCATCAAGGCATAGATGCCAAGATAACCATAAGAACGATTGTGCAAAAATAGTCAAGGATGATGTCTCAAATCTCCTAAGTGTTTCAAGGAGACAACAAGAGACACTCCAGAGTTTCAAGACCACACCCACAAGAAGAAAGAAAATAAAAACATGCCCCATGCCCCCAAGTCCTCTAGATATGCATCCCAAAGAGACTTATTAGACAATGACACTCAACGAAAATCAATAATAGTCAGCACACAAAGAAAAGATCATGACATAGGTCAAGCATTAAGTGTTGCATTTTAAAATTTCAGTGTGTTAACTAATACTGAGTTTTGAGGATAAGGATCAAATTCTTGCAAGCAGGTAAGATCACATGATAAAACTGGGTAAGACCAAACTGAGAAGTGTTGAAAAATACTCGATGTCAGGGGTTTTGTTGAAAAATACAGCCGGGGTGGTGTTGAAAAACACCGTTTGCAAGGTGTCCTAAAGACTAACACATCCAAGAGACCAAAGCTAACACAGTTATGCCCCCTAGACAAGGACAAAGACCAATTCCAAACCAAGGCAACAAGGATAGGGCATGATGGAGAAAGGCTAAGTGTTGAGGACACGTGCTAAGAAACAGGGGTGCAAAGGCCTCAAGTACAGTCCATTTCTAGGTTTTCACCACTTGGATTTTATTGCAAAAATTATTTATTTATTTTATTATTTTTTTTAGGGCTTTTTATAATTTTTTTTGTATTTTTGCTACCAAGGCGCCTGTTTCCAGGTTTTCACCAAGGCACTTTTTCTATTTTTTTTTAATTTTTTAATTTTTTAATTTTTTAATTTTTTAATTTTTTTGGTATTTTTGGAATATATAATTTTTTTGAGATACATCAAAGCACCTATTGCTAGGTTTTCACTAAGCTGATAATTTTTTCAAGACATTTTCCAATTTTTAGAATTATTAACAATATATCATTTTTTTAGATTTTTTCAGGATCAATAAGTATGTACAAAGGATGCCCCCAGACAGAATGAGCATCATGGATAGAACTTCTTTAGGTGCAAGACATTGATAGGATCACGGAGCTGCTCTCCCTCTATAGTAGATAATAAATAAGCACCTGTCCTAAAAGTTGTTGTAATGATGTAAGGTCCAAGCCAATTAGGTTCAAATTTTCCCTTTTGATCTCTATGTTGTTGATTCTTAGGATTTTCACATAGGACAAGATCTCCCACTTGGAATTCTCTAGGGTAACCCTTTTTGTTGAAGGCTTTTGACATGCGCTTTTGATAAACCCTCATATGGTCAAATGATGCTTGACGTTTCTCATCTAGAAGTTCTAACTCTTGAAGTCTCCTGGCATGGTAGTCTTCATTTGTAACTAGACCTTTGAGGGAAACTCTAAGTGAAGGAATCTCAACCTCTAAAGGTAACACTGCTTCAACACCATATGTAAGGGAAAAAGGAGTAGCCCTAGTAGGGGCACAAATACTCATTCTATAAGCCCACAAAGCCAAATTTATTTGTAAATGCCATTCTCTACCATTCTTAATTACAAACTATTCTATGTAGGATTTTAAGAATGGTTTTGTTTGATGCCTTTGATTGACCATTCCTTGCGGGAAGTAAATGGAGGACCAATGTTTTTTAATCTTGAATTTCTTGCAGAGTTGCTTAAGGTCCTTATTTTTGAACTAACCTCCATTGTCAGTGATAATCTCAGAAGGCACTCCATATCGACATATGATATGGTTCAGAATGAATAGAGAACTATCTTGCTCGAGGCAACAGAAAGTGAGACAAATTCTACCCATTTAATGAAGTAATCAGTAGCAGTGATAATAAACTTGTGTCCACCTAATGAGTTGGGATGAATCTGCCCAACAAGATCAAAGGCGCAGTGCTGAAATGGCCAATGAGATATAGAAAGAATGAGCTCCCTGCCTGGAGCATGTATCAGGTTACCATATTTTTGACACTTTTCACATGACTTTGCAAAAGCTACTGCATTAATCTGCATCGTAGGCCAATAGTACCCCACCCTAAGTAACCTTCGGGCCATGGAAACACCATTGGAATGTCCCCCGCAAATGCCCTCGTGAATATCAACTAACGCTTGGTCAAATTCTTCCTTTTCTAAGCATCTAAGAAGTGTTCCATCTAGACCCCTCCTATACAAGTCACCAGAGATAAGGGAATGACAAGAGACATTTTGGGTAAGGTTTCTACATTCAGATCGGTTAAAGTTTTTAGGAATAATACCATCATGAAGGTATGAGTAAATGGCACCATAATGAGATTACTCACAACTGAAAAGGGTATAAATAACATGACTTTCTTTGGAGTCATAGATAGGGTGATGTAACTCTTCCACCAAGAATTCAAATTTGGATTCATGTTGCTCTAACTGAAGGAGTGAAGCAAGTGTAGCCATAACATCAACTGCTTTGTTTTCTTCTCTAGGGATTTGCTGAAACATGACAAATGTGAAGTATCGTTTCAAGGAATCAACCATTTTCTTGTAAGGTACCAGTTTCTCATCTTTTGTTTGATATTCTTCATTGACTTGGTTGATTATCAGCTATGAATCCCCATAAATATGTAACTCTGTGATTTTCCATTCTATGGCCATCTTAAGTCCATTTGTTAAAGCTTCATACTCAACAATGTTGTTTGTACATGGGAACAATAACTTGTAAGACTTAGGAATCATGTACCCATGAGGAGAAACAAACAACACACCAGCTCCTGAACCATTTTTCATAAAAGATCCATCAAAGAACATCTTCCATGTTCTTTTAGTCATATACATGAGATGCTCATTTGGGAAGTCAACTTGAATAGGTGCACTATCTTGAATTGGGAAATCAACCAATTGATCTGCTATGGTTTGTCCTTTGATTTCTTTATGTTCAATGTACTCTATGTCAAACTCTGAAAGGATCATCATCCATTTAGCAAGTTTACTTGTGAGGGCAGCCTTACCTAGTAAATACTTGAGTGGATCAATTTTTTCTATGAGGTGTATAGTGTGTGCAAGCATGTAATGTCGCAACTTTTGGGAAGAAAAAACAACTGCAAGGCAAGCTTTCTCAATGATGGTATTGTTAACCTTATATGAAACAAGAGTACAACTAGTGTAGTATATTTCTCTTTCTTTCCCATGTTCATCAAGTTGAGCTAGTAATGCCCCCAAGGAAGATTTTGTTGCTGAAATGTATAGAATAAGTAAAAAATAAGTCATTTACAAGGTTTTGGAATTATAGAAATGACTGGCCCTCTTCACACTCTATCCATTAATCAAAATACTTAGTTATAGAGGTCTACCAAAGAGAAAATGTCTGAGGAAGCTTGATGATTACAAACTTTTATTTTCTTTGTGTTCTGATCAGGCAGAGCCACAAACATTCAAGAAAGCATGTACTGATGTTAATTAAGTGTTTTGGATGGATGCCATAAAAGATGAAATGGATTCTTTAAACATGAATCAGACATGGGATTTGGTTCCTCTTCTGCCAAATCGTAAAGCTTTGAAAAATAAATGGGTCTATTGTATAAAAGAGGAAGATGAAGGATGAAAGAGATACATGGCCAGATTGGTCATGAAGGGATTCACTCAACAAAAAGGTGTGGATTTCAATGAGATCTTTTCTCCAGTACTCAAAATGTAGACTATTCCTTTGGTTTTAGGCATGACAACAACATGGGACGTTGAGCTTGAGCAACTCGATGTCAAAACAACATTTTTACATGGGGATATTGGTGAAGAGTTATACATGGAGCAGCTGGAAGGATTTGTTCAACAGGAAAATGAGCATTTATATTGCAAATTAAAGAGGAGTCTATATGGGTTGAAGGAAGCCCCACACCAATGGTATTTAAAGTTTGATAACTTCATGACTTAGCAAGGTTTTACTTGCTACGAATCAGACCCATGTGTCTACTACAAAAGACTTCCGACTGGTGAGTTTTTTTATTTTGCCATTGTATGTTGATGACATGTTGACTGCTGGAAATAGTATGAGAGTCATTCAAGGGCTGAAGGCACATTTGTCTCTTCATTTTTCCATGAAAGATTTAAGGGCAACGAAGATGATTCTTGGGATGGATATAATCTGAGATAGACATAAGAGAGAAATTAAGTTATCTCAAGAAAAGTACATCCTCAAAGTTTTAGAAAAATTTAATATGTCCAGTGCAAAATTGGTTACCACTCCATTGGCTGATCACTTTAGATTGTCTTCTAAAACGTGTCCTCCCACTCAGGAAGAAAAATGTGAGATGGCTGGTATTCCTTATTCTTCAATGGTCAGGAGTTTAATGTATGCCATGGTTAGCACATGTTTGAATATTGATCATGCAGTGGGAGTTGTTAGTGGTTTTATGAGTAATCCAAGTAAAACTCATTAGCAAGTAGTTTAATGGACTCTTCGGTATTTGAGAGGCACTTCCTCTCATGTTTTATGTTTTAATAGTAAGGCCCCTTACATTTGTAGATATGCTGATTCTGATATGGCTGGAGATTTAGATATAAGGAGGTCAACAACAGGCTATGTGTTTACTTTTTTCGGGGCAACGATTAGTTGGACTTCTCGAAAGCAACAAGTGGTTTCTATTTCCTCTACCAAGGCTGAATAAATTGCTCTCACCGAGGGAGCCAAAGAGCTGATATGGTTACAGTGATTGTTTGGAGAGTTGGGATTTAAACAATCCGCATTTACTCTATTCTCTGACACCAACAGTGCCATTCATTTGGCAAAAAATTCAGCTTTCCACAGTCACACAAAGCATATAGAAATCAGATTTCACTTCATCTGTCATGCTCTTGAAGAGGGAAGATTATAGTTAGAGAAGATTGATACAAAGGTCAATCTGACAGATGCGTTCACCAAGGTTGTACCTTGAGAGAAGTTCAAATTCTACAGAGCTTCTCTCAGCATTGTAATGACATAGCCATAAGTTCCAAGTGGGGGATATCTCTAAGCAGCTCGCCTCGTAGCATTGATTGGACTTCAAGTGGGAGATTGTAACGGCTCTACAATGTAATGGTTCTACAGACTGTGAAGCCCAATCTTCATCCTCTATCATAACCATCAGATTCCCTTTCTTTCATAGATCCTACGATAATGTTTGACCATGCAATGTAAAAGGATATAGAGTTGAGAGCTACTATGTAATTTGTTAACAGATTGTATTTTAATAAAAGAGATATGCCCCTACTTGTAGAATGGATGTAATCTAGAATAGCTAGATGAACGACTATAATTTGTGTGTCTCTATCTTTGTGATTTCACTAGTACAAAAACAACAAAATTAGACTAAAAAAACTACTAAAAATCACATATAGATGACCAATTTTGATCACATGACCAGTAATAGTTTATTGCCAGTCATTTGTAACACCACCAAATTTGTGACTAAACAAATTTTAGTCATTTGTTGGTTGTTTTGAATGATCAATTTGGTAGTATTTTTACTCATTAATTTAGTCATTTGTTGTTGTTAATTGGTCATTCATTTAATCTTGGTAGTCATTTATTTAATCATTAAAATCATTAATTTGTGTCAATTGGTAATATATTTAATCATTTGTATCAACTAATTTCCATCCATTGGTAGTATATTTGATCATTTTAATCATTAATTTAGTCAATGTTGTTAATAATTAGTCATTTATTTAATCACGTTAACACTTAATTGATATCGATTAGTAATATATTTAGTCATTTGTATCAACTAATTTCCATCCATTGGTAGTATATTTGATCATTTTAATCATTAATTTAGTCAACGTTGTTAATAATTAGTCATTTATTTAATCACGATAACAATTAATTGATATCGATTGGTAATATATTTAGTCATTGTCACTCTTATGTTTCCATCTACTAATAGTATATTTAATCACTATTATATTTTGGTTCTCATTAATTGGTATTAAATTTAGTTGTGATATAAATAATTTATTAAATTACATAAATTTAATAATGCAAAAAAGGCATATATTAAACTTGAAGTAAACCATAAAAGAAATTAAAAATATATTAACATATACAAACAATATTCAACATCATGAGAAAGAAAGGTAATCTGCAATTTTAAAATATAATATGTATCAAGTAATAAAATGTCAACGTTGAGAGTATACATAATTATATCTAAAAATATCATAGTTATTAAGAGTTTCCAACTCATTAAATACACCATGAATGTCTAGTATCTAGTGCATGATAAAAATCAACTAATTCATTTTCTCCAAAAAAATTATTGGCCACCGTGCAAAGGATCCTTCTTTCTCTTTTAGACGGATCGCTCCATCTAGTTTGTCTTCATAAACAAGTGGTACGTTACTTGTGACCCTCACAAGTTCTACATTTGCATCACTCGTTCCTTTCAAGTTTTCTCCATGTATGATAGATAGTGAATGGATCCACCCAACACCAATAGCAGCACTATCAAATGGATCCAACACTCTGAATTTATCTCCTTCTTGGAGTTCATGAATATTTTTCTGCAAAAACAAAAAGTGCATAGGTAATTATGTGACTTATTAACATAATAATTATCACATAGGTAAAAATTTGACTTATTAACATAATAAAATAACCATTACTTGCTCAAATAGTACTTGCATGTGTTAAAACAAATACCATGAAATACACAACAATAAATAAAACTCACCTTGCTTTTAACATGAAGTCTTCTTTGAATATCATATAGATCCTCATCCAGTTCAACATGTTCACTATCAACATCCTTCTCAAATTGTGGAGCTTTATAGATAGGTCTATTGAGAGCGTCTTTCCCTGTATGCATAGTAGACTGAAGAGAAAATAGGTACAAGTCATATGTTGGAAGAGGGTATGATATGTAAACCTTGGCAAGAAATAAGTACAATTTTAAATTGTGCAATGAAGATAGCTAATAAATATTGTGACAAATTAACTTACATCTAGAAAAATGCAAAATCTATAATTATTTGTTTAAAATAACATTTCAAGCATGAAGATTAGGATAGATAATTGACAACTATTACATTACCTCAACTTTACCACAACTATAACTATGTTGATCCACATTCATGTCCACTAATTCATCGCAATCGCTGTCAATATCAACAGCTTTGTTGGCATCAAAGCATTTTTGTGCAGCTTTGATAGAATTGCTCTGCATGTGGTTAAATTGTTAGTAGATAGATCAATGCAATGGTAGATTAAATGCAATGGTGGTATTTTCTTCCATGTCAGAAAAAACAATAGTGTATTGCAGACTGACCATCACCAGTCATCGTTGCTACAGGATTATTACATCAGATAAGTGACAAACAACTCTTTAAGGTCTTATAAATAGATCAGCATATTGCCCTCTCATTATTACACAGATCAATGAGGAGTATTATCACTATACAAGAAAGAAGAAAATAAGGGGGCTAACATTATCCAAGAAATAAGTAATTGATGTCTAGAAAGAGGAAGTTAGATCGCACAAAGGAAGAAGACATCTCATCTATAATTGCAGCCAAAGGAAGGAATTAATATGATCTAAGTTAGATAACTAACTAATGATATTGTTAGTTACAAGGAAGAGGTACGATTTGTTAAAATAGTAATTCAGTTTGAAAGAGTTCTGATCAAAGAGATACAACTTTTCACATCATGCCCTTTGTTGCTTAATAAGGGAAGATCATCCATTTCTTCAAGGGGCATATTTTATTGGCATATAGTCTTCATACCTGAAGCACTTAAAGGGATTTAATACAACCAACTAAAGGAGGTATTTGTCCCCTGTTTGGAAAGGTCACAAACACATGAAAAGAAGAAATTGACAAGTAGAAACAGCATCCCAGATTATTGCAAGAACAAAAGATTGTAATCAGACTAAGGCATAAACTTCTCACATAAAATTGCATGAAACTTGAGCCATTATTCAGCAACAGTGACAGAGATTAGACTCACAAGAAGGCATTAAAGAAACATAAAAATAAAGGATAATAATTTGAAAGAGGATCAAGTACAAGATCCTATTTCTCATACTAGATTACGTCTATTCCATTTGCATGATTATAAAAGACAATTTCAGAGAAGGCGATCAGATTATTGTAAGGATCATGTGCTTTATTTCAACATAGTTTGTTAATAAGCATCTTAGTAAATCAAAGCAATATAGATCAGGAATCTAGGAAAAGAATCATCCTGGATTAGAGCAATATTAATCTGACAACATTTTGCATTCCCCAATCTACTCTATAGTATCGATATCAAAGAAGTTTTAGTTCATAGATATTACCCTTCATTTTCAGATCAGAATTTATATCAGCATTCTAGTTTGGAAATAAATCTCAGAAATTAAAGTAAACTTTATCCTCATTAATATAAAGATATTTGGAATTTGCATTGATTGATTTCTTTTATCTCTCACAAGCCATCAAACAGAAAATACATAACAGAAAATTAACGTAACAACATGCTAGTAATTAAGTCTTCAAGAGAATGGTTCGAGATCAACAAATTAATTAAGAACCTCATGTTCATATTTCAGAGGATATTTTTTTTTTAGGCTTAAGAGACGGAGATGTTTTTGAATATGTTTCAATCTGGCATCATTTCCATGAGGATTAGCTATATGAAATCTTTTATATGTTTCCTTTGTCATAAGAAACTTCCTTAATGCCATTGATGTGTATAAGTTTAATTATGTTAAACTTCTGGCATTTTACACTGCTTACAATTGTGATGAATACTTGTACAGTTACAACCTCCTAACTCTTATCAGTTAGAATTCTTGTCGATCAAGAAAGGATTTGTCTTATTTATTCATTGGTATTTCGATGGAAGATGTGTGCGAGAGTGTGTATCATTAACGAGATATGTAAAAGCCTGATGAAATGTGAATAGAGTATGTGCTTGATACAAAGTATTGTTCTTATATGAAGTAATCCTACTGCAATTATCAAATGAAAAGTTGTTAAATATTTGATTGTCTTATGCAGAGAAGGAGATGTGTTTAATAAGATGATATATTGTTGATGAGAAACATTTTCAGAATACCACGGTCTGGTCTGCAATCTTTTCTGAATGTTCAATGGGTGAAGAAATCTGATCAAGTACAGTATGCTACACGCATACAAAGTTTGAGGTATATAGTATTATTCTTTTGATAGTATTTAACGCATACATTGCTTAAATGATGAACAAGGTTTGACAGTGCAGTTATTTATGAAATTCTGTTTGATGGAGTGGATTAAGCAAATGTGAGTAGAACTTGTAGAAGGCACATTTATCAGAAGATTGATGTTGTTCGTATTTTGTAATTCAGACTGAAACATCTGAAGAGTTATTTTTTTCAGTTTGTAATATTTCTACTTGTTTATCTCCATCATTGTGAAGTTCAAAGTTGTAGTTTGCAAAACAATAAAAACTTGTTTTATAACATCCTTTGGTTGGTGCCTTAAGGATGCTGAGTTGATGCTCAAATTGAAAACTTTGTGATAAGAAAGACTTGATGCTCTTATAATAGGGGTTTGGTGACTCCTTACGGTTGGTGCCCTTAAACATTGTAATTGAAGTTTTAACCATGAGTATGAGTTAAAACAATAGATCCTAGCAGTGTTTCTCACCATGGTTTTACCGTAACAGCATACTAGTTGACAATGCTAAAAAATTCAAAATAGAATTAAATGAATAGAGCCTCTTACCTTATTTGAATCCATAAAATTACGGACATTCCATGTAGAAACTATAGGCTTAACAGAAGTGGCCAACTGTGATATTGTCTCAACCAGTCCATCCATATGCGCAACAGAGGCAGCCAACTGGGATACTTTCTCAGTGAGTCCATGTATGCAATTCATTGTTTGTTCATACCCATTGTTTGAGCTAAAATGATCTGTAGAGGCTATTAAATGATGTGCAATAGATGGCTGTGAGATCTTATTTGATGGACTAGATTTCCAACTCATATTGTTGTTCGATCTAGGATCCAATGTTTCCATATAATTAACAATTTCTTCTACACTTGCTTCTTTGTTATTATTTTCCATCTACAATACAACATTAATATCAACAAATAGTTAGTTCAATAAATAATTCCAATAAATATTCACATAAATTGAACCAAAAAATTAGGCACTT
The DNA here is from genome assembly GCA_027943335.1 of Chamaecyparis obtusa. Taxonomy (NCBI): domain Eukaryota; kingdom Viridiplantae; phylum Streptophyta; class Pinopsida; order Cupressales; family Cupressaceae; genus Chamaecyparis; species Chamaecyparis obtusa. The sequence goes on from BSBK01000661.1 coordinate 147,275, forward strand.
ACTCCAAATTTGTCCTTTTTAGCCTGCAACCCGCCTCGGCCAAATGTGTATCCAGCTGTTACATTATCTCTTGCTCTCTTGCCTCTACAACTTTTAATCAAATATTCTTCAGAACTCATGCTTTCTTTCAATGCCTCCCATTATCTAGGAGATAGAGTAGATTGTAACCTGTCTTTCCCATCCATGATAGTTTTTCTGCAAGTGTATCTAAAATTATTCATCAAAATTCTCATTTTTTTCTTGTAATATCTTCGAGAGATTTTTCCACCAGTAGTCTCAAAATTATTTTCCATCTTTTGTATGACAATTTCCACATTTCGTGGATCTTGATCTGCAAAGTTTGTCTTGCAAATATCCAAATGGGTTCTACATCGCATGCCCAACTCAGAGACCCACCTTGCAACATTTTTCCCAATGGGCTCGCCATCTCTTGATACCTCAACCAAGAATGGCTTCTTGCCTTCTAATTTTCTCTATTTTGCATCCCTCTCTGTAGATCTATATAAATTTTGACTCAATCTTCTCCTTTTGACAAAAGCAGGCACATCTTCCATATTTAAACCGCTGCCAATATTTTTTTCTAATTTATTAGTTCCATCAGAAGATGTAATAGGTACATTGGATGCAAGCAATATCCCTTCATTCCTTTCAGCAACCTGAAATTCACCATCTTTACCCACATTAAGTGTGTCATGAGTAGTTATATCACTACCTAGCTTTGTAGACTTTTCCTCAAAGACATCCTTTATCACTCTTGCAAAAAGCTTTTGCATATTTTCTGTTCCTTGACTCCCATGTTTTTCAATAATCTCTTTGAGACTTTTTGTTAAAAGATCTTCGTGATGTTGTGCATCACCATGTTCTATATCTAATTGTGCATCACCATGTACTTTATCAAGATGCACATCACTATGCATTATACCTGGCTGCACATCATCACAACTATTGTTTCCACTAAGTGCATGCATTGTTGAATCACAAATTCATTGGCTTCTACGAGTTGTCGGCACTCTATCTTTGATTTCCTTTTGTTTTCCTTTTTCATTTCCTATGCAGTTTGTTTCTTTCCTATATAACCAAAAATATCATATTATATCTTGTATACATAAAGCTCAAGCCTATAAATTTTCAGTAAACACTATTAAACAATAACATACTACTCACTGGATTTACAACTTACCCATTTGTTAATCCAAGCTGTGACAAATATTCATTATTCCTTGCCACATGTTTTCTACGAAACTTCTCATACTCTATCAATAGAATTTCAGCATTCTCACCACTATCATCTAATTTGGGCCTCACATTCTTTCTCCTCATTTCCTGAAATCCAAATAAGTGATAATGTATAAATCATCAACTTGAATCAAAATGTAAACAAAGACAAATTTCAACAACTAAATGCTTGACAAGATACTCAAAAAGAGCTTTATTTGACATGATCTGAATAGTCTACATAAGGACAGTCAGCCTTATAAGGACAGTCAGCCTTATAAGGACAGTCAAATAGTATAATAAATCTAAACTTCCATCTCCTCAAGCCCATGGCCCTGCTGTGCATCAATTTATGGACAAAGCCCATATTTACTGACTACAACAGTTCAAATATTTCATGTAACTGTTTAGTCACATTAATGGCTTAAAGTCATGTGCCAAACATTGCATGAGACCTTGAAACCTCATGGTACAGTTAATGTACACCATCTCCTTCATCCTTGTCTAAGAGAGGAGGTTATTCATGCGTGCAAAATGAAACGGATCACATTTTGTGTGCTCACTACTTTCCCTAAGGAGGGTTTGAATCAGTTTTAATCAAATGAAGATAACTTTTTCTATACTCAATCAAATGAACTCCTTCAAAGCCCAAATTACTCTAGATTAAAAATATTAACATGTCCAAATAGAAAAGTTTCAAAACAAATCCATTAATCCCACTGTTATCATATTCAAAGTTGACTGTTGCAGAAAAAGAACATGAAAATGTAGAACCTGAACACTTTTATTTGATTCACACTCCAAAATCCTGACCACCTACATTTCTTGGGCTATCCCCCATACAAATAGGCCTCTTTCAATGTTTAAAAGACTAGCCAACTACCTGTAACTTCCTACTAAATCGACTACAATCAGTTGGAACCGTCAGTACTCAGTGATTACAAAGGTTTTAAAATGTTGTCAACTCGACAACCATATATCTAATGACTCCATATACTTTCAAATGACTTTAGAACCAAATAAAATCTTTACTACTACCTGATGCAGAGCCTTCCAATATCCCCCTAAGGAACACTATTCAACTCATGGATTCAACACTATCCAAATCTTAGTTTCATCTCAAACCTCAAAAGTACCTTCTATAGGACTGTCCTATTAGCCCTGTCCTGCAAGTAATCTGAACTTCACTCTCAAACTTCCCAAACACCCTAGTAACTCCTTCACCTTTTCGAATACCCTTTATTGAGTTCTTTAAACCCTATGAATCTCATCCCTTCAAACTGTGACTGATGAACCTTTCTATGACTGCTCCTATTTGCAACTAGGCCTAATTGGCCCTCTAATTACAAAGAAACTACTCTTTGTACTCATCCCCAACATTCCAAACCTTGAAAAAGTCTTAAGGAATCTATTAAATAGTAGGATTCCTAAATTTTTTTGAACCTTCATGCATTTCTAAGCACTCTTTCATCAAACCCTCGTTTTAAGGGTTAATAACCTAGGGCTCTCTAGAAAAGACCCTTCACAGACATACAAAAACATTCACATGGTTTTGACACCTTAGAATACACTCTCTCAAATGTTTCCAACCATTATTGAACCACTCCAACCCTCAGATCCTTCTATCCACCAAGTGGTGCTTTCTAAGTGCATCTTCACTGTTTTCGTTCGACAGTCACACACTGTTCTGCCAGTCCACTTTCTCTTGGCACTCCCTCTGCATTCAAATCATAAACATAACATATTATTTACATTAATAAATTCCTCTCCCACAAGGAACAGTGATACGATAGAAAGTGGGAGAGGATCACTCCATTTTATTACAACAAAACTGTTCCAAATTGTCTCCTGACAGTGACAGACAGTGAACATATATTTTGATTAAAGATTGTACTTGAAACTATCAAATGCCTTTCCAAAGTATAAAAGAAATTCTACATTCCTATTAAAGACAATTCTAGATGCTTAGGAGAGTCAGAAGCAAAGTAAATGCAAGGAAAGAACTTGTATTAATATCAACTTATTTTGGAACAACAGACTGTTTATATGACAGTCAATACAGAAATGTCACTAATTTCTTCCTTTTTCCCCCCGTTCCTTGACCAACAACTATTCTATCTTTTAAAAGACCCTACTTTCAAGACTTTTCTCTCTCTCAACTACCCACAAACTAACTCCCAAACCTCTGGGATCGACCAAAACTCCCTCATAACTGTCATGTGACAGTAAATAAACAGTTTTTATAACTTTTTAACGACAGTCATTACTTGTTTGTTTTCCCTTTGTCACTTTCTTGGCTTAAGACCTTGGTAACATTTATTATTGTATCTAAATGACTTTATTATGCCTAAGTGACCTAAAGATTCCACCTTTATCCCTAACTCCCTCTAGTGTGCCATATTTGGCTTATATTGTCAATGTTGACAATGTTACAAAATCTTGCACTTTTAGTGCCTTTTACACCATTTAGAGCCTTATTACATCATGTAAACAATATTATTCATTTCCATCAACCTATAACTCTTCCTAGGACACTCTATCCTATATATCAGATTGATTGACTCTTGACACCTCACTTATGCCATTTTGCCCATTCTTGGCAATACATTACATTTTGACAACTTTGTGAAATTTATTACATTTAATGGCTTTAATAGCCATGATTCATCATCAAATGACTCAATATGTCTTCACTAGGAATTTATTGCCCTTGTATCTTCATTGTCTCCTTCATAGCCCCTGGTGTACCCTGTAAGTTCATGTGTCCTTGGGTGCCCCTGCACCACTACCCCTCAGACAATTGATTCTTATTAGATCTTATCCCCTATGATCTTTCTTATTAGACAAAGAGGATGCTAAAAAAGGTTATGGAATCATTGCAAGTAAGAGAAAGACATGATTTTTCCAAACTCCTTAAGATGCTTAAGAGTACTTTTGGATATTTAACTGTACATGCTTTTTCCTATTCTAAATCACTCTCTGTGATCCACTTTTTACCTTAAACTAATGATGGTTCTGGAGCGTCACTGCAAAAATTATACAAAAAATATACCCAGATCAAACTCAACTAACCAACTAATCATTGCAAGTCAAAAGGTTTTGCAAACTATTCATAATAACTCTAAATGAATAATTGCCTCTTTGCCTCACCTTAAAAGGATCGTCTTGCATCACCAGGACTCGTATATAATCGCATGTTTGAGAATTCTAAGACTCTGCACATGGGTCCAAAATTTAGACAAGGAGAGTGTGATCATGAAAGGTTCGGATGAAAGAAACAAAGAAGACTGGAAGCATTCAATTTTGCATTATTATAAGACTTCTATGCTTTTCTACTCTTTATTTTAGTACTTTTAGTTATAATCTATGTCTTCAATTCTGTTTCAGGTTCAAGAACTCTTGAACATAGTATGAACTTTGGTTATGCATCCTCACTAGACCTGGAGGCATTACAAACCAAGACTAGTACGAGGTCCAGACTGGACTGATACCAGGGGTGGCAGTGGCCTCAAACCCTGTAACTATTTGCAACTAGACTGATTGCAACATGCATACATCTTTGTGAATAAAGTTAGACAAATTTATGTTACCTTTATATTGCAAGAGTTTACAACTCTTGAAAGAATATGTTGAAAATTCTTCAAACAATCTATCAAAAAGTTTAATGCCTTCCTATGCTTCCCATTTGGTATGTATATTTACTAGGGATTTCCCAATATTAAAACTAACAACATTCCTATATGATTTAGGCTTCCATTGAATGTCCATACCTATATTCCAAAGACCAACTTCAGAATATACAAGGAGGATGCTAGTATTGGTTGAGCAGTTCAGTTTTACAACTGCTAGTTGCATTTCCTAAAATTTTCTAAAGGTTTTTTTTGAGAAATCATTGGAGTGTAGGAAACCACATTTCTTTGAGGCATTATGCCAAACAGTTCACGTGCATTGTATGTGTTTGCACATTTTCCATATGTGTCTAATAATGTTATTATAACCACATTATCTAAAAGAGCTCTTATGTCAGATGCATATATCTTGTTCCTTTTTTCCTTTTTGGGTACAAGAATGGAGGGTACTGGAAAAGGTTGTAGAATTTTTCTTTAAACCTGACAATAGCGTGGAACACCTTTTCATGAAGTTCATTTTCTGCATGTCCTACCACGATTGTAGTCCATGAGAATACATGTCTTTGAGGCAATGTGTTAAAGTTAAACAATTCATTTGTCTTGGCTATGCTTCCACATTTTGCATTCATGCCTAACAGAGTAGTTGCAATTATGTATAACAGAGTAGTTGCAACTATGTATAATAGAGAAATCTCCTTTATGCTCTGCTGGATACCCATAGACTGTTCCAAAGATCCCATTCTGGTATAAGGAGGGAGGATGTTGCAAAATCTAGCTTTAAGCATTCCAATTGAATTTGCTTGATAATGTGTCATAGAGAACATTGACACAACTACAATAGTCATAGATGTAAGTGACAGTCACATAGTGGTAGTCATCACTGAGGCATGGTCACTATAACTGCTTACAAGTATGAATCTTAAACACCTCCTGAAAACAACATAGTCTATAACAACAGGACAGTCCAGAGAAGTCCAAAAGTGTGAGTGACAATAAGAACAACATATGGGAGCAATTTCACTGTTTTGATAAGATTCACATAACACTCTTTCAGGTGAAAAGGGTAGGTAACATGAAGCATTGTGCTTGTTGGTAGAATACATAATGTAATGCAAAACAAGTGAAAAAGGACACTCATGAAGATAGACAGTCCTAGAAGCATTATATTTTTTACAATGCAAAGTAAGAGAAACCCAAATTATTAGATCCTTAGTTTCCGAATTCTAGCATCCTTGAAAACAAAATGAAGCTTAGATCATCAGAATAAGATGCCTAATTACTAATTAGAAAAGTAGTACATGATTCAACAACAAAACCTACCATATATAGCTCAATGAAGCAGAACAAGTCTCACAGGAAATCCCTGATAGAAGAGTAGTGACTAGGTAACATTTTCAATGGAACCAAAAAAAGATTTTTTTGGACATTGACTATTGATGAGAAATTTTTCATTCTTGTCTTGAGTATCATTATGAAAATGGACTAAATCAATGTGTAAAGTTATTATAGAATTAAATGCTCCATCCCCATGGTGAAGTTATTGTAGAATTAAATGGTTTTCACAGATTTTCATGGAGGATAGTGGTCATAGTATTAGTAAGAAGGTCCATGTTCTCAAAACATAAACACAGTTTTAAAACAACTTAAAAGACTTTAATAATAGTTCATGAAATGGGGCTCATCAATAATCATCTGCACTGCCAGTAAGGTCCAATTCTTGATCACTCATGTCTGCATCTACTAGATCTTCTTCGTCCTCATCATCTGTGGCATGCAATACATTCTCTCTTACAGTCTCTTCACTGGTAATCAAAATATCTTCTTCAAACAGTCCATCATCATCTTCATCCACTTCTTCAAATATTTCTTGTAGATTAATATATTGCCCATTAGGAATTAAATCAACAACTTCCATGAATTTCCATTTTGAATGAGACTCTGTTTGAATGACATATGACCATCCTGGGCTTCTTACATCATCAATTAGAAATGATTGGTTGATTTGAAAAGGGAAAACATATGGCTCATCCATCTCTGATAAGAATTTCCCTATATTAGCACGTATAAATCCATACTCATCAAATTGTACTACGGATGGTCGGATCCACTTACATTTTAACAATATAGGACTATTTTCACCAAAATCTACTTGAATAATTTCTTGGATGAATCCAACATAGAATTTCTTCTCGGTTTCATGATGAAACTCAGCACTAACAACACAATCACAATTTATCTTTCCTTTGTCTTTTTACTCTTCCCTTAAATGACTACCATAGGCCCACATGCCATTAAATCACATAGCCCATACATGTGGAGATTGTGAAAGCTCACTTTCCTCTATTGTTATATGTTGACCTTCTTCTTTTGCATCATGAACAACACTGGCAATCCATTCTTCAAATTTTGGAAAAGTATCACCTCCAACCAAACTATGATGTTTGTGCTTTTGAGGTCGATGTTGCAAGAAACTTTGATTTTCTTCCTCATATTTTCTACATAAAACATTAATGGCATAGTAAGATTAATAATATAAATGTGTAATACATTTGAGTAAATAAACAACTGTGTAGAATTTTTTACCTATGCCATGTATCAAATGAAGATGTGTTTTGAAGAATAAATGCATGCAATGTACTTCTTTCTTGATGTGATAGCTTGAAGCGGCATCCATTTCCCTCTAATACTTTGCCTACAACTCTCTCATCTTCATCATCATCCCATACACGTCGATTCACATTTTCAAAATCCTTCATATATTCTGTACAAAATCCCATCACCTCTTGCATTGAATATCCCTCAGCCATGCTGCCTTCTGGTTTTTCCCTATTTTGAACAAATTGTTTCAAAACCTTCATATATCGTTCTATAGGATACATCCATCTTGTTCTTACTGGACCGCAATGCTCTAGTTCATATTCTAAATGTATCAAAAGATGCATAGAGATGTTAAAGATTGTTGGTGGAAATTCCCGTTCTAGAAGACAAAGAACTTCAGCAACCTCCTCCCTCAAACTGTCAAAGTTTGATGGATCTGCTACATGTGAACTCATTCTCTTAAGTATTAGCCCCAACCTTATGATTGCCAATCTTGGCCCTTTTTCCAAACCCAATATATTAACCACAATTGGTAAAATGTTCTCAATTATCACATGATAATCATGGGTCTTTAGGCCTCTTAAGCTATTATTGTCAATTTGGCTTCTAATGGCAGTACTTACATATCCTGTAGGAAAGTGATTCTGAGACATCAACTGTAAGAATTGTGCACATTGTTCTTTTGTCCAAACATAGGGAGCACTAAGTTTTCCATATTTTTCACCATCATATTTTTCAACCCAAAGATTTTGATGAATCTTTAAATCTCGAAAGTCTTCACGTGATGAAATAGTATCAAAAGAACCAAAAAGAGTTTCTATAATAGCATAGGCTATATTTTTCTCTGTATGCATGAAGTCAACAGTGTGCCTGATGGTTATATCCTTGAAGTATGGCAAATTATAGAATATGCACAACCTTTTTACACCGCTTTGATTACATGGATCATATCTGCTACCAGGAACACCACCATTTGTAATAAATGACATTCTTTTTTTTCCATTGTCAACAATGTAATCACCTGTTATTGCCAAAGGTGCTTCACGATTCTCTTCTTGACCATTGAAACATGTTTTTTGTTAACGATATGGATGATCCACTTTTAGATAAGCATGATGTCCACAATAAATACACTTACGCAAACTTCTTGAGTGCCTCACAAAATCCTTAAAGTTACAAGCTGGACAACCATGATATCCATGAACAGTGAGACCAGACAATGTACCATATGCAGGAAGATCATGAATTGTAACCAATAAGGAAGCTCTTAAAGTGAATTTGATTGAATGACCATCCCTTAAAGATTTAATTGCTTCAAATCCTGTGCACAATTCCATTAGCTCATCATATAGTGGCTCTAGATAAGCATCTATTGTATCTGAAGTCACACTTTTGTTTCCTGGTATAATCAATGATAACATCAAGAAAAATGGTTTGGTTACTAGCCATGGAGGCAAATTATAATTTAATAAAAAAATAGGCCAAGTTGACCATTTCGACTTTGATCTAAGAATGGGTTCACTCCATCTAGAGCCAAACCCAACCTTATGTTACGAGGATCTTGAGAAAAATTGGGCCATTTGTTATCAAACTCCATCCACATATTAGAATCAGGCACATGTCATTGTTTCCCATCAGTGCTCTTATTTAGAGCATGCCACTGCATAAGCTAAGCAATGTCTCTACACCGATACATTCGTAGTAATTGTGGGATTATCGAAAAGTGGTGAAGAACTTTTCTAGGGACCATAGCTGATTTCAATCCTTTCCCGTACCTTGCTTCATGACATTTTGGACATTCAGTATCATTTGCAAGATTTTTGCAAAATAATACACAACCATTCACACATGTGTGGATATTATCATACCCCAATCCGAGCTTACTGATTTTCCTTTTACATTGACTTCATTTTGTTGGCAATGTGGAGTCAGTAGGTAACAATGAACATAATAATGCCAACAACTGATCTACACTCTCATTTGTCCAACCATGCACCACTTGCAAGTTAAGAATTTGAAGGATTGTTATCAAATGACTTAACTTGCAATCAGCATACACAGGCTTTAAAGCATCCTCCATTGCCTTGGCCCAATCATTGTCTAAACCCTCGTTCAACATTCTATTGACTTCAAACCCTTCGTCTAGCTTTATTGTGCCTTCATCTATGTTCGGTGCCACTTCATCTATGTTTGCTGCCTCTTCACCTCTCACATTTTGCAATTCTATCATATCTTTGTAATAGTTATAAGCCCAAGGGCTTATACCACTATGCCCATGTCTTATCATATGTCGATAAATAACATTTCTATTTTTCATTTTTCCACCAAGACAGTTATTACATGGACATGGATATTTTTCCACATCCCTCTCATCAGCTACTGTCTCATCATATGCATGATATTGATCTATAGTCAACCTTCTTTGCTGATCCATTTGTAATATTCTACATTCTAGTATTAAATTAGAATCTGATTTCAAGAGAGCGAAAAATAAATCTGAAAACAAAATCAAATAAAGCATAAAAAATAGTGATAAAGTATGTTTCAAAGCATAAAAAGCAGCAAAGTTTTGAATTACCTTTGAATTAATTGCAGAAGGCGTCCCCAAATTTGAACTTTCTTCAAAGAGGCCTGATGATATCAATTTTTTTACGAACAATGAATTCTTTGCCTGTCTTTCAATAAGTCTTCGAGTCCTCTCCAAACAAGCTTTATCACCCATGCAAGTAGCCACTACAGTTATATGCACCTAAAATAAAAATTTTCAAATACACACAGCAGATAATTAAAGACACTATAACCTATTAAAAAAACAACATAAATAAGAAGTTGAACAAAAGAAATTTTATGGTTATTAATATATATATATATATATATATCACTAAACCATGTCAAGGATCGTGATAAGTGTTCTCCATGATTTTGGTATCCGTACAATGATGTTGCTCAAAGCTTCATAAGACTAAAAGCAAGCTTTCCTATCAATTTGGTTCATTAATGAGCCATTGAGAGCTCATGGAGGACAAATGCTATGAAAGTTGCACAATTTTTGCAAAAAGTTGCAACTATGTAACTTTTGCTGCATATTTCTCTCCACCCATGAAACTGAAGCATCTAATGAATTCCCTCAACCCAAAATGATAGAAGACAACTTATTTACTCACAACTACTTTAACCAACTAGACATCATAAAGACACCTTATCACACTTAACTTTACAAGTGACCCTAGTGTACCTAGGTGCCCACTTGGAGTTCAAACTCACTTTATTGACTCCTTGGTGCAGAGCACCTAGCAAACAGGAATGAATTTGATTGGTTTGTAAGCAAACATGTCATTTTGTGTTGTTGTGATGTCATGTTCATAGATTGAAGCCATCGGGATGCCTGTAAGGGCCAAATTGCCCAAGAGTCAAAGGAAGTCAACGGTTGGTCAAAATAGGTCAAACTCATGTAGAAGGGGTTTATTATGTTTACTTAGTCATTTCATGCATATTGGAATTGATTTGGGGTCATACAAGTAGTCCTTGAGAAAAAATGCAACTTGGTGCAAAAGTTGCTTGCAACTTTGAAAAGTTGCAAAGGTTGCATTTTGTAACTTTTTCTTGCAACTTTGAAATTGAATTGGTTATGGCATGTAACCAATCCCAAATTTCTATATGAGCAATTGGAAACATTTTTCAAATGGTTAATGAAGTAATTGAAGGATTTTTGCAATTACCCTGTTGTTGTACGGACTGTAACTGTGTTAATTCTCTGATGGTACGACTCTGTACGGCCTATACGAATTGGGAGTGATGTTTTGATCTTACAGTTAGATAGATTTTTTTTTTCTCTTTCAAGTGCACTTTGAATCATTATCTAACTCTAGATACTTTGCAAGTTATACCAGTTTTAAGGTCATTGCCTGGCAATCAATAGGCTTTAGACCTGACAGAGGGAAAATGCTTGGAGCTGTGGAATCCACTAGGGGATCTTGATGAAACTTTGGGGATTCCTAGTTCCATGGTAGTCCTAAATAATTTTATAGTTTTTATTCCATTTGCAAAGGTCCTTCTAGTTTTAAAATGAAGCCCTAGGCTGGCTAAGTGAGGAACAATGAGCCAGGGTCAGACAGACAGTTAATTTCTTGGCCACATTCATGATTGATTTCATGAAACTAATGATATGGTTGGATAGGGTGTTGAAATACCTTTCTAATTGTATATGGTGTAGGTGTGTTGGTGATGTTTTGACAGGCCTTTGAAGTGGAAAATTGTTTGTAGGTCTGAAGCGTTGGAGACAAGCCCTCAACTAGGGCCTAGTAGTTTTGTACGTTGTGAGTGTGGAAAAGAACTAAAACTTTGGCATTTGGAAGACAAAAAGGAGTGGTTTAAGATTTCCCAATTTTTTTTATGGAGTTTTTTGAGAGTTTTGAGAAATAAAACTTAAAGTTGGTGAAACTGTCACAGGAAAACCCTTGTTACACTGCCCTCAACTAGGGCCTGATGGTAGAGAGGGCTAGGGGTGTGATAGAAGTTTATAATTTTGGATTTGGGGAGGCAAGACATGGTACTTGAAGATTCCAACACATTTTGGTGAGGTCATTAAGGGGAATTATAGACTAAGACCCAAAAATAGTCATACTACCAGTTAGGAAACTTGTTAGTGTTTACACTATTTGGAATAGTATCAAGGGTACTTAATGTCTACATGTACTTGCTAGAGAAGATGTCAGAGGTGGATTTGGGGATTAGTGAAAGGTGTTAGGGGTCTTATGGGTAACTTGGAAGTATAAACATAGTAGGGGGTAAAGGTACTTGAAGAAGGGTTGTAGAGTCCTTAGTAAAGAAGGGCTAGTTGATGAGATTGGGGTAAGAATCCACATTAAAGAAGTCATCATACCTTGGAGGTAGGTGACAGGGTGGGACTTAGGAAGTCCTTGGGTGGATGAATGAGGGATCCATTGGATGGACCTAGGAAGATTAGATAACAAAGTGTGAAAGGTAACCTGATGCAGGAGCATCAAGGCCAAGGATGAAGACTAAGAAGACACTAGAGGCAACAAGATGAAAACATGACCATATTGGGTCATTGAATGTAATAAGACCTTGTAAAGGTCTTTTTTGATATGTTTTGTAATCATTTTGTTAAAGTTCAAAATTGTAAGCCATTAATGGCATGATGGAAGGACAAGGGTTGCCTAGGGGTCATTCAATGTAGTACAATGGCAAATGGAGTCCTAGAATGTACTAGGGTGCATAAATGAGGTCAAAGAGTCATAAAGTGCATATAAAATGCAATAAATATGATGTAATAGCAAAAATATGTCAAATTGTCAAAATGTTGTCAAACAAGCCACATAGGGCACTAAAGTGGAATCAAAAGGATAGGTGAAGTTCTTAAGTCCTATTAGGAGTATTGTGTCATTTAGGAATTATGTTAAAATTCTTTGACTACCCGAGGTTAGGGTAAAGTATTGTTGTTAAGAGTTATTAAAAAGATATTAAAAATTGTTCAAAACTGTCTCAAGATAGTTAAAGGAGTTTTTGGTCGTTGGACAGTTTGGAAAGGGAAAGGAAGATTATAAAACATGGTGTAGAGGAATGTACCAGGAGGTGTTGCGGATCTCAATGTAAATGCTTTGAAGAAATCAATAAAATACATTAGTTCTCTGTTGCTTTAAGTTTGCTATAGAACAGTGAATGTTCTTTGTTCCTATCATTGTTTTGTGCAAAGTTTATTTATTTTAATGCTTTCATCTTGATTCACCAAATGTATTAGAATGTTTTAAGGTACTTTTCATTAGAAGAAAGTCATTTGATAAAGGTTTTTGTAGCAGTAAATTAATTGACTCTCACTGTCATGTGACAGAGATAACATTCTGATATAAATTCAAGGATTTTACCCCTCCCATTGCTGTAATGGATATGTAACTCATGGGAGAGGGTTTTTGAATGTCTAATGAATTTATAAAATGAGGTTGTGTGCAGGAATAAGTAGGAGGATGGAGAAGAAGGTCTCTAGTTGAGACAAAGTGCTGTCTTGGGAACACAAGGTGTTTGGACCAGGCATGGTTTGGAGATTCTACCAACATGAGGGGTATATTTTATGACATAGAAGGTCATGTTAGGACAGCACTTAAGAAGCCTTATAGGGTACAAGGGTGGAATGAACAAGATATTTTGGACATCACTGAACGAGCATGTATTCCTTTCAGAATTGGTGCTTATGAAGATGTTTTGTGGTTTGATATTGTTCCAAAGATGGAATGCCATTTGATCCTTGGGAGGACATGGTAGATAGAAAAGAGGACAGTACATTGTGGAAAGGATAACACATATACTTTCAGGCATAAGGGGCAGATGATAGTAATGAGTCCATTGAAGAGAGGGCAAGCAACATGGCAAGTGCATGGTCACACTGGTGTGATGGAATGGATAGGTTTTGTAGAACCTAGAAGGCAATATGATGAAGCAAGAGTAAAACAAAGTGTTTGTGAAATCAAAGATGAGGAAGTGGATCAACCTGAGGTCCTAGTGAAAGAGGATATGGTGAAGGAGTGTCCATTATAAGGACAAGATGTTGAAGCAAAGAACAAAGAGGTTGCAAGTGTGGTAGATAATTACTAGGGATATCAATGCTTAGTTTCTTGCTACTCATTAAGATACTCATGAAATACTTTCATCTCATTTCTAGTTATAATTATAAGCTAAGCACCTAGCCCAACATGCTAGACCAAACATTGGTAACTAATTGAGTGTGGTGATGATGCTTTGACTGGCATATATAGTCCCAAGGTAAGCAAGATCCAGTTTGCACTTAGACAATTCAAATCTAACTTAAAGGTTTCCATATCTAAACATTTTGTTAGCTTTTTAATAAAAATTAGTTGAATAAATATGAATTGATTCCTTTCACATATTAAATTTATCCTGAGCATACCAAAAGCCTCATGAAGAGATGAAACAGGCACATTTAAAAGTAACTAACATAATCTAATTTACATCCTTTCAGTTACTAAATTTAGCCTGGATGTACCAAAAGTCTCAAGAAAAAGTTGAAACAGACACATTTAAAAGTAAATGAACATAATTTGATTTGCATCCCTTCATGACTCATCTATTAAATTTAACATTAATCTACCAAAAGACTCAAGAAAAGTTGATAGAGACACATTTAAAAGTAAATGAAATAATATGCTAAAAGCTAAATCATGTTTACTCAATAATGCATAAGTAGGTGAGTAATCTCCTTAATTCAAGCTATGCTTAAGGCATAATTTGCACCAAGTTATAAAAATATTTTCATATACAACCCATTACCACCTAGTCTAGAAGGAAAATTCTCATGTCAAGAAGCTCAACATGTCAATCATATTACACTGAAATCAATCAGATGCAACACATGCTCTAGGGAACTGGGACCAGACATCTGACAGGATAAATGTATGACAGCTGCAGAATGGCCGGATGGTTTTTTATTTAGACCACCTTGGTAACTTGTCTAGAATGTTCAATCTCTTTATGATCTTCTTTTGATGTTCTATCTGTGCCTAATGGCTAGGATGATTTTATAATTCAAATCCTTAAAAAATGAAAGCACAATAATTTTAAAAAGATACATGCAGGTGGTGAAGTGCTTTTCTTTGGAGGACATGTTTCACAACTGCAGTGGTTGTTGTACTACTGCGAGCATTCATTGATTATTGTGGAAGTGGAAACTGTGGGCTTTTTGGAGGTGGAGGACTGATAATGTTTGATGTGAGTTCAGTGACTATAAAACATATGGCTATTGATCTACTTCCAATAGTGATATTAGGTGTCATTGGAGGAGTGGTGGGAGCAGTATATAACTACCTTCTTGAGCGTACTCTGAGAATATATGCCTTAATCAATCAGTAAGTTCTCCAAGGCACAAAAAAAAAAACTTCATATTAGATTGTGGCTAAAGCAATGAAAAATTGTATGTTCCCCTGTTCTTCATTTTTCTCCGTGGCATCTTTTCCCCTACATACATGTGGACTACTTTCTTTTCTGGACTTTTAGGTCTCATGCAGTCAAGAAACCTCCTTTATCTAATAGTACTATTTACCCCATTAGTATACTTATTAAGAGTACTTAACCTTATTTAAGAATTACAAAGTTTTCTTAATTTTGTATAAAACATGGCGATGAATGACATAGTTGTGTATTACTGATATAGGAGAGGGCCAATATCCAAAATACTCCTTTCATGCACTGTGGCTTTGTATACATCCTATTGTATATTTGGACTTCCATGGCTTGTAGCATGTACACCATGTCCAGAAGGAAAGATGCTCAACCACGAATGTCCCAATGTTCGCAAAATAGGGAACTTCAAGAAATTTCATTGCCCTGCAGGCTATTACAATGACCTTGCAACTTTGCTTTTCAACACAAATGATGCTACTATTAGAAATATATTCAGTTCTGGCATTGGAAATGAGTTTCATTTGACATCATTGATGCTCTACTTTGTTACAATTTTCATATTGGGACTAGTAACATATGGACTTGCACTTCCATCAAATCTCTTCATACCTGTAATCTTAATAGGCTCTACATATGGTAGAGCACTTGGTAAGTTGATGGGATCATTTGCAAACATTGATTAGGGACTTTTTACAGTGCTTGGTGCAGCCTCTCTTCTAGGAGGGTCAATGAGGATGACATTTTCACTTTGTGTGATCCTTTTGGAGCTCACAAACAACTTATCCTTGCTCCCTTTGATTATGATAGAACTCTTAATTTCGAAGACAATAGCTGATAGCTTCAAAAATAGTGTCTATGACAAAATTGTACACTTGAAAGTTGAAGGGGCTTCTGTTATTGGAAGCACATCCTGGACCATTTATGAGTCAACTCATTGCAGGGGATGTTGTCATAGGTCCACTGGTAACCCTTCACAGAATACAGAAGGTTTCAAACATTCTATAGATTTTGAAAAGCACTAAGCACAATGCCTTCCCAGTCATAGATAAAACACCATACTCAAAAACACCAGTCTTGTGTGACCTTGTCCTTAGGTCACATCTTCTGGTCTTATTGAAGAAAAAAGACTTCCACAATTTTGAGCAGAATGCAGTTGTTTCTACAGGGTTGAACCAGAAGCATTATCTGGAGACTTTTCAAAGCTAGGCTCAGGAAAAAGGCTCAAGATTGAAGGGATTGAAGTAAGTGCAGAGGAAGAGGAAATGTATATGAATTTGCATATAGTCATAAATACTGGATATTCTATAGTTGGATATATCCTAAAAATACAAATATTCATTGAACATACCTTCAATGCAGAGTTCTCTTGTCCCCAGAATTGGTCCTTCAATAAAAACTTCTCATCGCTCTCTTGCACCTAGCATTGAAGCTTTCTAATGTGCAGGAATTGTTGTTTGTGGACACCGAACGGATTTGGAGATTTTATTGCAAAATCTGGTGGTTTCCATTTTGGTTTCTTCCCGCTCTCTTGTGCCCAAAATGCATGCCCCGCTCTCCCGTGCCCAAAATGCATGCCTGCCTTCTACGCGCGAAACTCAACCTGTTCGAAAATGGATGATTTTTTTGCTTGTGTATGTCGATCCTCTTTATTTGCAGAGTTTTAGACATTAATATGATATTCATTTTAATAAAAGACACTTTTATATGGTGATATAGAAATGGTGAGTACTTTTAAACTATAATTTTTTATATTTATTTATTTACTTATTTATACTTGTATAAATATATATATTATTCTAATTAATTTCTAGTTATGATAAATACATTTCAAAAAATAAGTATGCAAACTCCAAAAAACATATATTCATATTACTACCCAAACTTTAGTTCTAAGAAGGCTTGCAATTTTTAATAAGATTAATATTAAAAAACATTCATATTACTATTATTTAACATTTAAAACATATAGCATTTATTAATAACTAAAATTATTAATATAATTATATATTTTTAAAAATTTTAATAATAGATTATATACTTAATTTTAAAATAATAAATTTATTTATATTAATAATAATTATATTATAATATATAAATATACAATTGAAAATATAAAATTATAATTAAAATAAACATTAAAAATAAAAAATAAATTTTTTTATAAAACTTAAAATTTAATCTTTAAGTATTGATGTTCCCACATTATATCTTTTAAATATTAAAAATTTGAAGTTAAACATACTTTTAAATTAATTATTTTAATGATTAAAAATTTGGATGTAGTTTTCTTTTATCAAAATGGTACCATTTTTTAGAATTCAAAAGTGTGATGCGAAAATTAACTACTCTGACATATACGACATAATTGCACTAACATACTCAACATCCATGGAGAAGCGTGCAAAACTCCGATGCAAATTTTTGGCTCTATAGCAAGCACCTTTCTAGTGAGGATGAATAAAACTACTTAGTATTCATTGCATTTTGGTAATACTTGTACAAAGAAGAACATGTCTCCTATAAAAATGAATGGAGCAATTAGCACTCATTGCATCTAAGTGATGCTTGTAGATGAAAGTCTCCATACTTCACCTTTGGAAGCATCACTTGGATGTAATAAGTGCCAAGTGTTTGGTTCATTCTCAAAAGAGATGGGTTCTTATTAACCACAATTGATGAAACATCCAATTACTTTGACTCAAAAACTAAAAAGTGGAATTTTTATCACTAATGTTTTGGGTTCTTATATTGGTAGATATGAAATTAGAGTTTATTAAGCTTACTAAGTTTCATATCTTGTCTTTCCTTTCGATTATCATTAATCACATCATATTCTATTTTTCTTACAATTAAATTCATATCTTGTCTTTCCTAATTTCGATTTTCATTAATCACATCATATTCTATTTTTCTTGCAAATAAAATTTGATTTTTTTATAGATCCCATCAAATGTGTAATTTTTATAATTATTATAACAATTTTGAATGCATTGCATTCACTTTTTCAAATTTGTGGGAAATTTTAGTCTCATTTTCAAAAGTCTTTCAATAGAATATCTATATATACTTTTGATTTATGTTAATATCATATTTTCACACTTTACTTTATTATATAAAAATTTATATACATTTATGGATTTTTTTCCCCTTTTCTCCTATAATATATTACGTTGACCATGACACATCTATATATGTCAACCACCAAATATTGTACTATGAGGTGATTTGGATTCTCATCATGATATTGTAAGCAATATAATTATACTAATTTTCAATCCTTATAATTATAATTAAGGAAAAGTGGACTAGACTGCAGTCGATTTAAATGTAATTAGAACTATTATTTGTTAAGACCCATACAACAAATTTTGTAATTATAATTTGGCTATTCCTTTTGATAACACTATCTCTAATTCTTGTTTATCAATCGGTTTTGAAATCACCAAAAACCAAGATTTATGGCATGAGAAGGACCGTGTGCATATAGTTGCTCACACAATAAGCCTATTGACGAGAAAGCATTAGTGGTCAATTGGAATTTCTAAGTCTATGATATTATATTCAAAGGTTATAATTATAAATGAGGTATAATCGTTCATTTAGTCATTTTGTTTAGGTGACTAATTATGTAGTCATTAATTTAATCATTTATTTAATAAATTTTGTTTGGGTAACGAATTATTAGTGACTAGTTATTTAATCATTTAATTAGTCATTTATTTGATCATCTGTTTAGTCATTTTTATTTTTCTACACTTGTGGTTTTATCTTATGATCAAATTAGTCACGTATTTAGTCATTTATATTTGTGAAGTACAAAACATTAGTGAAATATGATCAATTTTAGTCATGTGACTAAAAGTTTTAGTCATGTAGTCACATATTTGCCAAAATGTACTAGTGTTTGATCTTTTACATTTCTATTCTGTTTTATTTTATTTGTCTGCAATTTACTTTCAACACCTACGACAAGCTTCCAACACTATGTAGAAAATGAATGCAAAATTTAATTTATATCATCTTTATGACCTCAACGACTCCTACAATTTTATACTCATCTTGTCACATCATTTTTGTCTACTTTCTCAAAAAGAATCACCGACTCTCTTCCTCTTCCACGCACATGCAAATCACTCTTTTTATCATCACAGGCCCTCTTTTTCTTCCTTCCACATTCATTCCACTTTCTTCCCTGTACGATTCTTTTCCCATTCTTTGTTAAGCCATTCTTCAGCATGCTTTCCTCTTAGATTCCATGGCTTTGCCACATTGGCCCACATACTAGTGGATTCCACATTTCTTCCACCAATTATGCTTCCCTCGCTAGTTTTCTTTGGTTCAATTAAATCTAGCCTTCTTTCATTGGTTTTCTCTATTTTCAATTAAATATAAACCCATGGACTCAACATCTACTACCTCTAATACAACAAAGAGCGAGCCTACAAACACTTGTCAAAGAGTAGCACCATCTTCATCATCTTCTTCTTCTTCTCCATCATCTTCTAAAAGCTTGTTTTCATGCTGCTTAGATTGGGTTTCTTCCTTTGTTTCACAACACTCAATGGAATGGAATTCCATGGCATCTACTATAGGTACAACTGGCTGTATACCAGAGAATGAAGGTATCATGGGTGCTTTCCATGAAATCTCACCGTATTCATGTACGCCCTCAACCCCCATTCAAAAGCCCTCTTTTGATGTTTTTATTAATCATCGTGGACCAGATGTGAAAAAAACAATAGCTAGCAGAATCTATGATATTCTTGAGAGCATGAAAGTCACAAATTTTTTGGATTCGGAGGTACTGGAAAATGGCAATTTCTTGCTTACAACTATAGAAGTAGCAATCCACAGTGCTACTCTACATATAGCCATTTTTTCAGAGGGGTATGCAGAATCGAGTTGGTGTTTAGAAGAGCTTTCATTAATGCTTAAAAGTGGCACCAAAATTGTTCCCATTTTCTACAAAGTAGAGCCTTCTGATCTCAGATATGTAGCTCAGGGGAAAGGACAATATGTTGTTGCCTTTAACAAGCATGAAAATAAGTGTATATATAAGCCATAAAAGCTCGAGGAATGGAAAAAGGCACTCTCTGACATCTCATTACATAGTGGACAAATCATTAAAAATAATGAGTAAGTACCACACATTTTGCCTCCCTGTCTTTAACAAATATGTGTTTTGTTTTATGACTATGAAGTTTAACTTGGGCATAGACATCCGTGCATAGTTTGATTTTTGAATGTTTTTTTCTTGTTTAGTGATGAGATGAGGCTATTCAAGAACATTGTGAATATTGTGCTGAAAGAAATAGGCAATCTGCCCTTAATAGTTGTTTTGGCTTCACTGGCACAATATTGGGCAAAGAATTCTTTTGTCACAGCTTTCATTAAAAAATTTGAAGGTTTTATAGCCATCTAAATCGTATGGATGAGAAAATCTCTTAGAAGAGCTATGGGAGGTTGAGAGTGATGTGAGTAACCTTTAGTTTTTTCTCTATTAAATATATATTTCAATTTTTTTTATAATAATTAATTGTAGTATGTTTTATGCCCGCCTCATTGGAAATGTGTTGCAGGCTCCCATGGAGTTAAGAGAGTTGATTATTTTCAATTGCTTGAGATTTTGAAGATTTCCAAACTCAATAGGGTGTCTGAATGAATTGAAAAAGATAGTAATAAAGGGGAGTGAACACATAGATAGTCTTCCAGAAGAGTTTTTTCATTTGAAATTATTAGAGCACCTTGAATTATCTATTTTTACAATGTTATCATCACTACCGAGTAGGTTCGGTGATTTGACAACTCTATAGTATTTAGATTTGTTCCTATGTAGCAACTTAAGGAGATTACCAGTTTCTTTTAAGAACTTGATTCTCCTTCAATATCTCAATTTCAGGGGGTGTGAAAAGCTCATGCTTCGGTCGGAATATTTTCAAAACATTACAAAGCTAGAGTATTTGAGTCTTTATGGCTACACACAATTGGAGGAGCTGTATGTAAATTGTAAGGAAGCAATGGTATGCGGAAATGCTTCCTACGCTAATTTTGAGAGGACAAATAATGCAAATTTCAATTGAAGTATTGCAATGATTTAAGAAACATGCGAGAGCATATATAAAATAACCATAAACACATAACACAGTGATTATCATGGGGAAATCCTTACGGGAGAAAAACCCCACATTCTAAAACCTGCACAATGTATTATCAAATCAACAAATGACTACAACACACTTGCAATGCAAGTTCTTACAAGAGCATCAGCTTGACTCAAGCTTGGAAGGACTTCCTCTAGCAACTAGCCTTGCATACAAAACTCTCACTTATCCAAACTCCTCCCCAAACCCTCATTATATAGGCATTGTACAATCTAGAAACTACTTGTAGTTTCACAAAACCATGAGCACAAAACTATGTGTGCAAAATCGTGAGCACAAAACCATGAGCAAAACCATGAGAGAAAACATGAGAAAAACCATGAGCACAAAAATATAGGCAAAACCATGGGCACAAAACCATGTGCTCAAAACCATGTTCTCAAAACCATGTACTCAAAACCATTGGCACAAAACCATGGGCACAAAACCATGTGCTCAATGTTGCAAGGTTGAGACATATTTCTCAACATTCTCCCACTTGTTGAACACCTTGCAAGAGTAAGGGGATCTAAACTATCATGTACTTAATTGCTAGGGGCCCAGAGGCCCATAGACTCTGAACACCATCTGAACTTCTCTGTGCTCACGGGCTTTGTTAATGAATCAGCAACATTCACCAAAGTTTCTACCTTCTCCAGCTTCACCTTTCCATCCTCAACCGTATCTCACAAAATGATATTGTACATCAATGTGCTTGGTCCTGGCATGAAAAGTCAACTTCTTCGCTAGACAGATTGCACTCTGACTATCACTATAAACTATGATTGCACCCTGTTTGAACTCTATATCTAAACACAATCTCTTAAGCCAAATGGCTTCCTTGCAGGTATGATTAGCTTCCATATACTCTACCTAAGTAGTGGACAAAGTGACCACAACTTGTCTCTTTCTCATCCAAATGATTGCACCACCAAATAATGTAAACACATATGCACTGGTGGATCTTCTTTTATCAATATCACCAGCCCAGTCTAAATCTACATAGCATCGAATATCTAAGGAATGCTCATTTCCTGTTCCATGAAAACATATTGAGTACTCTGAGGTACCCTGCAAGTATCTAAAAACTCTTTTTACTACATCCCAATGTGCTCTTCCTGGATTAGACATGTAACGGAAAAGTACTCTCATTGCTTAGGAAATGTCTGGTCTTGTACAAACCATAGCATACATCAAACTTCCAACAACACTCTAGTATGGTACTCGACTCATCTCTTCCATCTCCAATGGGGATGTAGGACATTGTGTACTAGGAAGCTTTGTTCACATTGTAACAAGAACACTCAATGGTCTAGAATCCTGCATATTGAATCTTTTCAAAATAGTACCAACATACTTACTCTAGCCTAGCCAAAGCTTTCTATTTTTTCTATCTCTTACAATCTCCATTCCAAGAATGTGCCTTTCTGCACCAAGATCTTTCATTTCAAACTTTACAGAGAGTTGAGATTTTAACTCTGCAATCAAACCCTTTCCTTTGCCAATAAATAACATGCCATCAACATATAAGGCAATAACCAGGAAACAATCACCATCAGATTTGAAATATATATAGTGATCAAATTTAGACCGCACAAATCCCAAACTGAACACATATGTATCAAACTTCTGGTACCACATCTTAGGACTTTGTTTTAAACCATACAAGGATTTCTTCAACTTACAAACTAAATGACTTTTACCTTTCACCACATAGTGCTCTGGCTATGTCATGTAAATTTCTTCCTCCAAATCTCCATGAAGGAAAGTTGTTTTCACATCCATTTGCTCGATCTCTAGATCATAAGCTACTACAATAGAAAGAAAAAATCTAATGGATGTCATTTTGGCTACTGGAGAAAAAATCTCACCATAATCTACTCCCTCAACCTGGGAGTTACCTTTTGCAACCAAACATGCTTTATACTTCTCAATGCTTCCATCTGAACCCATCTTCCTTTTGAACACCCATTTGCATCCAACAAGCTTTCATCCTTCAGGAAATGGTACAAGGTCCCATGTGTCATTCCTCTTAAGAGCTACCATTTCTTCATCCATGGCTATTTTCTAGGACTCTGAATCATTCATACCAAGAGCCTCTTCTACATATCTCAGTTCATCAATATTAGCATTCAATGCAAATATGCATCTCCAATCATCAAGAGAATATCCATACCTTTCAGGTGGTTTCCTTTGTCTAGTAGACCTTTGAACAAGATCTGGTTCAGGTTCTGCTTTAGCTTCAGGTACCTCTTCTTCCTCTAATGATTCAAAACTTGTAGAGCTCTCCTCAACTTCTTGTCTCTCTAAGGGCCTCGATTCAACTTTCTCTAGTGTAGCAGGTAGTTGAATTACATCTCTATTTTCTTCTATTTGTTCTGGTTGCACTATAACAGAAGAAGGCTTAGATTCTCTAAAAATAACACTTCTAGAATAAAATACCTTTTGTTCAACATGATCCAATTTTTTCCGCTTCTCCTTTGGCACATGAGCATATGCTTCGCAACCGAACACTCTCAGATGTCTAAGTGAAGGCTTGTGGCCTGACCACGCTTCCATTGGCATCTTATCAACAAGAGCTGATGTAGGAGACCTGTTTATCAGGTAATAGGTAGTGGCTACAACTTCAGGCCAAAAATTTTGTCCTAGTCCAAGACCACTTAGCATACTCCTAGCCTTCTCCATCAAGGTCATGTTCATTCTTTTTGCAACTCCATTCTGTTGTGGAGAATACAGAGTTGTCTTCTGTCTTTTAATACCACAATCTTTACAAAATGTATCAAAATCATTAGAGAAATATTCACCGCCATTATCTGTCCTCAAACATTTTATTTTATTTTCAGTTTGCAACTCAACCTTTGTCTTAAATTCTTTGAAATGACTAAAAACTTTAGCTTTACTCTTAAGAAAATAAACCCATGTTCTTCTACTGAAATCATCAATGAAAGAAACATAATAAACTAATCTACC
Organism: Chamaecyparis obtusa; assembly: GCA_027943335.1. Lineage (NCBI taxonomy): Eukaryota > Viridiplantae > Streptophyta > Pinopsida > Cupressales > Cupressaceae > Chamaecyparis > Chamaecyparis obtusa. Next base: position 171,759 of record BSBK01000661.1, read on the forward strand.
AATAGAAGGAACATCAACTAGTCCAAATACATCTAAATGGATTAGATCCAAAATACATGAAGACTTATGAGAACTTGAGTAAAACTGAATGCAGTTTTGTTTTCCATAAATACAATGCTCACAAAAATCAAATTCAAGATTGCAGTCATTCAACCCATCAACAAGGTTTTTATTTTTCAAGGTCTGTAGACCTTTCTCACCTATGTGGCCAAGTCTTTGGTGCCATAACATGGTCTTCTCTGTAGGTAACTTTGATTCGATAGATAGAGCACCCTTGGGTACCCAAAAACCATGACCATCTATTGAAAGAGAAACCATCTCCTTTTCAAATTGAGTAGTCATTTTCACAACCTTATTAGAAGTACTATTGCACTCAACTGTGCATGCATCAAGCTAGTACATTGTACCCAATCTGCTTCCTCTTGCTATCACCATATCACCTCTCACCATTTTCACACCTGCTTCAGAAAATTGTACATGCACACTCACATCTATTAGCTTGCTAATAGATAACAAATTCCTTGCTAGTCCTAAGATATGCAAGACACCATCAAATCTTCTAATTCTACCATCAGGAAATTTCACACGAATACTTCCACAACCAACAATATCAAGATTAGAGTTATCACCCAAATACACCTTACCACCATCAAATTTTTCATACTTATTGAACTAATTTCTATTAGGAGTCATGTGGAAAGATGCACCTGAGTCTATCAACCGTGCATTGTCACCTGCATGTGTGGCCAAGGCTGTGATAAAGGAATCTCCATCTTCCTTCTCGGACTCAAAATCAGAGTCTTGCTTCTTCTTCTAGTTCTTTTTCTCTTTGCAGTCCTTTTGGAAGTGTCTGGATTTTCCACAATTCCAGAAAATTACCTTGGACTTACTAGGGGACTTTGATCTCCCCTTATTCTTGAACTTAGAATGTCCATGTTTCTTTTCATTCTTACCTCTTTCTTTTGGTCTTCCTTGAACACTCAAAGCCTCTTTGGCATTCAGAGAAACCTTCCTTCTCATCTCCTCAGAAAGTAGAGAACCAACAACATCCTCCATCTTCAAGATGACTGAAGTGCTCCCTATGGCCATGACAAGGCTGTCCCATGAGTTTGGCAATGAACATAGCAAGATTTGGCACCTTTCTTCTTCATCCATTAACACCCCAACTGAGGTCAACTGAGTCACCAACATATTAAAACTTTTTAGATGCTCAGAAATTTGTCCACCTTCTTCCATTCTTAGGGAATACAATTTCTTCCTCAAGAAAATCTTGTTCACAAGTGATTTCACTTGATAGATCTCACATAGCTTCTTCCAAAGCTTCTTCACAGTAGACTCTTCATGCACATTAATTAGAATTGAGTCTACAAGACACAATCTTATGAGACCTTTAGCTTTTATATCCATCACATCATACTGTGTGTCTAAAGTCAGATCTGTGGGCCTTTGCTTATTCTCATCCATTGCATCCCATAGATCTTGATCAATCAACAGATCTTCCATCTTTAGCTTCCACATCTCAAAGTTTGTGCCAGAAAACTTCTCTACATCAATCCTCCCTGAAATGCTTGCCATCTTAACAATCCTGCAACACAGAAATGAAATACTCTACACAAGCTCCCACTCAAACCTTGATTAGCTCAAAAAACCCTGTACCCAACAAATAGAACCAAAATTGGCTAGGCTCTGATACCACTTGTAAGGAAGCAAGGGTATGCGGAAACACTTCCTACGCTAATCTTGAGAGGACAAATAATGAAAATTTCAACTGAAGTATTGCAATGATTTAAGAAACATGCAAGAGCATATATAAAATAACCATAAACACATAACACAATGATTATCGTGGGGAAACCCTTACGGGAGAAAAATCCCACACTCTAAAACCTACACAATGTATTATCAAATCAACAAATGATTACAACACACTTGCAATGCAAGTTCTTACAAGAGCATCACCTTGACTCAAGCTTGGAAGGACTTCCTCTAGCAACTAGCCTTGCATACAAAACTCTCACTTATCCAAACTCCTCCCCAAACCCTCATTATATAGGCATTGTACAATCTAGAAACTACATGTAGTTTCACAAAACCATGAGCACAAAACTATGTGTGTAAAACCATGAGCACAAAACCATGTGCAAAACCATGAGCAAAACCATGAGAAAAAACATGAGCAAAACCATGAGCACAAAACTATAGGAAAAACCATGGGCACAAAACCATGTGCAAAAAACCATGTGCTCAAAACCATGTTCTCAAAACCATGTGCTCAAAATCATTGTCACAAAACCATGTGCTCAAAACCATGAGCACAAAACCATGTGCTCAATGTTGCAAGGTTGAGACATATTTCTCAACATAAATATCACAAATCAGGCATCCTTGAGAAGGCTCTATTTAGATGGTGTGAAGAGGTTGAAGGAGCTACCAATTAAAATAGATCAACTAAGCAGACTGTGAGAGATTTTTCTAGGGAGTGATTATTGATAAGTTTGCCAAACTCTTTTTGAAACTTGTCTTCCTTAACAAATCTTTCAATAGAGGATTGTCCCAATTTGGAATCTTTGTCGACCTCTCTTGGAAACTTGTGCTCCTTGACAAATCTTACAATTCATCAGTGTCCAAATCTTAAGAATTTATTCATATGCGAGTGCCCAATTAGCCAAGTTGATTTTGGAGCAGCATATTTATCTTTTGCATTGAGCAACTTGATCCACCTAGATCTTTGGCAAACAATAGTGTGCAGGGTTTCATTTTATGAAGACCAATATCCCCATCTTCAGAGGCTAAATATTTTTGAAAATAATCATTTAACAGAGATCACATCAGGGTTTCATTTTCTGAAGACTCTTTCATTTTTTGAGAAAATTGAAGGTTTACAACATTGCACAAGATTGGGAAGATTGATTTTCTTATGCAGTGAAAGTGAGAGATTGGAGGTGTCAGGCATAGAAAGCTTGGAGAATTTGAGGAGAGTGGAAGTGAGAGAAAAGAAGGGATCAGTTATCCAAAGTTGCATTCAAAGGATGCAGGTAATAAAATAGTAGTTTGAAGGAACATAATATTTGAATGTCTAATCTTCATCAATAATATTTGTGCACTGACTGAATGTTGTGCAGAAATGGCCAGATGAAATTACAATAATGTGTATGCAGGTGGTCCCCGAGGCATGGTCACTTGTGGACTCCTTTGATCTTGGGTTGTCTCCTCATCTGTCAGTTGCTGATTCCTTCTCTAACCATTCCTCCAATGATATTTTGGCTGAATCAAAATTGCCGGTGCAGATCCATTCCTCCAGTGGCAATGTCATTATGCTCTATTTTCTTATAAATGTTGTTGTATATTTGTATCCTCCTTATTTAGTGAGGCATCTGGACATGGGCTCTTATGACTATGTATCTAGGATGGAGATTGGAGAGGGTAGATGGGCAGTGATATGTGTCTTAACACAATGTTCCAGGTGGCTCACTAGAAATGGTGAATTCCACGTTTCAAGTGGCTCAGCTGAGAGAGGTTTGGTTGTGAGAGGAGAAGAGAAAACACTAGTGATGGAGGCATTATTGCCACTTTTACAAAGCATTTCAAGTTAATATTAATTTTATTTTACTCAGGAAAAGTGTGGAATTAGTAAGTAAACAAGAGCTGTGTTACAGCTAGAGTCTTGCCTAATGCAAAAAAAACAAGATTGAGATGAGCAATATAGTTAGTCCTTTTTGAATTGTTGTTGTAGAATGACATATTTTAAGAAAAAATAGATAAATTTCTCTCTGCCTTCAATTTACTAGAATTGAATTCCTTATTCCCTATTGTATCACCTTGAACCATGAACAAAATATTTCCCCTCCTCTTCCTAAATTCCACCTGCAGTTGTCAAAATACTTTCTTTAGTCAAAAGGCTTGTCATTCCTCTATTTGAAACACAATCATATCTGCACAAGCCTAACCATTCTATCTATAGGGTTCACAAAATTTTCCTTATGCTCTTTGAATTTTGTACAACTAATCTTCAAAATTTTTGAACATACACCTTTGTTCTTCTAAGTACTTCATATATAATAAGTTATTCATTTCTGATTCAATAAAGAAAAAAAAACAATCATTCTTTTTCTTTTAATTTAGAGATGAAAATTCAAGTTCACTGTTGTTTGTCTTGTCTTCTCCACAAAGGGAAGAATTGTTTCCATCCTCTATACAATCCACCACAACGTCATATAGTTGTCTCAATCATAGATAAAAAAAACCATATAGTTATGTGTGGCCATCATAGAAACAATTTTTATTGCCTCCATTTTTAGTTGAGATCTTTTCAAACATAGAAAAGATTTGTAGCAAAAGGGCCCAAGGAAAATGTTTGATTGTATATTAAAATTATTATAACTATATATTGTGAAATTTGAATTGAACCTACAGAAGGTCTGGCTAAAAGAAAGGAACAAAGATTTTGCAGATACTGTAAAAAAGTAGAGTAGCTTGAGAAAGAAAAATAAGAATAGCTGAATAAAATTAAAAACTCATATTATATTAATAGCAGCAATAATAAAAAACTATTACAATGTTTGCAATACTAAAAACTACCGTATGAAAACAAAAAATTATGGTGAAGGTCAAATCATAACCTCAGAAACCATAGTTTGATCTCAAGTTATGGTGAAAATACAAAAAATAGGGAGTAAACATCAATTTTATAATTAGACTTAATGCATGTAAACAATTATCCTCAGTTACAAAGATTAGATTGCAATCAAACAGACTTTGATCCATAAGTCATGGATCAAATGCAATAAATGATTGGAGTTAATAGGTCTAGGACTAAAATTAATGCTAACATATATGAATAGAGAAATGATCCACTAAAAATATCAATAAGCATCCCTATCTTCAAATATATCGATAGATGTTTGTATCAATGTAGTGTGTATCCTCGCTCAGTACCTAAATATCAATTATTCAATAAAGTGTACTTGGTTTAAGATTTATTGCTTCCTCACAGGTCTATTCAACTTTAGATTAAATTTTTAGTACAAAAGATTACATTCAAAGTTAACAAAGAAAATTAAATATCACTTACGCAATAGTACAACACTCAAATGCAACCATTTGTTGCATAAAAGTTTTGTATGTTATGTACTAGAGAAATTAGACTATTACAGGTTGTAAAGATATGCTAGGGACCATAAACAATAGCAAAGAGCATCAAAATAATGTGGAAATTCCCAAGTAAATCAAGGTTGCACTAAAAAAGTATGTGTGTAATAGGTTTTGAATAGATTAAGTGAATTGGAAAAGTAAACATGTTATAATTGAAGGATGCGTACAAGTTTCATCATCTTTAGCACAATCAGGTTTATCTACTTTTAGGAAGAGGTTGGAAGCATGGCTAACTAATCTAAATAAAAATCAGATTTCAATTTTATAATTTTGTTGCAGTAGTAAGAGTAGGAAACCGATACAAGCAATCACATTGCATATCACTCGGGAATTGGAGATGAAATTTGGTTTTGTCAAACCTAGCCTCGCCAAAGTGAATAATATTTAATACACGATAGGCATATACACCAATAAAATTTAGATTTGCAAGCATTTCAACATATTGTAAAATAGAAACATGTGGTTGCAATCTAGCTTACTAGCTTAATATTAACATTGACAAAGGAATTATAAATTTGTCTATAATGGGAAAATTGAAAATCTATTATATTATGCCAGGGAAAGAATGACATACACAAATTTAAAATAGGATTACTCTTGAGCCCTTTGAGAATTCTCTTACCTTCTCATATTTTCAAATGATTCCATATGAATACATATGCCTTTGTGCAATTTATTATGCTTGTAATGAAAATCAGTTTTGGATGTGGCATCTTCTCAGAATTTGTTTTTGATTAAGGTAAAAGAAGGTTTTACATGGACCTGAAACCAGAGTACAAAACATCAATAAGATAGAGCATTAAAGTTAACAAAATGAAACACCTGCTGGAAAACAACAACAGGGACCAACAGCCGATAGTTCAAAAGTAGAAACTAAAGAAAAAACCAACAGCAAAACAACTACCAACAAGAACTAGCTAATTATCTATTATCATCTCCTCAGCCTTCTTCTGGAGGTCTTCCATCTTCTGGATAGTTTCTTGCAACTCCTTCAGCTCTTTAGGTTTTTCAGGGACCTTTCTCTGGGTGCACCCTCTAATTCTCGTCCCTAGCCCAGTGTTGCCAGCATCCTCATCGATGGTGATAGTGGTTCTTTTCAGCATGTTCCTTTCTAGGTAGTTATGAAACATTTTCAGATTCATAATGGTCACCTTTAGACCCTCGTTGCTGTGGTTCAGAACACCTTTTATCATACTGTCATGGTTGCTGATTTTGGCTTCTAATTCATTCATCTTGTCTTTAACCTTCTTACTCATCTCAGCAGTTCCATCCTCATTAGTATTTTAATTTTTAACCTTATCAAAAACCTTACTTTCCATTTTTCCCAGCTTAGTAGTCATGTTTTTCATAGTTTTTTCCATATCCTAGATGTGGATTTTCATTTCCTGCATTTCCTTATTCTGGTCCTTGTTCTTATCCTGAATCTCCATATTGTTCTTCTCCTCTTACAAAGAATCTTCTCAGAATTTGTTATCCTTATCCCATCAAACTTTTTTATAAGTATTGCTTCAATTGTATACACCTCTTTGTCTAATTAGCACTTGTACCTATAAAAAGTTCAAGGAATAGCACATAGAATATTAAAGGTAAAACTTGAATGTATTTTAACTGTATATAATTAATTGTATAATAATTAAAATCTATATATTTCGACATATTATTGGAACATGATTTTTCATTTGAAACACTCCTTTATGATTATTAGATAATTATTACTACAATAGGTTATAACAGATGGAGCATTATTACCATTGTAATCCAAATAGAAAAACTATTCTATTTTGTGTATGAAAATAAAAAAGCTGGATTGAGATGAGCAATATAGTTAGTTGGAGAAGCTAAAAAACAAAACCAATCCTCATTGTTTTTAAAATTACTATTACATTTTTATTCTATATGAAGTACTTAGAAGAATAAAGGTGTATGTTCAAAACTTTTGAAGATTAGTTGTACAAAATCCAGAGAGCATAAGGAAAATTTTGTGAGCCCTATAGATAGAATGGTTAGGCTTGTGTAGATATGATTGTGTTTCAAATAGAGGAATGACAAGCTTTTTGGTTGAAGAAAGTATTTTGACAATTGCATGTGGAATTTAGGAAGAGGATGGGAAATATTTTGCTAATGGTTTAAGGTGATGCAATAGGGAATAAGGAATTAAATTCTAGTAAAATGAAGGAAAAGAGTAATTCATCTATTTTTCCTTAAAATATGTCATTCTACAACAATAATTCAAAAAGGATCGGTAACTAAAAGATGGCTCCCTGTAATAATCTGAATCTAAGACTACCAATGTTTCTTAAAAAAATATCAACCACTAGATTTTCAACCATGTACATTTTACCAAATAGTTTACAAGAGATGAAATAGATAATAGCATTGTATTGAATTTATTTCATATTTGTAAGGTTTGTACTCTTCTTTTGTGGAAAAATAAGAAATGTACACTTATAGATCAATACATATTGATATGAGAGAAAGCCCTAAATGAAGACAATGAACATAAATAAAATTAGCAATATAAATTTCAGACATTTCTGATCTGAAGAATTCTAGTTTCTCCTTTCATTAATGACTGTGAATACATCCCAGAACATGCAAAAAATATTTCCAATTTTCGGTCCACTGAGACCAAATATTCCATTGACAAGTTTCTCATGTTTTGCATACACTTAGTGTTGCTTTATTGATTGGTCTGAGTCAACTAATCAAGTATCGATCACTTACACCAACTATTTCAACTTCCAGCGCTACTCAAGAATACTATTATGACAAGAATTTATTTCTCATTATTTCTATCTTCTTAAACCTTCTACTTAGTAGTAGAACCTTAGAAATGTTATTCCAAGGATCTTCACGCAACTCCTTGACTCCTAATTTTCAAGCCCTCAATAAAATAAGGGTACAACTGTGTTATATAAAAATATAGTCACCGAAAGATATGGGTAGAAGGGAAATGATTTGCCACATTGAAATTTCCAGAGGGCTATGAATTTAACTCATATTCCTGCCATTGTTACCAATTTTGACAAAACCTAAAAATGTCATACATAATTTTTTTGAGGGATTAACAATCATTCTATTGGTACAGGTTAATATTGACTTAATAATTTTCCCTAAACTTATCTCCTGTTCATAACCTCATCCAAAATTTAGGGCTCAAAAAAATAAATTCAAACATTATAAATTTCAAAACAATGATAGATAAATCACCTGAAAAATTGACGCTATGATGTATTGCCCATGACTTCTTGATTGCAAGGCTACTAAAAAGAAGAGGGATTTCAAGTTTAGAAGCTCATTTTCACTGAATTTCTTGCATACAAAAATATGAATGTAAAATCAATGATGTGGTGCACAGGGTTTGCAAACATTGAAGAAAGTTTAATGGATTTTCTTGCAGGTGGACGAAAATTCCAGGTCTGAAAGACAACTCAAAAATTCTCCACGCATTTATACTTTCTCTGAGTTTGTCACTTCATCAATTTAATCTCTGTGCATCTCAAATTCATGGAAGACTGAATCAACATTGGGTATGAAAAGAGGGCAAAGTTTGTAGAAGGAAGGGGAAGCTTCCAGAACCCATGCCTTTAAAAAAACATTAGGAATCTTACAAATATTTTCTTCTGATCAATTTTTTAAAAAATTTCTAAATGGGAAAATGAAAAACCACTAGCAAAAATATGGAAAGCCAATAAAAAAATAGAAATCTTCTAAAAAATAAAAATAAAAATAAGAGAACTGTTAAAACATTAGAAAATTTGTTTAATATTTTAATAGGCACACTTTTCAAGGCAAACAAATAGTAAAAAAGTCATGTGAAAACATAAGTCTCCGCCTATATAGGTGGGAATAACAAGTGTCAATATTAACTAGTGTACTTGTTGCAATTAATTTATAATGTGAAATAATATAATGATTATTGTATTGTAAAAAAGTGTCAAGTGTCAATAGTGGCTATTGTACTAAGCTAAATAAAATCTAAAATCTAATAAAATTATTATAAAAATTATAATAAATTGCTATAACAATTATAATAAAAAACAACATTAGCATTTGATAAACATATTTTTTATAAAAAAGTATATGTCTATGACTAATAATATAGCTCTTGATAAGACAAGCATAAAGTCTGTAAACTATAAAGCAACGAGCGACTGGTTTGGGCAATGGAGGCCCTAGGTTACAAAGTTCAACCAGGTTTAGGATGCCATGACAAAACAAAACAGATGGCCGCCAATCCCGGGGGAAATGGTTACCCTACCAGTTTAGAAGGAAATGGCTCTTTAATAGGAGGACTCGAATGAAGTTCCAGATGAGATTTAATGGACTTGGTAAAGATGGAAGATGGAACCAATATTGGATTACATCACACCAAAAATTTTCTGGAAGGTATGGATGGGAGAACTAGAGGAATATGAAGAAGACTGATACTAACCAAAACAATCCTTTTGAGTATCAAAAGATTGTGCACAAGTTCTAGAGGCCAAAAATCCCAAAGGATCAGTTGATCAATCCCACACCAACAAATGATAACCAACAAGGCTAGGAGCCTCTTTGGTGAATCTGGTAAATGATAATGTCTCCTCTTTCTTAATAGATAATAATAAATGGATTTAATCGGTTTTTATTTTACAAAGGGCCTATTAGTGATGCTTGTGTTGTAGGAGAACTAGATTCTAAACATGAAGGATTGATGACATATTTTCTTCCTCCACCTATTTTGGAAATTGAGTGCATCTTAGACAAGAGGGTGCTTAAGAAAACTAGGAGAATAACTTATTATGAGTTCTTGGTCAAATGGAAGAATCAAGCTCTTGAGGATGCTACATGGATGACTTATGAGGCCATCAAGAAAGAAGGGTTCAAGTTTGAAGACATTCCTACTCAAGGGACTTGAGTTCTCTTTGTCTAGGGGAGTATGGTGTAGGGCATCCATGCACACGACTAAGTTATGATGTTTTATTTCTATGTAATAAGGAGATAGGTCTTTCATATCATCTTTGAATATGTTTTTTCCATCTTGTATGGTCAAGGGTCTCATAGGTGCATCTATAAACCTTGAGTTCCCTTAGTCCACGAAGGACCTTAAGTTAGTAACCTAAAGGATGGGATAGTTGTTTTAAGAGTTTTGAGTGTTTTGAATCCTATTAGTAAGGATTCATCATGTTTTAATGGGCTAAGATCAAATGCAAGTCATTTGGATTTCCATATTGACAAAATGCAAAAAGTTGCAAAAGATGTAAAAATGTTGCTAAGCAACTTTTCAAAACTGCACAAATGTTGTCGAGCAACTTTTCCAAAGTTGCTCGGGAAGCCCAAACTTGGTTCCAATGATATCAACTACCCAAGGATTGGTTAGATCACTTGGATGAATGTATTTGAACTCCTCGAAGTGTGTGCAGGAGAGAGAAGGAAGTTTGATGCATTTTATTGAAGAATAAAGTGGATTTTCTGAGCATTTTCGTGTTGTACAGTCGGGTATGAATTGATTTGTCATATCAAATGTAATGGTTGGAAATTTATTTGAGTTTAGTCTCTAATTAACTTGGTCTGATTACATTTATTTTTGATTTGTAGAAGATATCATCAATTTTGTGAAAATAGGGTTAAAACTCTCATAAGTTGGATCAGTTACAAAAATGGAGCCCTAACTTGGGATTTCTCCAGTGGAATTCCAAGACCAACTAAGAAATAAAATTTAGGGACATGTACATTAAAATACTAAGCACACAGACCTTTCCAAGGAGTTTCACTACCTTTGGCATCAATCCATAGGGTTAAATATATTTATGTATTTAACTAGTCAAGGAAGCAAATGTGTGGAAAGTCAAAATAATTGAGTCATGGGACTTGGTAGATGACTGTTTATAGTCAAATAAAGATAGTAAATAAATTCTAACTTTCTGTATCAATTCTATGAACCCATCCTTGAGAACTTGCCTTGTAACCAAGCCTAACTTGATCAATTAGGCTTGTGAGACTTTGTGAGGGTTGAGGGGTGTTGGATTGGAGTTGGTGCATGTGCTTTGGGAATATTTTGTAACATCCAAAAGGGTGTCTGAAACTGTATTTGGATTTTTGATTCCCTTTATGAATTGGAAAATAGGGTGTTGGAACCTCAATTGGAGACCTAGTAGGGATTATAGGTCAATAAGGAAAATTTGTGTTGTGGATATTTATGAGCCTAGAAGTTGGATGATTCTTTGTTCCAGAGACATAGATAGGGTCTTCCAATCATCAAATAAATCATTTGTTTTGGGTTAGGGTGTTTTCCATCATTGAATCCATTTACATAAAGTGTCCCTAAAGCCCATTTGGACCATTCTTGAACTCGATCTAAGAAGTGTTTGGAGGATTGAGGAGACTAAAGAACTTGATTGGATTGGTCCTTACATCCATCTTAGATGGTTGGTTGAAGCAACTTGAGTGAGGAGACAAGTTAATTACTTGCAACAAGGTGAACCCACCATAGACACTTATTGTTGTGCACTTTGCATCAGTTTTGCAAAATACTAAATCTAACTATATAGTTTGTGAAGCGCATGGAAACAACTATGTTATGTTTTTCTGAAAAAATTAGGAACATTTTTTTATGCACGAGAGGTTTGACCCTCTTAATCTTATCCATTTTTAAAAAAATTTAGTAGTTTAGAAACTAGATTTAGAGTACTATAATTATTATTCTTTACACAAATCCTAGTTTTGAGTGCATGACCCTCAAATCTCTCTATGAAGTTTAGGTTTCCCTGATTTCAGAAAAAAAGTGGCCACTTATACCCCCCTTTTTGTTCACCATCTTGGTGTACTTACCCATATGGACAGGTGGACAACATACTTCTCCCACAGGCTCTCCATTCTATTTGTAACATAGATAAAATAGATAAGCTTTGACCCTTTCTTAACACGCGTTCCATCAGGAAAGATGTTGTCTTCTATGGCTTGTCCATAACTTACACAGGCAGGGTGATGACGCATTAGATATTTAGATATTGCTTCCTTCAAATAGTTCATGCATCTCAGTTCTTCTAAACCAAACATATCAATCTTGTCACAAGAATCATTGGTGTTGTTATTCATGTGTTTTGACTTTAGTATCTGAGTTATTTTAGAGATTATATTTTTCTCTACATTTGGGTGCATGGACAGAAGCCAGAGGAACTAGGAAAGAGCTAGAACACAAGTATCTCTACCAACAAGTAATGTGCTCATAGTTAAATCCTATTAATAAAGAAAATAATTTTTGATAATGATGTTTGGTTTTAACTACTATTATTTAATACTAATATTTCAAAGCTCTCATTACTTATCATTCAAATTTTTCTTTATTGAAGATTAACATGGAAAAAATTAGAATCATATTTATTTTTTATAAAAATACTGCTTAATATTTTGTTTCATATCTGTAACAATTTTTCAAAATGGGAACACTCTTCTAGTTCCTCCATGTTGATAAAATTTTCCAAGATGTCACCATGCTATATTCCACTTTCTAACCTTTAAAATTAAATTTTACAACCTCCTGGGTATCTACAGAGGAATTCAGACTGTGTTGGCGCTACAATATTTGGCAGTGTTGTAAACTTTTTTTTTTAACCTTTGTCGCATTCTTTTTGTTGTATTTTCCTCATCGGTTGAAACTAACATTTTTTACAATGTATTTTGATCTTCCACATTGTGAATCTCACCATCCACACCATTACTTTCCTCTGTTTTCATGGTGGTCGATGAAATTTTAGGGTTTTCTTTATAGTCAAAAATAGAAATTGCATTAAGCCTTGCAACCTCCATCTCCAAATCTTTGGGAACATGTTGGATATGTACAACATTCAAACCCTCTTTTCTAGACTTTATAGAATGTAACTCACTTTCTGATCTGAAAATAAAATGCATTTTCCTTGATAGGGTTAATAAAATGGCCTTGTTCTTCACAGCACTAGATTTATTCTTCTTTAACATTTCACTGATTACTGTCCAAACTTTCTTCATAAAAACTGTAGAAAATAGAGTGTTCAATCTTCATTCAATAATTTTTTTGTAAATGACATATCTTTTAGTGAAAATAGAGTGTTCTTGAGCTCTTCTTGACTGTAAAGACTAAAATTTTATTGGAAATAGACCATTCTTATGCTCTAGTTTCTTGCATTGTTTGGACCAAAGTAGAAAAAAAATTAAAAGAAAACAATTTTTCTATAGGGTTTGATAAAAACATTTCATGCAGATGATAGCTTTAACATAAACAATTGTTTTTTGGTCTCTAATTGACTACTTGTAAAGAAATGCCAAGTTTTCTTTTACAGTTTGTATTAAAGGCAAAAGAATAATATTAGTGGAGAAGCATGAAATCTATAAAGGCTATTAATATTGCCAAATTGCAATTGAAATAGAGATCTTTACTGATATAGTAAAGTCTATCAGAAATATTTGCTAAGTATATGTTATATTATAATATTTTTTATTCTTTTTAAGGCTTTTGACAAGCAGCCCAAAAAATGAAACTCCAACTTGATTGCTAATCAATCAAATTATCTCTTGTATCCATGGTTTTCATTTCTTTCTAATGGTTTAAAAATTCAGTGTTTAAAGCCTTTGATAGCCAAATGTCTTTCCTTATGATGCTTTCTTGTCTAACTAAGCTTCAATAATTGAGTATTATATTAGGCAATAGAGCTCTATGACTATCAAAAAGTATAAGTTTAGATTTTTGAAGTTATTCATTTTATAAAGAAATCAGTGCCATATCACTTTCTATATGGTGCCTATATTCTGCAATATAGCATTCATTATACTACTTACTATTTCTCATGTTTGATTGAATCTTTTAATATAGATAAATCAAGTCTAAAAGCTAACATGTGCTAAGATTAAAAGTGGACTCAATTTTATGTGCTAGTGGAAGAAAGGAAGGGAAAAATTTTAAATATGTGCCTCTTGGGGCGGAAAGCTAAATTGTTCTTGTTTTAAAAAAAAAACTAAAGCAATGCCAAAGTGGCTGAATTGAAGCATTAACATCCTCTTTGAGGTGTTTATTGTGTTCCATCCAATCACAGTAACATTAAAAATCTTATAAGCTCACAAAATTCAAAGCACCTATTGTAAATGCTTTAATATTAGTGTAATCACCACTAGTGTATAGTGGAGTTGTTTTTTAAATTTGTTTGTACTATTCCTTATAATGAGTTGGTATAACTGTTATGGTAATTCTCTAAGTTGTTGTATGTCATATTCACTTGTGCTAGACCAATTTGTTAGTGAATACAATTAAACTCATTTTTTTTCTTTGTTGTTCAAGAAACAGAATTGCATTTGAATTTTGATATTTCCACAGTTCATAATAGTGAATCTGAGTGCAATCTCTACCAAGACTCGCACATCTTTGCATAAATTTTTCTAACTTCTCCTTCGTCTTGTCCTATTTTCCAACTGGCAAGAACTACGTTGCATTGCAACCCTTGTTAAATATTCTTCTTACAAATGAACAAAACCCTATATCTTATTAAATCTGTGTCAATTTTTCTTATGTGTTTGTGGTTCAAACTAATAGATTTAAAATCTCATTCATTTTCGCACTTAACCATATCAATAGAATTGAGACTCACAGAGATTGTCATTAATTATCTCTAACATATAAAGATAGCAATGAAAACTAACGTGTCATAAGACAAAAAAAAAAGTGATATAGATAGAACATCTGGGTTATGGAAAAATAATAAAAGCACTTCCTCCATAAGCCTTCCCAACAAAAGCCATGTCAACATTATCCCTATGTATTTGGACAACCCTAATTTTCTTCATGAAAAATTTCCTAGGGATTTGTATTTAAGGACGAAAGGTGAGGATAGCTAGGCATAAAATTGCCTCAATTAGAGGACTAAGAGACAATATTATAGTCTTCTATATGGTAAAAGAAAACAAATTATTGATGTTATCTAAAGGTTAAAATTACTTTTAAAATTTAAAATTCAAGTTACATTATCTATGAAATTTGGTTGGGTTGTTTACAACCCTTGCATTGCATTTTTTTGTGTGGATGTCCTTACGTAGACCCATAAATGAGTAGTATAAGTTAATTCAATAAAATGTATGCATAGAAATACAACAAAATTAAATCTATGTATCAATTTCACCAATTCCATGGCTTTTTGGTTGGAAGGCCACAACCAAAGTTTAAAATGTATTTCACTAGATTGTTAGTCCATTTTTTTTGAAAATTTGTATTTGGGTTGATTTTTTATTTATTCATTTTCTACTCCAATATGACAAAATCAAAATAATATAATAATAGAGAACGATTATTGTAATATAGCTAAAAAGTTCCATTATAATAGAATCTGTCCGAAAAAAGGGTCCTATAAGACCAAACCAATTCTACCAATCATATTTGAGAAAAGTAATTTATGTATTGTATGAAATTAATAAATAAATATCTGAACTTTAGAAATATTTAAATTACGAAAAAATAGTTACTTATAATTGCTGCAAAACAATTCATTAATTGTGCACAACTCAATGCAATAATATATTGCCTACGACAAGTACAATAAGGGGAATTAGTGGAGATGATTGCCGAATGGATGAAACATTTGCTGCTTGTTTTTTAAGCAAAATTCATAAATATTATTTTAAATTAAATTATTAGTTGCAAATAATATTGAATGCAAAATTGTAGGCAAATAAATAGGACATGAAAATACATGGTGAAGACACGTGTCACTTTTCTCAATAAACAATTGCTACTTATTTCGAGCCCCTCCTTTTTTTGAAGCTTATTTTCAACTTTTAAGCAGCAACAACTCTACAAAAATAGAAAAAGATTCCAAATAATCATTTTTCTATTGTTAAAATGTTGCACAGGAACACTCCACCTTCTCAAATTAAGCATAAATTGCACTTAAACAACTGCATGGGGACATGGGATAAGAGCAATACTGTTAAACAATATAATAAGCTTTTTTAACCAAAAAGGTAGAGGTGTTTAGTTTTGTTTGACAATAAATGTTTTATTATAGATTGTATGTAATAAATTTTAGTCTTTTGATATTAAATCATTCTTATCTGTTTCATAATATTTTTAAAATAAATATATATTCTTTTTAATAAGCTATTTATTGTAAGCTTTGGTCTAATATTAAGTCTTTCTCACAATGGAAAGTTCAAACCTTGAAGCAATTTAAAGTAATCTCACATCTGAAAGAAGAAAAAAATCTTTCAATCATTTTTTTCAACAAATATTTTCCCTTAGCCTACAAAGATCTTGTCTCTAGCTCAAGAATATAGGAGCTCTAGAATTGTGATATTTTTAGATCTACTTTTTATTTATTGTAGATAGATTGATGTAGTTGTGAATGAGTTGTCATAAGATTTTTTTTTCCAAATGTCTTGTTGATTCACTAGTCATTATTTTGAGATATAATCATGAATTTGATCATTGAAATTAAATATTAGATTTTTTTCAAAGTTCCTTATAAATACAATAAAAAAACATTAAAAAAAATAGAAACCAAATTGTCAAAGGATGGCACATTTGAGATTTAATGCATTTGAGAATAAAGGTAATAATGATATCTTTATTTTTCTATTTGATATTCTCTAGCTTATGGGGAAATATATATATATATATATATATATATATATATATATATATATATATATATATATATATATATATATATATATATATCAACAAGAAACCCTAGATTATAGCAATTTGAAAAGTATTCTCATTTATAGCCTCAAAAACAAACCCTATGAAGAATACTATATTAGTTAATTGAGAATAGGTCAACTTGTACATTTACCAAATCACTTTTCTTGCATCTTTGTTCATGTAATCACACAAAATGGTTCACATAACACCACTCAAGATAGGTTAGATGTCACATTTGCTCACTCTAAGACATGCTCAACCAAGATAAACAATATGCGTGACTCTAGAATGGGTAGGGAAAGTTTTATAGAGACTTAGAAGGAAGCTCGACCCTTAAAACCTCTAGGAAGCCTTTATATTGTTTGAAAGAATTTTATAGATTGTACCATGAACAAATTAGAGATCTAATTTAGATCTTGATACATAGCTATGTCATATTCTATCCATATATTCTTTCCAAGAGGAAAAACATGGAAATTAAAATTATAATATATGAAAGATACACGTAGAAGTTTAGTGATCATATTACACTTACTAACAATATAGTGATGGTTCAAATGACCAATTTGGTCATGCCAAAGTTGTTTCACCACATTTGAGTTAGCTAAAAATAATTTGATGCAAGCCTTAAGCACAAAATGTCATAAATATACAAATATACTATACTAAATTAGACTTATTGCAAAAATTAGTGAATCCTTCTGAAGGTCCTTTGATCACTAGTAAATCAAGAAGAAACTTAAATCTCAAGATGTATTAGATGTTAAGAATGCTACATCATTATCATTAGATTTGCTATATTTTGTTGAGATATCATGTATAGACAATATGTTATAGAGTAATATATAAATATGTAATATATATAAAATGAATAAAAAATATAGAATAACATATTATCTTGTGTATAAAAAATCACCGACTTTCTTCCCTCTTCCACACATTCGTTCCAATACGAACAGATAAGCCCTGTTCCACTCACATGCAAATCCCTCTTTTTCTTCCTTCCACTTTCTTCCCTGTACAAAAAGGTAAAGCTATTCTTCCGCATGCTTTCCTCCCAGATTCCACGTTTTTTCCAGATTCTATCACAGGATTTCACGTTTCTTCCACCAAGTAGTCGCTCCCTTCTTAACTTAATTCCCTGCCTTCCCTTCTCTTACCCACACCCAGTTTTTGCCCTCGCTGGAAACCTTATCTTTCTAGCCTGCTTTCATTGGTTTTCTTTGTGTTCAACTAAATCTAATCCCATGGCATCAACATCTACTACCTCTGCTCCAACAGAGAGCGAGCCTGCAAACACTTGTGAAAGAGTGGCACCGTCTTCTTCTTCTTCTCCATCATCTTCTGGAAGCGTGTTTTCATGCTGCTTAGATTGGGTTTCTTCCTTTGTTTCACGGCGCTCAATGGAATCGAATTCCATGGCATCTACTTCAGCTACAACTGGCTGTATACCAGAGAATGAAGGTATTATGGGTGCTTTCCATGAAATCTCACCGTATTCATGTACACCCTCAACCCTCATTCAAAAGAAGCCCTCTTTTGATGTTTTCATTAATCATCGTGGACCAGATGTGAAAAAAACAATAGCCAGCAGAATCTATGATATTCTTGAGAGCATGAAAGTCACAGCTTTTTTGGATTCAGAGGAACTGGAATATGGCGATTTCTTGCCTACAACTATAGAAGCAGCAATCCGCGGTGCTACTCTGCATATAGCAATTTTTTCAGAGAGGTATGCAGAATCGAGTTGGTGTTTAGAAGAGCTGTCATTAATGCTTAAAAGTGGCGCCAAAATTGTTCCCATTTTCTACAAAGTAGAGCCTTCTGATCTCAGATATGTAGCTCAGGGGAAAGGAAAGTACGTTGCGGCCTTTAGCAAGCATGAAAAGAAGTGTAGATATAGGCCAGAAAAGCTTCAGGAATGGAAAAAGGCACTCTCTGACGTCTCATTATACAGTGGCCAAATCATAAAAAATAATGAGTAAGTACCACACATTTGGCCTCCCTGTCTTTAACAAATATGTGTTTTGTTTTATGACTATGAAGTTCAACTTAGGCATAGACATCTGTGCATAGTTTGATTTTTTAATTTTTTTCCTGTTCAGAGATGAGATGAGGCTGTTCAAGAACCTTGTGAATATTGTGCTGAAAGAAATAGGCAATATGCCCTTAATAGTTGCAAAACATCCAGTAGGTCTAGAGGAAACAGCGAAAGATTTTGAGAATACACTCCAGCTTGTTCCACACGATCAGGGTGTAGAAATTGTGGGTATTTGGGGCATGGGTGGTTCGGGCAAAACCACTCTTGCCAAAGAATTATACAACAGAAGATCCTCTTCTGCGGAGAGGTCTTGTTTTATTTTTGATATTAGAGAAGCTAAAGGTGTATTACAGAACAAGCAGATTCAACTCCTCAAAGGCTTTGGTGTGAATGATCAAGTGGACAATATAGAGCAAGGTAAGGCTATTCTTGCAAGGCATTTGAGATCTTTTAGGGTGTGCATTGTGATGGATGATGTGGATGATGTGGCTCAATTGGATGCACTCGTACCTGTAAAAGACAGTCTTGTAAGGGGTAGTCTCATCATTGTTACAACAAGAGAATATGAAGTTCTTACATCTTGGGGTATATACTCTATATATAAAATGAAAGCACTTGATCCATTCAATGCAGAACAACTTTTTTGTTGGCATGCATTCTTAGATCCCTCTCCCTTCCATGGATTTGAGAAGCTTGTTAAAAAGTTTGTAGAGGCCTGTCAAGGATTGCCCCTGTCTCTAAAAGTATTTGGAGGTCAACTATATGGAAGGTCCAACAAACAATATTGGGAGTCTTTGTTTCATAAGATCTCAAGAATTTTGCATAAAAATATCAGAGACAAACTCAAAGTAAGTTATGATGCTCTTGATGATGAAGAAAAAGAGGCATTCCTTGATACATCATGCTTCTTTATTGGAGAAGAGAAAAGTTTGGCAATTGAAGTCTGGGATGGATCAGGGTGGAGTGGTATGTTCACCTGGGAAAGACTTTTAAATAAGTGTTTGATTGAGGTTGATAATGATAATTGCATAAAAATGCACGACCACTTAAGAGATTTAGGAAGGGAAGTTGCAAATCAACATTCAACCTCCCGAATTTGGTTATTCCAGCAAATTATTGATTCTAGCAAACAAACAGAGGTGAGTTTAATATATTCTTTTAGTTTAGAGTTAACAATGGAAAGGAAACACCTTTGGTCAAAGATGTTTGTTGATTTTATTTGTTAAACAGTTGTTTGAAAGACTAATCGTTGTCCATTTTGCTGTCTAATTGAAGTAACAACTTGATCTATTTACACTTGAAACCATCTATGTGTTGATAATTTGTAAAGATATATAATTTTTATTTATTTTTGTTATGTATTTAATGACCCTCATAGTGGTCCTTGCTATCTTGATGCGTTTAACGCTTAATCTTTCTTTTTGTAAGGAGTCTAAACCCTTTCAAAATCCCCACTTATCATTTTGAGAACTTATTTATGTTGTATGTGTTTGAGTAGCGAATAGATTTGTTTTCATTTCTATAAAATTCTGAACTTTTTCTTTAATTTCCAGAAAACAAATAGCATTCGAGGAATTAAGGTTGCCCCAACTGCAAGAGAAGAACAGTTATCATATGTACGTTTGTTGTGTTCACTATTTCTCTGCATAATAACACTAATTCGAATTGTTTGTACAAATTTTCTGTATTATGTAGTTTTTCTGAATAGTTCATAGTTTTAGTATTCAATACTCATGCCCTTTCAAATAATATAGGGAAGGTGTTGATTAATTAGTGAGTTTGTTAAGTTTTGTGGTTGTTGATGGCAGGCTGAACGCTTAAGTGGCGGAATTTTGTTTCTCAGACCCTCTTTAGTTGGACTAAAACTTTTGGTAATTGAAGGAAATTATTTTAATCAAATAATCGATGAGGCATCAAGAGAGCTGCTCTGGCTTCGCTGGCACAATATTGGGCAGAGAATTCTTTCGACACAGCTTTCATTAAAAAATTTGAAGATTTTACAGCTATCTGAATCATATGAACTGGAAAATCTCTTAGAAGAGCTATGGGAGGCTGAGAGCGATGTGAGTAGCTTTCAGTTTTTGCTCTATTAAATATATATTTCAATTTTTTTTATAATAATTAATTGTAGTTTGATTTATGCCCGCCTCATTGGAAATGTGGTGCAGGCTCCCGTGGAGTTAAGAGAGTTGATTATTTCCAATTGCTGGAGATTCCGAAGATTGCCAAACTCAATAGGGTGTCTGAATGAGTTGAAAAAGATGGTAATAAAGGGGAGCATAAACATAGATAGTCTGCCAGAAGAGTTTTGTCATTTGCAATTATTAGAACACCTCGAATTATCTAATTGTTCAGTGTTATCATCACTACCGACTAGGTTCGGTGATTTGACAAATCTGCAGTATTTAGATTTGTCCGGGTGTAGCAACTTAAGGAGATTACCAATTTCTTTTAAGAACTTGATTCTCCTAAAATATCTCAATTTCACGAGGTGTGAAAAGCTCATGCTTCGGTCAGAAGATTTTCAAAACATTACAAAGCTGGAGTATTTGAGATTTTCTGGCTGCACACAATTGGAGGAGCTGCCTGAAAATATCACAAATCAGGCGTCCTTGAGATGGCTCTATTTAGATGGTGTGAAGAGGTTGAAGGAGCTACCAATTAAAATAGATCAACTAAGCAGACTGCGAGAGATTTTGATAGGGAGTAAATTGCTGATAAGTTTGCCAAACTCTCTAGGAAACTTGTCTTCCTTAACAAATCTGTCAATAGAGAATTGTCCCAATCTGGAATCTTTGCCGACCTCTCTTGGAAAATTGTGCTCCTTGACAGATCTTACAATTCGTCAGTGTCCAAAGCTTAAGCATTTATACATATGCGAGTGCCCAATCAGCCAAGTTGATTTTGGAGCAGCATATTTATCTTTTGCATTGAGCAACCTGATGCAGCTGATACTACGCCAAACAGCAGTGTGTAGGGTTTCATTTTCTGAAGACCGTTATCCCCGTCTTCAGAAGTTAGAACTTCGTGATAATAATCATTTAACAGAGATCACAGCACTGCCAGTAAACCTTGAATTTCTGTCTATATATTGGTGTCCAAAGCTGGAGGAGCTTCCGAGCTTTACACGATTAACTTCTCTCAGAGAGTTTGAAGTACACAATTGTGACCGAATTGAGAAAATTGACGGTTTGCAACATTGCACAAGATTAGAAAGCTTGATTTTATTATGCAGTGAAAGTGAGAGGTTGGAGGTGCCAAGCATAGAAAGCTTGGAGAATTTGAGGACACTGAAACTGAGAGCAAAGAAGGGATCAGATATCCAAAGTTGCATTCAAAGGATGCAGGTAATAAAATAGTAGTTTTAAGGAACATAATATTTGAACTAATCTTCATCAATAATATTTGTGCACTGACTGAATGTTGTGCAGAAATGGCCAGATGAAATTACAATATTATGTATGCGGGCGGTCCCGGAGGCGTGGTCACTTGTGGACTCCTTCGAGCTTGGGCTGTCTCCTCATCTGTCAGTCGCTGATTCCTTCTCTAACCATTCCTCCAATGATATTTTGGCTGAATCGAAATTGGTGGTGCAGAACCATTTCTCTAGTGGCAATGCCTGTATTATGCTCTGTTTTCTTATAAATGCTGGAAATTTGACTCCTTATTTAATGAGGCGTCTGGACACGGGCTCTTCCGACTTTGTATCTTGGATGGGGATTGGAGAGTGTAGATGGGCAGTGATATGCATCTTAACACAACGTTCCAGGTGGCTCACTGGAAATTGTGAATTCCATTTCATGTCTAAAAATGTCTTTCTGCAAAGAGAAGTGGAGAGAGGTTTGGGTGTGAGAGGAGAAGAGCAAACACTAGTGATGGAGGCATTATTGCCACTTTTACAAAGCATTTTTAGTTAATATTAATTTTATTTTTCAGGAGAAGAGTGTAGAGTTATTAATAAGGCCTCGTTTGTTTGCAGAATTGGAATTGGAATTTGAGTCAAAACTTGATTATCTCAAAATCAGGTTTTGAAATTTCAGTTTTGTGTATTCGGAAGATAGTTTAGACCGTTTGGTTGTCATTTTCGAAATTAAAATTAGAATCGAGAAATTTCTACTTCTGTGTTTGGTTTGCAATATCAGAAGTTATTCTATGCTTACATGGTTTGAAAGCTTTTTTATACCCTGTTCAATGGTGGCGGATTAAAGGAAAAGAGACATCAAGAAGCAGGATCGGATTTAGCGTAGATATGCTTGGATTTTTACAGTTGTAAAAATTGATATAAAAGTTCGATTTGTTGATGCAATTATTCGACCATTGCCTTAAAATCTGCTTTCATATTTGACACGAAGAATCCAATATTACTTATCAGACTTCATTTGATGTGCTGGGTAAACTACTTAGCAGTTTAACAGCAACTGAAGAGTTGTTTGATTGCGTGAGACAGGTATGGATGAAAGTCCACATAATATAGCCTATCGGCTAATAATTCTAAGATATATACCATCGAGCAAGGCATATCCTGGAAAGACGAAGGAGTTTTATATCTGCCTGCAAGGATTATATTTTAGATCCTTTATTTTTGTAAGGCATTCCACATTATCGTGGGAGGGATTATACTACCAGCAAAATGTTTAATCATTCTAATGAAGGGATCTAGGAGCTATCAGTTTGGAATCCCTACTAACATAGGTTTTTATGGTCAACAGGTCTTCATTTAAAGAACAATCCATTTTTTTAAAAACCGCTAAAGATTGATCATCCCCTAATATCGAGTCTGCGAAAATGAATAACGGACACAGACCCGACGGCCAAACACTGATTCAATGAAATTATTAAATTTGGTTCAGAAATTACCTGGAATATGAAAACAAATTTCACCTCCTGACTAGGAAGATAGTGTCGCCCGTTTTGGGGCCTAAATCAAGTTTTTAGTGACATAACTCAAATTGCATTTTGGAGTTCCAAACAATGAATCTGCTAAAAAATGGGAAGTCCCACTGTCAATTTCACCTGAATTAAGTAAACAAGTGTCACATAATGCCTAGCACTTGTTCTAATTAATTTATAATGTCAAATAATATAATAATCATTAATTATTATAATTAAATAATTATATAAAATTAATATATTATTAATTACAATAATCTTAAATAATAATTAATTATAATTACTTGTCCTACACAAGTTATATCTTGTTAGTTGTAACCTCTTGTTAATCTTCTTGTTTTTGGTTGGTTGGGATCTCTTTGTTAGATCTTATTTCTTAAAGAAATTTCTATGCTACCTCTTCCATAGTTATTTTGAGATTTCACCATATTTTTCTCTTTTCTTGTAAAATTGTTTGGGCGCATTCAAATAGGATAATCTCAATCTAAAATGTATAAATTTTTTTTTTATAAAAACCATAATAAAAGCAACATAAACATTTGATAAATATAATTTTTATAAAAAAGTAGATGTCCAATTATATAATCATTAAGATCAATTAGGAGTATTCATCTAAATGAATTTTATTTTCCATCAGATAAAAATATAATCTAACTCCAAAAATCATGTGTTTGAAAAGTAACCAAATAATATGTTTAAATATATAATTATTATTTTTGAAATATTTTACCAATTATTATTTAAGACAATATATTAAGATGCTCCGTTAAAGACATATTTGAGACAATACACAACTTTCTTTTTGTTTCAGATGAATACAGTTTATTAAAAATTTATCTCAAAATTTGTCTTTAACCCCCACTCTTTGAAGTAGTGATAAATGTATCGTGTAAAATTTGTTGTTTAAATTTTAATTGAAATTACTCTACATCTAGTGAGAAATAGAGCTTGATATGCAATAAATTTACGCTAGTTTAAAAAATGCTAGTCATCATTGTTGAACCACAACCAAGATGAAACCCACTATACAAAAAGTATTGATTCTAAAACTTGATTTTGAAACAAAATCTTCAATTCCTTCTTATCTTACTGTGTGAGTGTTTACACCTTCATGAAATTAGGATAATTATCAATAATTCTATGAAAATACAAGAAAATTTAATCTAAAGAATTGCATTTAACATCCATATCATCTCATGGTTATCTATCTAAGCTTGGTAAGTAGAGCTCTCAGCGTTATTTTCTACTAGTGACAATCCTAGAATGAGAAAATTATGATAGAATGCCTAAATCTAGCTCTCAATTCTCAATTTGATACAAAGATTAACTCAAATGCTGATGATAATGCTCTCAAATCTCACTATTTGATCTCAAAATGCTCAAAATATTGCTCAGTTGCTCTCAAATTGTCTATAGTGATGATGCTATGCACTTGAATTTTCTAAGATCTATTATGCTCTCAAAATGACTTCTATTTATAGTAAAATCCCAAGGGTAGGGTGTAGAGTTACTTGATCATGATTTAGCCTTGGTTGAGTCAAAAACTGTGAAATATTTTTAAATGAGGGGATAATTTAAATGATTGTCTCAAAGGTTTGGACAAGTAGACAAATTTGAGTGATTGAGATTCAACTATTTGGAGTGATCCATGTGCATTGTGTTCTCAATTCTTATTGGTTACTCAAATTATGTTGAAAGATATTAGGATTAATTAAATTAGCCATGTAAGGGAATATGTTCAATTTGATTTTTGATTTAAAATTATACAATTAATTGATTAAAATCAATTATATAGTGTAATTGATCTCTTTAAGCTTGTATTTAATTATTTGATGTCATGATTTAATTTTTCCTTTGATTTAAATGATTTTGTCCAATTTTGATTAATAAATGTCCATTTAAAATTGATTTGATCCATTTTGATGAAATTTAGAACATTTGGCTAAGATTTACAGATTTGAATGATTCTAAGACACCTGCCCAGTTTTGGGTGTCTACAAATGCCCCTCTTTGAATTGATGTGCGTAGCACATTGATTCAAAAAAAATTGCATGTCTTGATCACTGATTCGATACTTGATTGTTTGATACAAAACTAATTTGAAACTGATTTTATGGATAAAACCTGATTTGAAAATGATGTAACATGCCCCACTGATAATAGTTCAAAATTTTAATGCCCCAGATTCAATGTTGATGCAGATTTGATACTATGATAATGCCCCCTCAGAAATGAAATAGATTGATCGCTAGATAGAAAAAACATGATGAAATTGATTGAAAATAGATCTAATATGTTTTCATTTTTGAAAAACATTGATGATATTCAAGGCCTCAACAAATGCCCCAGTTTGATAGATATGTAGATATAGATCGA
Source organism: Chamaecyparis obtusa (assembly GCA_027943335.1). Taxonomy (NCBI): domain Eukaryota; kingdom Viridiplantae; phylum Streptophyta; class Pinopsida; order Cupressales; family Cupressaceae; genus Chamaecyparis; species Chamaecyparis obtusa. The sequence goes on from BSBK01000661.1 coordinate 197,861, forward strand.
AAGGTCAAAAATTACCTCAAAATTAGGTCATATAGCACAAATAGGTTGAAAAACCCAAATTTAGTATTCATTTGCACTTTTTACTATTGAGATTTTGCTCTGATCCTGAGAAAGTTGATTGCGATGGTGGTCCCTATTCGAGAGCATCGGTTCGAGAGAGGATGACGATATCAGAGACCATTGGATTACGAAACTCCGATAAGTGACTCTGACCCTCCTAGTGCATTTATTACAATTTTTTTACCATTTATAGCATAAAAAACATGATTTTTAGTTGTAAATTTGTGAAATGCCGCCTAGGATAGTTAAAATGATGCCTAGGAAGATAAAATGCCACATTCGCTCATTTAAATGTCACCTAAACATGTTTAAATCCTACCTGTGAGCAATTTAAAACTGCCTAAAAACTAGGGTTTTTTTTATCAAACTATGTGTAAAACACTACCTGTAAAACCCTTAAGAATTAAATGATGCCTAGACATATTTAAATGCCGCCTAGGGTCATAAAGTGCCGCTTAAAAAATGAAATACCGTGTCCGAGTGATAAAGTGTCATGTATGAATATTGATTCACTGCGTAAGGTAAAGTGCTGCCTCCGCATAGGAAAATGATGCCTATAGGAAAATTGATAATTTTAATGCTCAAACTTGATTTTTCCAATTAACTTGATGTCTCTGGATGAATGATTGAATGTCCAAGATAGATAGGTCTATTGTAGTTAAGCAAACAAGTGATTAGGATATCAAGATAATGGTAATAATGAATGTTTGATTTGTCAATTTGATAGGATAGATAACTGATCAAATTGGTCCCACCTCAAGATCTAGAATTAGGAACAATAAGTTGATAGTGCTCACAAACAGAAAAGATTGATTGAAGTTTGATTGATTGACTTAAAATAATCCACTGATATAGAATACTGATATGATTCCCTTGATTTGCAAAACAAGCACATTTCTGTAAGTTGTATATACAGACACTAGCTTCTTGGATTTTAGACTTAGGTCAGGAGTTAACCCAGCCAGAGTACCACGTTATAGAGATGTGTGGTTTGAGTTTCCTTTTAAACATCTCGTGGTTCTAGCTGAACCGGGGTCTTTTGACAGCTGTGGCAGAGCGATGGCACTCTGACCATAATACCTTCCACTTGCCATTTGGGGAGATGACCATCACTCCCGAGGATGTTTACAGATTACTCTGTATCCCTACTCAGGGTGAGAGAGTATATTATGATTTTGTGTATGACGGCATTGTTTGCAGACGCATCTTTGGGGATAATACCATTGGAGATAATACTATCACATGGACACAACTTGCTTCTTTTCCTACATTGCCAGCAATCTTAGGTGCTTTGATAGGCGATTTACTACTTCTAGACCGGCGAGATCAAGGATTCTCCGTTGGATGGGGCCGCATATTAGAGGATTTGATTGCACACCCTCGACGTCTAGATTGGGGTTCCTATGTGCTGGAACAGTTATATCATGGATTTGCATGAGGTTGTATATAGATCTAGTGCATCATTGTCAGCAGGTACAGTTGTGTTGCAGTTATGGGTATGGGAGCATCTTCCCATTACTAGACCAATATTGGCATGTGCTCAAGGTCACAGTTATCCATATGCATTTTTGTACAATGGCATGGTTGTCCAGCATCATCTGGGAAAACTAGAGTATTGGTGTTGCATCGACGATCTAGATCGGGTAGTATGGAGACCGTATCTAGGATGCAAGGGTTGGTGGGAGGATGATGATGAGCTCTCTTACATGTTTGCACAGAGATAGATGATAGGTCAATCACCACTCGTGATTGAGATATTTTTCTTTGGTTAAGTATCTAGGCAGTACGACTGATATCAGGATATGCCCAAGGGTATGGCATTATATGCTCAAGTCCAGGTGGAGAGGTCGATGTGGGGTGCACAGATTGAATTCTAGTTCACCTGCGATCAGATCGATAGATTGATATATATTAGATGGGACATGTTAGACCATGTGGTAGATGATGGGATGTCCATGAAGTACAGAGAGTGGTTTTCCCAAAATAGATTTTTGAGATTCACAGATCTTGCAGAGCCAATCCTAGACAGGGATGAGCCATCCGATGATGAGGGAGGAGATGATGATGGGGATGGTGAGGATAGACCTAGACAATGCTGACGCTGAGCTCCTAGAGTACAGAGACCTCCCAGGGTTATAGGTAGAGGATGAGTTGGACCACGGGTACAAGGTGGTCACATCAGAGCCAAGGATATAGATGTCAGATAGGCTCAGCAGGGGCAGGGACCTAGATTTGTACAACCTAGGGCTGCAGTAGTAGGGGGACAATAGAGGGTTAGATGATAGGGTCACATTGATGCTGCTAGATAGGTTCCTGGAGGACAGGATCCCTTGGTACAACCACAACAAGTTTCAATGGCACAAGATGGGCAGATTCCGGCATAGTAGGTGCCTCCTCAGATACCCAGGCCTCAGAATATGGGTCAGACTTCACAGGCTTCTCCTAGCATAGATACTCTATCATAGGATGTGTGGACATTACAGACAAGTTTGACAATAGTGGTTGGCCAACTAGATCAGGTAGCTACTATGATGCAACAGTTCATGACTATGATGGCTCAAAGGTCGAGTGTTGCTAGTACTAGTCAAACTCCTCCTACTCAGGATAGATCAGGTGATAGGGGTCCAGATGGATCGGAGATAGGTGATGGAGCGGGTGCCCCTACAAGCTCTTGATGATTGATTATGGATCTTCCTTGATGATTTTGTATCATGTGATATTTATTGATCAGGACTTTGATGTTTCATTTTGTTGATGATATTGTATCTTGATATACAAATTTGATGGATCTTTGATATTATGGACATTTATGTGATTATGGACTTTCCTTGATTCTCGTGATGTGTTTATTTGAGATTATCTTTATATGCAGCTCTATATGATGTTTATGATGCATTTACTTTTGATTGTGCTATGGATGCAATGTATCTTACATATGATATAGATAAATGAATGCAAATGATAATGTAACTTTAATATGTTTTTCTGATTTTCAATGTATGGATGCAAATGTTTGATTATGGAAGTATGCACTAGTACATTTGAGGCCAAATCCTGACGGCCATTTGTCATATTTCTAACGCCTATTTGTCGGCATTTCGACACATGTGTTCATCGCCATTTTTGCATTGGAAATGGCAACAAGAGTGACAACCATCAGTATTCCAACATTAGTACCTATCGGAATTGGGCACATAAATAACAATTTTACTATGTGAACTGATTTGTCAAAAAATCATTTTTACGATGATTTTTCAGTCTGCGTTCTGACAAATTGGCAGTATATTTCGATAGGACATTCTGTCAGAGGTATAGCAGTCCTGTCGCGCATATCTGTCAGAGTGTTGTCCTCTCCGATGGTGACTAGTCAGAGTTTCGATGGTTCGCAATATACTGTCGATGGACCAACCTGTCAGATGTACAATGCATCTGTCGAAAATGTTTTACTAATTGTCGAAAAAGCGACGAATTAGCATAATAAAGAAAACAAAGCTCAAGAGACCATCATAGTTGGTTTCCGTATTTGGCCCATATACTGACAAATATTTTACATTTCGTTAGCTCATCAAATGAGGGGATTTGAAAGAATTTAATAGAATATTTTCATGATAACGTATATTATTAAGTTGACATTGCATGAATTTATCGACTTCACGCACTTGTAGACATCAAACACAGCGATAAAGAAGCATCTCCTCCCATGGCCTACATTACTCAAGCCATGAGAGGGGATGCTTCTTTATGGCTATGTTCGATGTCTACAAGTGCATGAAGTAGATAAATTCATTCAGTGTCAAACTAAAATAATGTACGTTATACATGAAAATATCATCCATTAAATTCTTTCAAATCATCGCATTTGATGAGCTAACGAAATGTAAAATGTTTTGTGAGTATATGGACCAAGGACGGAGACCAACTATGATGGTCTCTTGAGCTTAGCTATCTTTAGTCCTAGCTACTAGGTAAGGGCTGGAAGACTTATACCTGTCGATCGTTGAGAATAATCACCGCCTTGCCTTTATGTACATTGCACAGTATCAATATAAGAGGAGGCAAAAATTATGAATGGATAAAAGAAATGAAAGATACAATAAAATTATCTTGTTGTTTACCTTCTCATAATTGACCCTAGTCTCGCAAAAGTAATTTTATACGATCACTAGCACATTTTGTGCATGGATGAGAAACAATATCCAAAGTTTCTAGATTCTAAGAAGAGGTATGAGTGGAGGCCAAAAAAGGGATATTTGTGAAGGTTTTATAGACGTAGTACTGAATCATCGTCTCTGCATTGGTACTCAATCTAGAAACCCTCTCTAGAAAATCTCCACATCTAGCAAATCTCCACAAAAATCCCTTCTGGCCTCCACTGCATATACATCTTCTCAGTATCTAAAAACTCTCCATCATTGATTCCCATCATTTTTCACCATCTCCATGGATTGAGACCTTAAATTATTGAGCTTCTCTTTGTTTCAAGAATATTTTAACATTTTCTACTTAACAGGGCCAACCACGTGAAGGTGGAAGCTCATCTAGCCCCTCCTAGGAGCCTCTTATGACCCTTTATGACATGTTAAGACCTCTAAAATGTGTATTCTTAGGGGTTGTAAAGGGCTGTAAAGGGTCATAAGGGGTCTTGGGACACAACAGCTGAGAAACATAAATGTAGGCATCATGGTCACAAATTTTTGGAGACAACATAATTGAGTGGTATACACAGACGATGCAAAGAAACCACTACCCCTCTGGAACCAAAGGAGTAGTAGTTGCTTTGCATTGTCTGGGTATACAACTCAATTATGTTATATACCCAGATGATGGAGAGCAACTCCTGCACATTTGATTCCAAGTTGACTACATCTGTTGCTCATGAATACAAGGTCCTCCAACAAATGTATTCAATTTGGAATTGGAGGTGCAGAATTTGCTCTCCATCGGTCGGGTATACAACTCAATTACGTTATCTTCAAAAAATTATGACCATGATGCCTACAATTATGTTTCTCAGCTATTGTGAAATCTACATTTATGTTTCTCAGTTGTCGTGTTTATATGCATGTTTTTATGTGTTTGGGAAGACATCTTTCTAGCCTAGGCTTGGATCCTTTGGCAACTAGCTTCATAATAATGTAGATGACAAATGAGCAATTAGCTTCCCAAGAAAAATCCCATAAATGAACTATGTGTACCCCAATTCATGTGCCCTCTGTGCATACCCAAATGATATATTTGAAACAAAAAGGGTAAGGCTTAAAGAAGTTAATTTTGCATCACTAGACAGATCTATATATTTTATTCACAATGACCAAACTTCAAAGGATCCAAGCCCAGGCTAGCAAGATGTCTTCCCATTTTGTTTAAGCCATATTCCTTGTTCTTGTCAAACTTCCTTGGTACGGTAGGTGTCCTCTTTACAATACTCTTCTTCACTTTGTGTTCGGCGATAAGCATCTTCTTCGTCTTCCTAATTGCAGCCAGAGGTTCCTTTTCATTGGGATTCAACTCCACTTCCCCCATCTCATCATTCTCATCACCCTCAGTTGCCATCCTAAGCCCTTCTTCCCTCTCCTGTTCTTCAAGCCTCTGCAAGATATCTGGATCAATAAAGTCTGCAACATTGTGTCCATCCATGATCTCAGGAATATCATCTTCTTTCCACTCTTCATTTTCCAAAATATACCACAATCTTAAGACTCGTTGTGTGTGTGAAAATTGTACCTGATCTATAGACACAACACTCAGTAAAACATTAGAGATTAGTGATAATCAAAATCGTGCAAAATTGAAAACTATCTAACCAAGCGATTTACTGCCTTCTAGTAGGTGCAAGATTGATGTTCTCAGATTGTAATCGAGATCAGTGACCTAGACGACACCTAAATGAAGGATTTGAATGCAAAAGATGGATATGAAATTGAATGCAATTAATCTATATTTTTGATATTTTCTATACAATAAGAATGATAAACTGATATGCTATGAATGCTATTGAAAACTGATATGAAATGAATGCTAAATGATCTAACAATGATATGAAAACTATGAAATTATATGCTAAGATATAAAAACTATGCAATTGAAATTGATCTCACAAAGCTTTGAATTCGCAAGTTGATTCCTCAGCCTCCAATTCTCCAACGTGATTGTGCAAAAATATGAGATGACTTATGAAGAGCTGAAGCTTTAATTTATAGAAATCCAGGGCTTTGGAGGTGCATGGATAAAAGCCATAAATCACTCAAATAACTCAGGTTGATTTTTTAGTTATTTTTAAATAAAGGATAATTAACTCACAAAAACATGCAAAAGCTAAGTTTTAACTCAAAATAGAGTTTAGCTTTAATTGATAATTGATAGTTGTCTTCTTTTCTTGATTGTGCATGTTTTATTTATGAATTAATTTAATAATAAAATGATTTATTTCCAACTTAACTGATTTTTGAAATAAAATAATTAATTTATGGGTTAATTAACTATTTTATCAAATTTTTATTGAAAATTATATTATTAAATAATGACAACATGCTTTAATTAATTAAATAAGAATTTAATCAATTAAAGATAGGAATTTTGATTTATTGTCAAAATTAAATAATACAATTAATAATAGATATAATTAAATTTAATTACACAATTAAGTGGCAAGATATTAAATCTAATTAATTAAATATGAAAAATATTTAATTAATCAAATTTTAGGATAAATGTGGATTTATCACCAAATAATCATTAAATTAAAGATAATTAAGATAATTAAGAATATTACTAGGAATATTCCCCGATGCAGAATTTAAGATAATCAATTAGGATTCGATGATGTTTAGATGTGCCTTAGGTTAGGACTTTGATGTCAATTTCATTCGAATTGTTGATATTGGAGGTTAATGAACATATAGCCCATTTTTGGGGTATTACATTTTGCCCCTCTTTGAATTACTGTGCGAAGCGCAGTGGTTCAAAGATAGTCTATGTTTGATAAAGATATGAAACTGATTCAAAAGATAAACCGATCTCAAGATAGAAACCGATTGAGAGATATTGAGATAGGAGGTCCTAAATGACTAGAGATAATGTTCACTATAGCAGCGATGAACCTATGATTGCGAAAAAGTGTCAAAATGCCTGATTCTGAACCTTAGGATTGATAAGAAGTGAGTGACCCGTTCTAGACTCGATTGTCTTAGCAGAATTAGCAGGTATCACATCCGAACCCTTTAGTTGCCGAAGAACCAAGGAAAGAACACTATGATCCGATGGTTGCAAAAACTGATACAGTTTACAAGATTAGGAGAATACGAGATTGATATGGATCGACAAATCTAATATGCCCCAAGTGATGATAGATTTGCCCCAAGCGATGAGGACTTTTGATGAATCAGTAACTAGACGTGATTGTTTATCTTGATCACTGATGAAAGATATTGATAGACTTGATCGATAGAATTTTGATTTACAGACTTTGAATTGATGTGCAATACCATGCCCCCTTCAGGATTAAAATTGAAATCTGACAAGAAAAGTCAGCGTTGATAGTTTAGAAGCATGTTAATTGATTGGAAAAGTGGTTATACACGTTCAAGAGCGCATTCTGCATCGTTTAGAGGTCCTAGAGACCAAGGTTGACTAGGTTTGACCATGAGTTGACCATGGTTGACCAAGTTGAATTTTTGATAGTTTGATGTAAGATAATCAGTTAAGTTGAATTTTAGATTTCTGTGATGATGGAAGGTTGATTATGCAAGCAGTGAATAAGATAAATGATCTCAGATTTTGATTTTGATCCCGAAAAAGGATTCTACTTGCTGTTTCGTTGGAGGAACCTTCGTGTGAGATTCAGCTCTTGTTAGACTTGAAGATGCGATTTGAAGAATCATTTAAGCATTGAAGTTCGTTTAGCCATTGTGAGATCATGCAACATGCAAAATGCAAAGAGACATGCAAAATGAAATGCAATCTAAGACCGAGGACCTAGTCACTGATCATATGTCGATTTGTTATCATCATTGAACTTTTAGGTAACCGGATAAATCAATACAATGCCCACTAGTTAAAAAAAAACCATAGACATATGAATATTGATTTGTATGCGCAAGAATCAATACAACACCCACTAGTTATACAACCATGGACATATGAATATTGATTTGTTTTTGGAATGTTGGATCAGATATAAGCACCAAGGCACAAACACCAGGATGACCTGAATATCATGTCCATTTTGATATAGCAATTTGTACAAGCATCAAAACATAAATGTCATGATGACCAGAGTACGCCTTGCGTTGCAAACACATCAAACAGTCAAAAGATCATTCTAAATCCAATGTGAATTACCCGTAGTGATCCTGTATCGTTCACCTTCTTAGGCAAGATCGCGTTTCACAGTAAGAGAAAGAATTTACTTTAAAAAGATAATAGTTAGATCAAACGTCCTTGAATTTGCCCAGTATCAATGGTCGAGGTACGCATGGCCATCCAATTTGAGATAGAGGCTCCTATAGTTGGACACCATTTCAATCTGAAATTTCCAAAGATGTTAGATTTTCACATACAAACAGAAAATAAAGAAAAGATTATGCCCCTAGTCATCACTCTCTAAATCCTATAAAGGACATCATCGAAGAGCTCGAAGGGACACAATATGCAAAAATCCCAATGCGAATCAGTAAGCATATAAGGAGATAAAAGCATGAAGCACAGATTGTTTTCAGTTTATTTTGATGTTTGATTGGGTTGTTGTAGATACAAAATCCTTTCTGGAGACAAGATAGACTTGACTGACTCAAATGAAGCTTCAAAGGACTCTGACTGGATATGAGACATCAAAGATATACCGGAGACCATAGGATATGACATTGATTGCCCCCAAGTGTTAAACATTGATAGGATACAGACGCTTGAGCTGGTTGGTGTACAGAATGACTTATTGAAAATTGGAAATGTAGAAACAAACTGAGAGATATGTACAAACTAAAGCAAGACTGAAAGTTGGGAAAGACCAAGATTGTGCTAATAGATGGAGCATTTGGAACAAGTGGTGCCTGTTTGTCGGGTTTTCACCATCTTGGCAGAGATTCTATTTTTGCTACCAAGGCGCCTATTTCGAGGTTTTCACCAAGGAACTTTTTCTTTTTTTTCTTTTTTTTTTTTTTGTATTTTTCATTTTTTCAATTTTTTTGTACTTTTGATATTTTTTTCATTTTTTTCGTGAATCATCAAGGTGCCTATTGCTAGGTTTTCACCAAGATGTTCATTTTTTCAAGACTTTTTTTTATTTTAAAGATTTTTTCAGGATATTTACCAAGCACTGAATGCCTTAGGCGTAGAATTTCTTCAGATGGAGAACGTTGATTGGTTCTTGGAGCTGTTCTCCTTCAGTCGTTGAGAGTTGATAGGCACCAGAGCCAAAAGTAGCAGTGATTACAAAGGGACCCAGCCAGTTGGGTTCAAACTTCCCCTTGCGTTCTCGATGGGATTGATTTTTAGGATTTTCTCTCAAGACTAGATCACCAACTTGAAATTCTCTGTGTCAGACTTTTTTGTTGTAGCCTCTAGACATTCTTTTCTGATACACTATGAGATGATCATACGTTGCTTTCCTGCGCTCATCTAGTAATTCCAGTTCTTGTAACCTAAACACTCTGTAGTCATCGTCGGTGACAAGTCCATGCATTCTAATTCAGAGTGATGAGATTTCAACCTCAATAGGTAGTGCTGCTTCAGACCCATAAACTAAAGCGAATGGTGTAGCCCCAGTAGGCATTCTGATACTAGTTCTGATATTGGTTCTGATACTGATTCTGATACTTGTTCTAATACTGGTTCTGATACTTGTTCTGATACTTTTTCTGATACTGGTTCTGATATTGGTTCTGATACTGGTTCTGATACTAGTTCTGATGCTTATTCTGATATTTGTTTTGATACTTGTTCTGATACTGATTCTGATACTGGTTTTGATACTGGTTCTGATACTAGGTCTGATATTGGTAGCTCTTTTTCCATTGCAAACTCCCAACGAAGATCATATCATGCAGTCCCAATGTCTAGCAAGGTGGAGAACAAGAGGGATTGGCAAGCTAGTGGAAGAGATGGAAGACAAGAGAATAAAAAATAATGAAGGGAAGAAATCCTCAAGGGCAAACTCCTCAAGAATACCCAAGCTAGGGAAAAATTGTCATGTAAAGCGCATTTAGACAAGTAATGAAAGGCTAGCATAGGATAAGTCACAAAAGCGTGATGCAAGAGTAGGAAAAGATGCAGTCCAAAAGAGTAGACATGTCAAGAGGCTTCATAGCACTATGTTTTACTCTTTCTTTCTTTTTTTATTAGATCAAGACCAAAGGGGAAAAGGATAGCGATAGGCAAAAATGAATGGAGGAAGATGGATATGAAGGCTAAACATGGAAGGAATGAAAGCAAGATCATCGTAAGATAGCTCACAAAATAGTCAAATGTTCGTGTATAGATCAACATTGTCAAGATCAAAGAGAGAAGATGAAATGGATGAAATATGTAGAAGAACTATGCATGATGCCTAATTGCCAGGTTTTCATCATGGTACTTATCCAAGGCGCCACAAGGGAGTGGTTTTCACCATAGGATGAATTTATTTCTCTTTACTTTTGCTATCAAGGTGCCTATTTCCAGGTTTTCACCAAGGCACATTTTTAATTTTTTTTTCATATCTTTTTTTTATTTCTCTCTTAGAAGAAGGCAAGGCTTTTAGATAATGCTCCTTGAAAGGATAAACCACGATATGCCAAGGATTCAAAATGATATGCTCAAAGATGCTGATAGGGAAAGGGAGATGGAAGAGAGAAATGGAGGATAAGGTTTTATGTAAAGCGAGTGAGGTTGGAAGATAGGAGGAATAGGCAAGTGAGGAAAAAGGATAGAAGGTAGAAGGATAATGAATGGAAGGATTGTGAAAGGGTAGATGGAAAGGAAGACAAGATCAACGTAAACACACACTTTGAAGGGTGGCGAGAGGGTGGAGGAAATGTGAATGAAGGAATACGTGAAGGAATATGGCGAATGGATAGCAGAGGTTGTGGTTTAGGCGCATGGAATGGAGGAATATTTTTGGAGGGAGATGAAGTGGAAGCCTTTGGAAGCTTGAATGTCAACTTAACTTTTTGCTCAACACCAGACTCTTTCAAGAGAGACTTTGGAATCCATATAGTCGTAGGATTTTTATTTCTTTTTGTAATTTAGAGAGAATATCTTCAATGATGGATTTTGGAACCCATACTTGTCTTGTAGTTTTTTTTCTTAGATATCTCTTTTGACTTAATGTTTCCATGTCTATTAGAGGAGACATGGTGGTCTTTTTTTTATGGATTCTTGTATTGCTTCTTTTTTTTGTATTGAACATTCAAGTTACTTCCAAAAGACTTGGGACGTGTGGAAGAAAAAGGAGGGTATGACTGGTTTAGATGGGTGGGTGGATGAAAAGGATTCAAGGGTATGCATCTATGTTGATCGTGAGGAAAGATGGGAGATGGAGGGATGTAAGGACCCAAGATGGATGGCAAATTAGGAGAGTTACGAGGGGAAAATGAGGGACATAAGGACCCAATATGGAAGGAAGACATGAAGCCCTTAGTATTGGTGGAAGAGGTCTGAGGATGGAAGTGGAAGACGCAAAAGGATAATCAATAAGTTCATCAGCATCTATATGACAACCAAGGATATCAACATTTTCAGAGTGAGCATTATAATTTTCAATAGAATCGTGGACATCTTGAATAAGAGAATTTTCTTTGATAGGATCATTCAAAGCTTGCGAAGACTCAGGAAGAGTAGAAAGTGGAAGTGAACATGGAGTGGTAGAATAAGAAGATGGAAGACTTTGATCTTGACAAGGATCTTTGGAAAGCATAAGCGTATAATTTTTCTCTTGATTTTCAATAGGCTCAACATTGGAAGTAACAACACCATTTTTAACAACCTTAATGGAAGTATCATCTTTGGAAAGCACAAGTGTAGTAAGGTTATTTTGATTGTCAATAAGCTCAATAGTGTAAGTAGTAGCTTGATCTTGCTTAGGAGAAGACTTAAGACATGGTGGAATGCATGAAAAAGGGTCTATAGGATCAAAAGAACCCTGAGGAAGATAAGAGACATCAGAAAAAGGAGTGGATGACATGGAGGGTTCTTGATCTTGATCTTTCTTTATATTTTTTTCTTCATCATTTTTAGAGTCCTCTTGACATGGAGCCACTTCTAAAGACAAGCAAGCATGTTGGAATGGTATGGGAGACTGTTGCAGAGATGGTGAAGGACTAGCTGAAGTAGGGATTATAGCATATGAAGGCTTAGGCTCTTTAGGTTTATCATTATTGAAAGTATTTGCAGCCAAATGAAGGTTAGCTTGAGTTTCTTTAAGAGGTAGCCCTGGAGGATAACTATAGGGAACTGCATGAAAAGTATCAAGGCTTGTGTCGGATGAAGGTTCTGTGAAAGATGTGAAAGACTCGGAAGCTTTAGGAAATGTATGGGTATTGGAGGAAGTAGGGGATGGAAGTGAACCATCACAAGACAAAGGTTCAACATTAACATGATCTTGCTTGAGAGTGTAATCTTTATTTTCAGCCTGAGAGTTCTTAGAGGAGAGATCCTTATAGTATTGACATTTCAAGCTAGCACGATGTATTTTATAGTCCTCAGCAATAGTAGATGGATCATCATCAAGGTATTGTCCACAAAAGCCATCAAAGTCTCTTTCAAAATCAGAATCATATGGATCACCATCACAATCTATCCAATGTGACGACCCATTTGTAGTAAGCAGGAATGAACGATGAGGAGGACTCTTAGGAACAGAGGTGTCATAGGTATCATTACATTATCTGTCATCATAGTCATCATAGTCTCCAAAGCTAGATGTGTCACTCTCCATGGAAGAGGTATCATATTGCTCAAATTTTTTCTGGGGGCATGGTGACATGTACAAGTCTTTATCAAATGGAAAAGAGTATAGAGGTTCCTTTTCTTTCTCAAGTTTGTCAAGCTGGACTTGCATAGCTTGCAACTGCTTCATCATAGTGGCGATCAGAATTTCTTCCTCATGTGTACTAATTCTTTGAGACATGTGTACTGATTTTCAATAGCTACTGATTTGTGCTTGACACAATGATTTGTTTGATAGATTTTGGAAATAGGTTGAAAAAGCTGAATATCTGGCAATTTGACAATTTCTGACAACTCTCTCAAATTTTTCCAAACGACACTTTGTAGACTCATATGATAGATGGACAATAATGAAATGACACTTTGAGAAAACTCATATGACTTTTGGGTAGCAATGAAATGATAGTTGACAAAACTCGTATGACAGTTGGGTAGCAATGAAACAACAGTTGAAAATCTCATACGACAGTTGCAATATTTTGACTTTGAGAATTTGTTGGCATGAAAACTCATACGACACTGGGTTTGCTATCATATGATAGATGGGTTGCAATGAAACGACGCTTGAAAAAAACTCGCATAACTTTCTGACCTCCTGAAATGACTTTTGACTCCAAAAAAGATTTTACGTCAATTTTTGCAAAATTTTGAGTTTTTAGATTTGAATTGTTTGCAAATTTCAATGTCCAGATTTGAGGATTGTAACAGATTTGTTCATTTTCAATAACCAGATAGATAAACAAGCATGCAAAATAGCAAGCACGTGATTTCAAGCATGTCTGAAAACAATGAACAAGGGCAAAAGCAACCTTGCACATGAACAATCAAGTGACTTGTTCGTTCTAATCCTCAGAAGCGCTAATTGTGTATGTTCCAAAAATATTTTGCAATAACGCACATATACCCTATAAAATGAAAATTTGGCCTCGCTAGGGTTTTTAGTAATGGTTTGACTCTGCAACTTTTATGATTCAAAGGGGTGAACTCCAATCCCAATGCACTAGGGTTTTGACACAGTCCGAGAACTTAATCTTCAAGAGCTGCTAGGGAGATCTGACAACCCAACAATGAACCATACCCATGGAGATTTCTTCCACAAGGACATTTATATAGCAGCTGTCACTACCACGGCGAAAATGGCTATGACCACTTGAGGTTCCGTCAACGCAGTTTGCCCTATGAAGGGATTGTTCGCTACAGTTAACCCTCTCTAAAGGTGACTCACATATTTATACCACAAGGGACTTGGCTCTAGATCCAAGGTTTTTGACACCTTTTCACTTTTAACCCAAACAAAGCAAGCAGATTAATCCGACACGCTAAGACAAAGTTTTGTTCCACCAAGGTCTGTGATATCAACTCCACATGATCTATCAACCTCTTCGGGGAGAGAATGTATCAATCAATAAGAGAAGATGCACTAACCAATTTTGATTCACCAAACCTCGTGATGTCAACCCCACGTGATCTATCAACCTCTCCGGAGAGAGAATGTGTCCATCAATAAGAGAAGATGCACTAACCAAGTTGAATGTGAAACACACTAAGTATCCTCCCTACCTACAAGGATTCTGTCGTCAAGAAAGATTTCGCTAGGAATCCAATCTCTCAAGAATCACGAATAGTGTTCATAGGGCCTAATTACTATGTGAGCACAGATATATTCCTGAAAGAAAATCTACCAAAAGCATCTAAAAAGTAGAAAGAGGAACACTTAACGCTTAAAGAAAATAAGAGATGAGTCCACAAGGTGGAACACTTAACACCTCACACAAGCTAAAAACGAGTCCCCAACTTAGAAAACAAGTGAGTTCCTAAAAGCACAAAAGGGTTGCCAAGTGGAACACTTAACGCTTCTGTCCTGTTGACCCCTCCCCTTTATGGCGCTGAAATTGCAACCACGGGGCGAAAATGAGGGGCTGGTGAATTAGCGAGTCTAATAACCCAAGATAGAAATCAAAATCAATCACTAGTATTCTAAGACTACTTAATGAATCCTTAAGGGGTCACAACCTAGTATCAATTATGCAAGTGTGTAGAAATAGATCAAAGCATGAAAAGATGCACACAAGCCAGACACATAAGAGATTTGTTTTAGGATCCAAATTGAAATATTATTAGCTTGAGAAGAATACCTTAGATCCAACGCTTTGCAATCCAAAATTTAGCACACGTCCAAAAGTACAAAACCAAGACAAATCAACAGCAAACTGTAAGCATTAGAAATCAATAATCTAAAAGTACAAATATGCAAATTCTGTGATCAAATGACAAAATTTGAAAATGAAACCAACATGCTTGGATTTGGCTTGGAAAGAGCTTTCCAATGATATATCACACTTAAACTTTCAATACCATATGTGAAAATTTCGCAAAAAAAATGGGTGCTAGTTTTCCAGAGGCACGAATTCTGAAAATGCCAAAATTTTCAAAAAAAACAAATCAGAAAACAGAAAGCCAACGTCATCAAAATAGGCATAGGCGTGATTGAAATGAGCATAGGCATGACTGAAATGTACCTAGGCGTGATTTAAATACTGATAGGCATGATTTAAATACTAATAGGCGTGACTGAAATGTGCCCAGGCGTGATTTAAATACTCACAAGCGTGATTTAAATACTAATAGGCATGACTGAAACTGGCAGATGCATGACTAAAACTATCAGATGCGTGACTGAAACTAGCAGATGCATGACTGAAACTGTTAGATGCGTGACTAAAATTGGCAGATGCGTGACTGAAACTGGCAGATGCATGACTGAAACTGTCACATGTGTGAGCAGAATGCTTGTAGCTGTGAGCAGAATACTTGTAGGTGTAAGCAGAATGCTTGTAGGCGTGAACAAATTTCTCGTAGGCGTGATCAGATCACTTGTAAGCGTGAACAAATTGCTCGTAGGTGTGAACAGATTGCTTGTAGGCGTGATCAGATTTCTCGTAAGCAGCGTCAAATTTTTCGTAAGCGGCGTCAAATTTCTCGTAGGCAGCATTTTTCCTGTTTGCGCAAAAATGATGAAAAAGTGATGCCGAAAATATATAAAATTTGATAAAAATGAAGAGAATGAGGCTCAAGGGGGGTGGGCGCCAGAAATGTGTGTGAAAATTGTACCTGATCTGTAGACACAACACTCAGTAAAACATTAGAGATTAGTGATAATCAAAATTGTGCAAAATTGAAAACTATCTAACCAAGCGATTTACTGCCTTCTAGTAGGTGCGAGATTGATGTTCTCAGATTGTAATCGAGATCAGTGACCTAGATGACACCTAAATGAAGGATTTGAATGCAAAAGATGGATATGAAATTGAATGCAATTAATCTATATTTTTGATATTTTCTATGTAATAAGAATGATAAACTGATATGCTATGAATGCTATTGAAAACTAATATGAAATGAATGCTAAATGATCTAACAATGAAGATTCTAACAATGATATGAAAACTATGAAATTCTATGCTAAGATATAAAAACTATGCAATTGAAATTGATCTCACAAAGCTTTGAATTCGCAAGTTGATTCCTCAGCCTCCAATTCTCCAGCGTGATTGTGCAAAAATATGAGATGACTTATGAAGAGCTGAAGCCTTAATTTATAGAAATCCAGGGCTTTGGAGGTGCATGGATAAAAGCCATAAATCACTCAAATAACTCAGGTTGATTTTTGAGTTATTTTTAAATAAAGGATAATTAACTCACAAAAACATGCAAAAGCTAAGTTTTAACTCAAAATAGAGTTTAGCTTTAATTGATAATTGATAGTTGTCTTCTTTTCTTGATTGTGCATGTTTTATTTATGAATTAATTTAATAATAAAATGATTTATTTCCAACTTAACTGATTTTTGAAATAAAATAATTAATTTATGGGTTAATTAACTATTTTATCAAACTTTTATTAAAAATTATATTATTAAATAATGACAACATGCTTTAATTAATTAAATAAGAATTTAATCAATTAAAGATAAGAATTTTGATTTATTGTCAAAATTAAATAATACAATTAATAATAGATATAATTAAATTTAATTACACAATTAAGTGGCAAGATATTAAATCTAATTAATTAAATATGAAAAATATTTAATTAATCAAATTTTAAGATAAATGTGGATTTATCACCAAATAATCATTAAATTAAAGATAATTAAGATAATTAAGAATATTACTAGAAATATTCCCCGATGCAGAATTTAAGATAATCAATTAGGATTCGATGATGTTTAGATGTGCCTTAGGTTAGGACTTTGATGTCAATTTCATTCGAATTGTTGATATTGGAGGTTAATGAACATATAGCCCATTTTTGGGGTATTACACTCGTGACTCTTCAAATTCTCTTATTTCCATCAGACCTCCAAACATGTGTACTATGAGATTTCCTCCAACAAATGGACTTGCAATGATTTTCACAATAGTACATGTGTTGGAAGGAAAGCTCATAGTATTGCTTAGGCCAATCTGAATGGTAATCACTTGTGCATATAAGAGTTGATCATAGAAGGTATATGCATAGGTGAAAAACATGCATATTTGACCAAACAATATTGGGAGCTAGACCCAACAACAAATAGATTTGTGGTGATTTTCACAATAGTACATGTGTTGTTGGGTAAGCTCCCAGTAGCAGTAAGGAATATGCATGTTCATCACCTGTGCATATGAAGTGGCTCTAATGGCAAATACAATCACAAAATTCTGCATACTCCTTATTTTATTCTGGGTTGATATTGTTAGACATGGTCTTTTTTGAATGGAATGACTCGTTACTTGTACATTGACTAGAATGTTGGTGGAAGAAGGATGATTTGTTTGCAACCTACAGGTACACAAACACTGAACAACCATTTTTTCAACTCTAATTTTCTCAACACAAAGGGACATTTATCATAGCCATAAAAACATGATTGTTTAAAAATGGAATACACCAAGGAGTACCATCAAAAATATTGACCATTTACAATCATGAATAGTTAACCTAAATCAAATAGCTCATTTTTTTATCAGCATGTGTAGTCTTTGTGTATATGAAAAATGAATGAAATATATATCAAGCTAAAATAAAACAATGAACAAAATTTAAAATTCAAGTCCTAATTTATCAAGAGCAACAAACATTAGGACAAAAAAAAAATCATTAAGACTATAGAAAAATCATTAAGACTAGAAAATCAAGTTCTAGAAAAATCATTATGACTATAGAAAAATCATTTAGACTAGAAAATCAAGCTCTAGAAATGGACGGTTCTGGTGCTTTGACATTACAACAATTGAGCATTCATCATTTGGTACTTCTTGGCATATTCCATTTAAGTTTTTCAAATGTCATCTTTATGTGCATGTTCTTTATGTGTTTGGATTCTCTCCCTCACAAGGGATACACCGATAGGTAATTGATTTGAAAGCATAATGATTTGATAGTCTTTTTTCAGGATAGGCGTAATCATCCCACCAACCTTAATTAGCAATATTTGTGATATATGTCAAGTACTTATAATCAATATGCCCAACAAATAGAGACTTAGTAATGAAAGAATAAGGTTGCACATCCACATCCGTCCAAGTGCAACAACCTTCAAAGATTTGTAGCGGTAAAGAGAATCCCCATATTTATCAGCCTAACATAGTCTTTGGCCACTTTGGCAATGAGAAACTCAAAATAGAGAAAAGAAACTTAGTAAAACAAGTCTATGCCGCTGTTTGTGAGGGTACAATCATGATAAGTGTCTCTCAAACCTCTCCAAACATGTAAGATTATCTTTAAATACTTTATTGATCTCTTCTAAACATTAACCAAATCAAACTTACATTTGAATTCACACACAATAATCCAAAATGAAAGGTTTTGTATCCTTTAATGAATCTCAATCACTGGTAATGCATGGACAGTCAAACCACTAGTTTCCAAAGCATTCAATAAGTGAATATGAATGTTTGAAAACTACTCCCAACAATTCTTAAACATACTTTATTGTTTAAGAATTGTTGGGACTGGTCCTTAGGCGTGTATTAAACAGAATAGAATTTTCAGCATATTATCATCATTCTATTTCTTTGTTGTAAACATGCCATTTGTTCAGTTTTAATCTACTGGTGTCGTGCCCTAGCCCATGCTTTATCTCCATTATTTGATGTTATTCACTATTTTGAAATGTTGATTGTGGTTATCAAATGGAAAAAATAGAAAAAAAAAAATTTAACACGAAAATAAATTTACAAAACCGAACCAATGGCATGTTTACAACAAAGAAATAGAATGATAATAATATGCTGAAAATTCTATTCTATTTAATACATGCCGAAGGACTAGTTGTATGAGTGGATTGTATTTAATACACGCCAAAGGACCAATTGTATGAAATTATCAATCATATAGCATTTCACTATTGTATGAGTGGATTGTACAGGAACAGTTAACATTAAAAAGGGAGAAAACTCCTCAACACATCTTGGAAACCATTGAATTCAATAATCAATTAAACATAACACCAGAACTATTCCTTCCATTCACTTCTACCAAGAATAAAGCATTTAATCCATTTAACATTACATATAATCATTAGACAGTTACATTTGTTGACTGTGTAGAGGAACAGTCATGACCAAAATGATCAAAAGTACTTTCACCCTTGCACAAGCTATTCCAAACTTCAAGTAAAATGATAAATATGCTATATCAAATCATTCATATTCATAGTAACCATTCAAAGGATAATGATTTGACAGTCTTTTTTTCAGGATAGGTGTAATCATTGCTTGCCAACCTTAATTAGCAACATTTGTGATATATGTTAAGTACTTATAATCAGTATGCCCAACAAATAGAGACTTAGTAGTAAAAACATGTCCTTTGGTTTACAAGTTTACTTATAATCAGTATCTCCTTTGGTTTACTAGTTTAATTTGGTTTAAGAATGGTTTGTTTCATGTTTGAATGTACCATTGAATGAAGCTTGGCTATATTAAGTACAATCTTAAGACTCGTGACTCTTCAAATTCTCTTGTTTCCTTCAGACCTAGCCTCCAAACATGTGTACTATGAGATTTCCTCCAACAAATGGACTTGTGATTATTTTCACAATAGTACGTGTTGGAGGACTACTCGAAATACTACCTACGTAAATTTGAATGTTCATCACCTATGCATATAAGATTTGATCATAGAAGGTATATGCACAGGTGAAAAGCATGCATATTTGACCAAGCAATACTAGGAGCTAGACCCAGTAGCAAATAGATTTGTGGTGATTTTCACAATAGTGCATGTGTTGCTGGGTAAGCTCCAAATAGTGCTCAGGAAAATATGCATGTTCATCACCTGTGCATATGAAGTGGCTCTAATGGAAGATACAATCAGACATTGTATGGGTTGATATTGTCAGACATGGTCTTTCTTGAATGGAATGACTCATTACTTGTACATTGACTAGAATGCTGGTGGAAGAAGGATGATTTATTTGCAACCATTTTTTCAACTCTAATTTTCTCAACACAAAGGACATTTATCATAGCCATAGAAACATGATTATTTTAAATGGAATACACCAAGGAGTACCATTAGAAATATTGACTATTTACAATCATGAATAGTTAACCTTAATCAAATAGCTCATTTTTTTATCAGCATGTGTAGTCTCTGTGTATATGAAAAATGAATGAAATATCAAGCTGAAATAAAACAGTGAACAAAAATTCAAATTCAAGGCCTAATTTATGAAGAGCAACAAACATTAGAACGAAAGAAAAATCATTAAGACTATAGAAAAATCATTAGGACTATAGAAAAATCATTAAGACTAGAAAATCAAGTTCTAGAAAAATCATTACGACCATAGAAAAATCATTTAGACTAGAAAATCAAGTTCTAGAAATGGACGGTTATGATGCTTTTCCATTACAACAATTGAGCATTCATCATTTGGTACTTCTTGGTGTATTCCATTTAAGTTTTTCAGCTGCCGTGTTTATGTGCATGTTCTTTATGTGTTTGGCTTCAACTCTCCCTCGCAAGGGATATGTCGATAGGTAATTGATTTGAAAGCATAATGATTTGACAATCTTTTTTCAGGATAGGCGTAATTATCCTGCCAACCTTAATTAGCAACATTTGTGATATATGTCAAGTACTTATAATCAGTATGCCCAACAAACAGAGACTTAGTAGTAAAAGCATAAGGTTGCACATCCACATCCGCCCTAGTAAGTATTAGAGCCTTTCAAATTTGTAAAGAACACAAACTTTGCAAACCAAATTGATATTTCATTAAAACCTATGTTGTTGATCAAGTTCTTAAAGATTAAAACATGAAACCATCAAGTTCCAAGTAATGTAAAACCAGTGACTGTTCCAAGTAATGTTTTTAATCCTTTGAAGTTTCTTGTGATCCTGATGTAAGTTGATTGGATTAAGAAATTTGGGGATCCAATAAGAATTTAGGGTAGTTCAATAAATGTTTTGGAAGACTTAGAGGAACTATTATCATGACTGTTCCTTCATCTACAACGAGTTAGACTAAATTTGCTAAGTTTTTCCTTTGTTTTGAAGAGTATTTTGTAATCTATTTCCTTTCCATGGACCCAAAGGCCTAGGACCCATGGAAAGATGATACTAGCAATGTATTATACAACTCTAATGCTCTTGACTTGCAGATATTTGAGAAAGTAAAGAGAACACTGACTATGTTTAATGTTAACTGTTCCTACACAATCCACTCATACAACAGTGAAATGCTATGTGATTGACAATTTCATACAACTGGTCCTTTGGCGTGTATTAAATAGAATAGAATTTTCAGCATATTATTATCATTCTATTTCTTTGTTGTAAACATGTCATTGGTTCAGTTTTAATCTACTAGTTTTGTTCCCTAGCCCATGCTTTATCTCCGTTATTTTATGTTATTCACTATTTTGAAATGTTGACTGTGGTTATTAAATGGAAAACATAGAAAAAAAAATTAACACGAATTTTTTTTTACAAAACTGAACCAATGGCATGTTTACAACAAAGAAATAGAATGATAATAATATGCTGAAAATTCTATTTTGTTTAATACATGCCAAAGGACCAGCTGTATGAAATTATCGATCACATAGCATTTCACTATTGTATGAGTGGATTGTGTAGGAACAACAATTAACATTAAACAAGGAGCAAACTCCTCAACACATCTTGGAAAACATTGAATTCAATAATAAATGAAACCTAACACCAACACTATTTCTTCCATTCACTTCTACCAAGAATTCCAGCACAAGTACAAGCTATTCCAAACTTCAAGTAAAATGAGAAATATGCTATATAAAATTATTCATATTTATAGTAGCCATTCAAAGGATCATTTTTTCAATGAACCCTCTGACTGTACCCTTGTGGTAGAGAAAGGAAACCTCAAAATAGAGAAAGGAAACTTAGTAAAACTAGTCTATGTCACTGTTTGTGAGGGTACAGTCATGATAAGTGCCTCTCAAACCTCTCCAAACATGTAAGAATGTCTTTAAATACTTTATTGATCTTTTCTAAACATTAACGCATGGATAGTCAAACCAGTAGTCTCCAAAGCATTCAATAAGTGATTATGAATGTTTGAAAACTTTCCTCTCAACTTCCCCAACCACTCCTAATCGGTTAGAGGGATTAGTTGAGTGTTTAGACACTAAAATTTATTAAACATACTTTATCTGATATGATGAATTGTAATATCAACAAACGCGAATCCAAACATTTTAAAATAGTGAACTGATATCCTTGAGCACAAGCACCAATAACATCAAATAATGGAGATAAAGCACGGGCTAGGGCATGACACCAATAGAATGCGATTATTTTAGTGAGCATTCATGATCAAATAAAATGAAATTCATTGTGATTGAATATGATGCTAGAGGCTCGAAAGACTTTGCCCGTCAAAGATACCAATCAAAGATGAAGAAATCACATACCTTCTCTCGCGCTTAGCTTGCACGAAGGAAGATTTGATAGCCAAATCTTCCTTGTACCACATGAAGAACATTCCATTGGTTCAGTTTAGCATGTTATTATCATATCAAATAAAGTATGTTTAAGAATTGTTGGTAAGGATAGGAATAGTGGAGATTCTAGAAATATCTCTCTAACCGATTAGGAGTGGTTGGGGAAGTTGAGAGGAAAGTTTTCAAACATTCATATTCACTTATTGAATGCTTTGGAGACTACTGGTTTGACTGTCCATGCGTTACCAGTGACTGAGATTCATTAAAGGATACAAAACCCTTCATTTTGGGTTATTGTGTGTGGATTCATCCGCTTTAGCCAAGAAGATCAAGAAGATGGGGCAGGAGGACATTGTGGTAGAAGAAGTATTTAAAGATATTTACATGTCCCCTATCCGTGAAATTGAGACTATAGGTGATGAAGACCATGTTGAGGATGAGGGGGGTCTTAATCAGGGAGGGGCAACAAGAAGCAATAGAAAAGTTTTCAGGAGTTTGGAACAAAATTTTAGAATCCATGAATGGTATGGGTAAGGTGACCTTCATTCTTGGTCGTGACTTCAATGAAACATTGGATATGGATGATAAGAAAAGTATCACTTGTTGATAGTTTTCCTTGAGGGAAGGGGGATTGTGAAAGACTTGTTATCATTGTATTGTATATTTCCAATATGTTTGGATGCAGGGTAGACCAGGAGAATGAAGGATCACTCACTGATTGCATGATAACCTAATTTTGAAGGGTCACTGGTTGAGGGGACAGTCAAGGTCTAGATGTTGATAGTGTTCATTAAGGGAAGGGGGATTGTAAAAGACTTGTTATCATTGTATTTTGTATTTCCAATATGTTTGGATGCAAGGCAGAACAGGCTAATGAAGGATCACTCATTGATTGCATGATAACCCAATTTTGAAGGGTCACTGGTTGAGGGGATAGTCAAGCTCTGGATGTTGATAGTGTTCCTTGAGGGAAGGGGGATTTTGAAAGACTTTTTATCATTGTATTGTGTATTTCCAATATGTTTAAATGTAGGGCAGACTAGGAGAATGAAGGATCACTCACTGATTGCATGATAAACTAGTTTTGAAGGGACACTGGTTGAGGGGACAACCAAGGTCCAGATGTTGATAGTGTTCCTTGAGGGAAGGGGGATTTTGAAAGAATTTTTATCATTATATTGTGTATTTCCAATATGTTTGGATGTAGGGAAGACCGGGAGAATGAAGGATCACTCATTGATTGCATGATAACCCAGTTTTGAAGGGTCACTGGTTGAGGGGACGATTAAGGTCTGGATATTGATAGTGTTCCTTGAGGGAAGGGGGATTGTGAAAGGCTTGTTATCATTGTATTATGTATTTCCAATATGTTTGGATGTAGAGTAGACCAGGAGAATGAAGGATCACTCACTGATTGCATGATAACCTAGTTTTGAAGGGTCACTAGTTGAGGGGACAATCAAGGTCCAGATGAATGAGCCATTCAAGGATCCTATTTATTTGTATTAATTTCTATTTAAATTGGATGCATGGATTTCTTGTGAATTATCGACTGCTATGTATCTTGCAACTACATCCGTAAATTTGCATATACTTCTCTAGGGTTGTAAGCCACTTAGGGATCAAAATGGAGAAACTAAATCAAAATCGTTCTTTGTCCTATTTCCTTTTAACAAAGTCTCAACTATCAATGATATAATAATACATTTGATGCCCTAATTTATCAATACAAATGGCACCTAGCTAGAAGCTCATGAGCTGTCCATTTGATAACCACAGTCAACATTTCAAAAAAATAGATATCCTTGAGCACAAGCACCAATAACATCAAATAATGGAGTTAAAGCACTAAATCAAAATCGTTCTTTGTCCTATTTCCTTTTAACAAAGTCTCAACTATCAATGATACAATACATTTGATACCCTAAGCTATCAATACAAATGGTGCCTAGGTAGAAGCTCATGGGTTGTCCATTTGATAACCATAGTCAACATTTCAAAAAAATGGATATCCTTGAGCACAAGCACCAATAACATCAAATAATGGAGTTAAAGCATAGGCTAGGGCATGACACCAGTAACATCAAATAATAGAGATAAAGCACTGGATATTGCACGACACTAGTAGAATAATGCGGTCATTTCAGAGAGCATTCATGATCAAATAAAATGTAATGCATTTGAAATTTGTGGTTGAATATGATGCTAGAGGCTCGAAAGATGAAGAAATCACATACCTTCTCTCGCACCCAGCTTTTGCTCATTTTCTCCCGCTCCTTTTCTATGCCAATCGAAATAAAAATGATTTGGTGCTTCACTTTTTTTTTTATGTATACCTAAAACTGTTGGAATTCCGATGGTCAATTTAAAAACCATCGGAATACCGACATCATCGGGGCCTATTTTTTTAAAAAATAACAAATTCATTAAAAAAAATTTACCCATCGGAAGTGTCTGTCAAAATTTGGCCCCAAATGTAGTAGTGATGGATAATGAATGCAACTATGTTTTTGATTTTTTTATGTATGCAGTGCTTAAAATGCAATCCTTAACTAAATGTATGCAAATGATTAATGATAAATGAATCTTTTTCTTTTTCTTTTTTCTTTTCAGATATAAGGATAATGAATAATGAGTAATGCTATGAATGAATGCAAAAGATAATCTCACATTATTGATTTTGAACCAAGGATAAGGTGTTTAATTGAACCCTCCTTAATGAGTGATCAAGATAATAAATGAATCCCCTTTCACTTAGAAAAATACTACAAACCATGCACTTAATTTAACATGAAAATGTAAATGCAATGCAACTAATTGTCACTAGCTTTTTGAGAAAGAACTGCAAAAGAGAAATATTTTCATCATTGAGCATTGTGGGACCGAAAAGCAAGTACAACCATCACTGACCACATCATGATGATATGAATATTTCTTTTTATCGCATTTGGTAACCTTTTAGGAAACTAGTACAACCCTCACTAGTTGAATAACCAACTATGGGAGTATGAATATTGGTTTCAACGGATTCAATGTTGCAACTGGATTTTGGTATTAAGATATGGAAGATCTAAATAGCCAAGGTATCCATTTGCGTAAACAAATAAAGGTCAACCCTCCACCCTATATGAAAGTCCTTGATGGTTCTTTGATGACCATGTCATTAGATGAATTCACATAAGTTTTTGGATCTCCCTCAAGACAATCACTCAAAGGCAAGAAAAAAAAATATCATGTCTTCATCATCGCCAATCTAGTCGAAACATCATCGATTAGCTAAAAAGACATGATAAAAAGCCAATAAAGATCATCAAAAATCAAGTGTTTTGCAATGTATCAATATTTTCAAAAATAATTTCCAAACATTCTGATCATTTAAGTGATGTCAATTTTTAATCCTGAATAATAAAGTCAATGAAGGCTCAAGGATCAAGTTGTAGGATCAAAATACTTGGTTGTGAACAATGATATCCATCAAAGGTTCAACAAAATCTCTCTCTTCTGAAGCTCTGATAAGTCCCTCTAATGTGTGACCTAAAGTAGCACTATTGAATATCTTTGTACCAAAAATCCAATCCTTTCTTGCCCCCAAGTGATAAATGTGATCGTGTGACAAACTTAGGGCAATATGAAATGCAACAATGCAGTTGAAAGGTTTTATTATGACTATGCACAAATGACAGATGCAATGAAGATTTACAAGTGAGATGATGGAAATGCAATATGTACACATGCAACTAGGAAAGACTTAGGTGAACAAAAGGCGCTTGATTGCCAAGTTTTCACCCTTTGGGTTTATTGCTCTTTTTTTTTTCATTTTTAAAATTTTTTTTTTCTACCAAGGTGCCTAATTGCTAGGTTTTCACCAAGGCACTTTTTTATCTTTTTTCATTTTTTTCAATTTTTTTGATCTTTTTTATTTTCTCATGTACAAAAGTGATGCTTGAGCCATTGGATACACACTTGTGTGATACTCTTTCTTCTGATACTCTCTCATCTGATTAGGTATGAAACCTCTTTAAATGGATGCTATTAATGGGCTCTTGTAATTCTTCCCCATCACAATTGGCTAATTTGTAAGTCCTCGTTCCAAAAGAAGAAATAATTACAAAAGGACCAAGCCAATTTGCTTCCCATTTACCCTTCTTTTCCCTTTCTGCTTGATTTTTAGGATTTTCCCTTAGCACTAAATCACCCACTTGAAAGACTCTTGGTTTAATGTGTTTGTTATAGTTCCTTGAAATCATGTTTTGGTAAACTTTCAAATGTTCATAGGCTTGTGCTTGATGTTCCTCTAACAATTCCAATTGTTGAAGTCGAGCAACCCTATAATCCTCATCCGTTATTAATCCTTGCAATGATACTCTAAGGGATGGGATTTCAACCTCCAAAGGTAAAACAACTTCGGCTCCATAAACCAATGAATATGGTGTAGCTCCTGTAGGTGTCCGAATACTATTTCTATAAGCCCACAAAGTCGGGTTGATTTGTATATGCCAATCTCTTCCTGATTTGTTCACCGATCTCTTCAAGATTTTAAGGATATTCTTATTAGTAGCTTCGGCTTGTCCATTTCTTTGTGGATAGTAAATGGAAGAAGAGTGATGGGTAATATGAAAAGTACCACAAAGCTCATCCACATCTTTGTTCTTAAATTGTTTTCCATTGTCGGTAATTATGGCATAAGGAATACCATATCAACAAATGATGTGATTAAGGATGAACATAGAGATTTGTTTTCCTGTAGCAGTGATCAAAGGAACGGCCTCTACCCATTTAGTGAAGTATTTTGTAGCTGTGATAATGTATTTGTTCCCATTAGATGAAGGTGGATAAATCATGCCAATCAAGTCAAATCCCCATTGATAAAATGGCCAAGGTGTAACAAAAGGATGTAATTCTTGAGCTGGTACATGTATCATATCACCATGATATTGACATTTTGTGCATATCTTAACAAAGTGACAAGCGTCCTTTTCTAAGGTTTTCCAAAAATACCCCATGTGAAGAATCCTCTTAGCTAAGTTTAACCCACTTGAGTGTGACCCAGAAATGCCCTCATGGACCTCGCGTAAAGCTACCTTAGACTCTTCTTCCTCTAGACATCTAAGTAAAGTTTTGTCAAGACCCTTACGATGCAATGTGTCAGAAAGGATAGTATAACAAGCCGATTGTCTGATGAAGTGTCATTTTTGGGCTCGGGATTGGTCTAAGGGTAATACTTGGTCTTTAAGGTATGTGTAAATAGGACTGTACTAAGGTGAGTCATGTCCATTAAGTAAAGCAATAATTTGGGTATCACGAAGGTCAAATGCTGGCTTTGCCAACTCCTCCACCAAGAATTTGTACCTTTCATTTTGATCAGGCTTTTGGAGTAATGAAGCCAAGGTAGCCATTGCATCGACAGCTCTATTCTTCTCTCTTGGAATTTTCTCAAAAGTTATTAACGCAAAGTATTTTTTCCAAGCATCAATCATTGTTTTGTAAGGCATTAACTTTTCATCTTTTGTTTTGTACTCATCATTGACTTGATTGATCACTAATTAAGAATCACCATATACTCATAGCTTGGTAATATTCCATTCTAAAGCCATCTTGATACCAATGACTAAAGCTTCATACTTAGCTATGTTGTTGGTACATGGGAATAAGAGCTTGTATGATTTAGGAATAGTATACCCTTGAGGGATAATCAACAATATGCTGGCTCCAGAACCTCCTTGTGTGTATAATCCATCAAAGTACAATTTCCATGTCTTAGCTTCTATATTGACAATTACTACATCAAGAAACTCCACTTGAATGGGATGTGTAGAAACTAATCGATTTTCAGCTTAGTGATCTCCTATCACTTGTCCTTTAATGGCCTTTCTATCCACATATTCAATATTAAACTCACTTAACACCATGACCCATTTTTCTATTCTTCCCGTTAAGGCAGTTTTGCTAAGCAAGTATTTCAAAGGGTCAATCTTTACAATGAGCTTCACTTTGTGCATCAATATGTAGTGTCTCAATTTTTGGGAAGCGAAGACAACATCTAGGCATGCTCTTTCAATGAATGTATAGTTTAATTCATACTTAATCAATGTTTGGCTCAAATAATAGATAGCTTGCTCTTTTCCTTGATCATCTTCTTGTGCCAAAAGAACTCCTAAAGACCTCTTGGTTACTGATATGTACAAAAGAAATGGCTTTCCTTTGATAGGAGGCATTAGATTTGGTGGATTGATTAAGTAATTCTTCAACAAGGTAAAATCCTTGTCACATTCTTCATCCCATGTAAAAATGGTGTCTTTGTTGGAATTAGGAGAGATAGGTACTGAGAGGGGAGGGGTGAATCAGTGCCTTCAAAACTTCACTTGTAAAACCTTTCAGATCTATAACTGAATACTTTGATAACCGATCAAAATAACTTGAATCTAATTGCATAAATCAATCATCTAGTTAACTTAAGAAAGTAAACAACATGAAATCAATATGACAATCACATAACACAAGTATTTTGGTAACGCGAAAACCCTTGTAAGAAGGTAAAAACTACGGTGGGGATGACACCCACAAATTCTTCACTACTACAGATAGAAAAGGTTTGCCTGTTAAGGCTACAAGTTTTGATCACTTCTGGTGATCTTACCCTGTTAGGAGTAACATATTAGATCAGCTAGATCTACCTAGTTATAGGATTTAGACAACACTAATGAAGTGTGTACTTGGTTAAGAGATTTACATAAGACTGTTAAGTCTACTCTGTTAAGAGATTTTATCAAAAACTCTATCACAATTGTCAGAAAGTAATAGGCAATTATCTACTAGTTGACAACTCAATTGTCTGAAATAGATCTATAAGTTCTCATCAAAATATCACCTTATATGTGATGGTTCTCTACTCTGTTCTGCTCGGTAGCCTTCTCTGATTCTGCTCAATCTGATATCCTCTGTACTCTTGTTCTGCTTTGTAAACTGATTGAATTGAAGTTAGGCAATGGCTTCAAGTGCTCCGTGATTCATATATATCAGTTCACCAACCTCATAAAATGGTGCGGACATACAAAATATATAGTGTTCTATTTTTGTCACCTTAGCAAAAATTAGGTTACAAAAATAATCATAACCCTAAGATCTACGGTGAAAAATTAACCTAGATCAACTATTACCATAAGATAAACACTACATTTAATGAGTATCTTTTACAATAAATGCTTCTCGATCTTGGTAAACTATTTTATGATCTGTTGTAGCTGTTTGCATAGAAGAATGTGCCATTTCATATTACTATGCCATTTTCTGTGATCATCGGTAAACATTGTATAATCTGCTCGGTGTTTACTGTCAGTCAGTGTCGATGTCGTTGGTGCTCGGTAAACTGTGTGATGCTTAGTGTAAAGGCTTTACCAACTACTCTGTCTTACTTCTGGTTACCAACCAACTCAATATAAGTAACCGACTGACCTATTTACTATCCTTTGGTACTAATGACAACCTTAAATGCTCAATAGAGATTAACAATCTCCCCCTTTGGCATTAGTATCAAAACTTTGAATGTATATAGACAAAATGTTTCTATATATTCCTTAGATCTCCACCATATACATATTCACAACAAAAAAATTTCAAAGTACAAAGTACTCCCCCTCAGTGCATGCTCTCGGTAATATATACATATCAAAGTATACTTATTTGGCATATACATGTTTCCCCCTTTTTGATAATAATGCCAAATACAAAAAATAGAATGTAAACTTACATCTTACCAAAAATGTTTGGATGGGTTTTCTTTACAGACTCCAAGAGGTTGTCCCATTCCTCTTTCAACTTGGTAAGAGCAATATGCTCAAGACCAACTTGTGCATGCATGTCAAAGATATTATCCAACACCAAAATCTCTGGTGTGGCAACAAGTTGTTCAGTTTTGACAATATGTGCTTCAAAAAAATTTCAGGTAAGGAGTGAGTTCTATTTGTAACTCTGTAACCTAATCAATAATTTTCTCTTCTTGTTTCCTTAGATTTGCTATCAACCACTGGAGTTCCTGAACTCAGTGAATATTCTTTAAGAAAGTATTCGGCTTGGTTATAGCTACTTGTGTACTCAACTATATCTCTGCTTCTAAACCTTTTATCTTTTCACTGACTTCTATAGTGAAGGTGTGTGAAGTACAAAGCTTGATAAAAAATTGACAGATTATCTAGGTGATAGATTTTCCCTCGGTAATGACCTCAGATAATTTTACCTTTTTTAGTGCTACTTCTGTGCTAAGCCTTGCTGCCAATTTGTTTTGAATCTTTGATTATGCCCATTCTTCTATTCTTTTGTCTGCATCTGTATCAGGGGCATTGATTTGGTCGATGAGTGTAGCAAGTTGATCTATGATTGGAGTATTCTCATCAATATTTGTCTCCGGTATTATCTGTTGCAGAATATCCCTCACATCATTTAACACTTCTTTTCATTTGTGTTCTTGCCTTAATTTTTCTTGTGCCACTTTTCTTAAACATAGCTCCCCATATCTACTTAGTTCCTTAGGGCTTAGGGTTCTTGGGTCACATTCTAGTATAATTATGACTTCATCAATGGTGACCAGCCCTTTTGCTTTCTTCTTCTTCTTCTTCTATGCAATAGGTGACTTCTTCTCACTATTAACAATAGCTTTTTCTCCACTTTTTGGAGTATCCTTCCCAATTGACACTGTATCTTCCTTCTTCTGCTCCTCGGTAGATGGTATGGGAGTCTCAGTTGTAGTGTCAGGTGGGTTCACCTTGGTCGACTTTGTTTCTTTTGGTTCCTTTGTTTCTATAGACTGTGCCTCTATTTTGGTAGGCTCATTTGTATCTACAAGTTGCTCAGGTGCTTGTATCTTAGTTATATTTTTATTTTGATCAGGATGAGAAGCATCGGGTTGTACTTGTGAAAGTATCTCAACTACCTCTGCAAGTACAGGAAGTTCACTTGGTAGAGATGTGAACACACTATCAGTGTCTAGTACTTCATCTTTATTTGGTGCAATAGTCACATCTTCGTCATCCTCATCATCAGGATCACCATTAGTGATGTCCTCAATTAGTGCATTGTCATCGGTTTTCTTCTACAAGTGGATCTTTACTTGATCTGGTGCATCCTGTGAAATTCTTATTTCATCCTTTTGTTCGGTGATATCAATTACCTTGGTAATTGATATATCGGTGTCCTCTATTTTCTTTCCTTTGTTATCATCGATGAAAATACCTTTACCTTTTGAACTGTGTCTCTTCTTAGACAATTTCAAGAATGCTTCTTTCTGTTCAACTTTCTCTTCTACTTTCAAAATTGATGTCCACAAAGAATCACATGTGGTATCCATATCACCCACATTCTCATCCATTATCTGCATAGATCTATTCTTGACTAGAAATCTAGCCTGATACTTTTTCATGTATTCACTTACAACAACATAGCTAAAGTGTGAGGCTGCACGACTTAATGAATGTCCTCTTTTCCTTTTCTTTGTATCTAGTGCAATAGCTCATCTCTCATTTATTTTGTCATCAAGTTCCTTCGGTAATTGACATGCGAATTCCATTGGTACTTTCTTGAATTTAATCATCATCTGGATGATAGCATGTTCTAGCTTTATCTTATCCTCAATTGACATTTTTTCAAATTTGTCTATGCCTGGATCTGTAAGATTTCCATTTTCAATTATATCTTCAATTATTTCTTCTATTGTACTTTCCCTGGTATGAACTAGATTGAATTGATTAGGATCATTTTCAGTTTCTGTATCCTCTAGATCTTCCTTATTTCTTATGTATTTCCTCTTTTTCTTCGATGGCTCAACTACTTTGTTGTTCTTTCACATTATGTATTTCTTCGTCGGTGTAGCTGCCCTTCTTTTTGCTACTTTTACTACTTCTTCTTTCTCGGTAGGTTGTGCTATAGTTGACGAACATGTCTTCATTCCTTCAGGCTCTGGTAACTACATTTCTTGTTCAACATTGGTGGGAGGAACTGGTGTGTTATCCTTTTCTTTTTCTGACTCGGTCTCCTCGCTATCATAGGGCTTGTCAGCCAACTGTAATTGACCTTTGATTGTTTCTTTAAACGGTGACTCCACAGATGAGGCAGGTGCATTTCCACATTTTGCTATGATATATTTTCTCATTTTCTTCGCCCTTCTAGACATTTTTCTGATCTCTATGTTTGTAGTGATTCATGATTTAGCTTCCTCATATATGCCAAACCTACTGGTAGTGATGTCTATCGGTAATGCCAATAATGCATTAATAGATTTCAAAGTGAAATCGTAGTTCATTTTGTATCCCATCAGTGCCAGCCATTTTGTTCTCAGTTCTACTGCCTTTATCATTGAGTGGTCTATGCTGACTACAAAACATATGTCATCTTCAAATTTACTTACTAATTCCCTTGGAATTCTACTCCTTTGTTGCATTTTTGTCTGAAATTCTTTGAAATATGCATTGAATTCCTTATTCAGATTATTTCCTAGACTCTTCATCATTTCACCAATTTGTGCAGTTATCAGTTTGTCTGATTGCCAGTTTACCTTACCAATACTAGGTACATATTTTTGTAGATAGAAAAATGTACAGACAAGCAGTGATCTATACTTACATGTGTTGGACTTCTTTGATCTTATGGTCTTCATATTCTCTTGCAGTTGGTGCAGTAGCAGTTCAGCAAGATCTACCTAGTGATCTTTCTTCACACTTTTATATGCCATGTCCACGCCACTGCAAGGTACACTGTTTAGTCTGCTAGATTGAAATATCTTGTACCCGATGACATGAGCTATGAATTTTACTACTGGGTCTTTGATGGTTGAGATTTTTAGTGCCCTACCATCCCATTGAGCTCCAATATTCTTTTCAATGTCAGGACGAGATGAACTTTGAAAGGCTTTTTCTTTGTCGGTTGTAGGGTACCCAATAACCCTACTGATAATCTTCTTTGTGACCTCAATAGGTTTGTCCAGCCAAAATTTCCCATCATGAAATCTGCTCAATACAATTCTTATCTAATCAGTGCTAAATGTTTGCAGGAATTGTGTAAAATGTGATAACCCTGACTCCTTGATCTTCTTATAATCGGATTTTATCTTTCCATCCAGTCCATAAATTTGTTGATAAGTAGCAATGGTCTCAAAATCACCTATTTCTCCAAATTTTTAGTGAATATAGGCCCTAACATCTTCTATTAACAAAACCCTATCTGGAATACTAAAAAATGCACCCATATCATCTATTTGTGCTACGACCTTGGGATGTGGTTTGAATTTGGCCTCAGAAAAATTATCCCTAACAATTAATTCTACTTCCTCCTTAATGTTTTGCGATTTGCTTGCAGTTGATGTTGATGCCATAAATTATTTCTAGGGTTTCGGCAAGCAATAGATAACCAGTGTTCGATAGGCAGATGAACTTACTTGATATCGTCGAAGAATTGTTGTCGGTTCGATCTACAATAGCTTTGAATCTTTTCAAAAATCTTTAGCTCGAACTCTTCTCTGTAAAATCTCTATTCTTCAAAATTGCAATGTAACAATGAACTCTATTTCCGCGTATTTATAGATTTTTTTTTGATATTCCCGCTCAAACTTTGGTGCATTAAATGTGTGACCTAACTTTTGATATGAAACAACTATCAGCTCGGTAATGTCTACAATTTCCTTTGCTTGGTTAATATAGAATTTCTTCATCAGTTTGCACTATTGTTGGTTAACCTTGTATAGTGATTACCGACGGGTAATCAACTCTCGTTTCTTCTTTTACTGACTATGTGACATTTGCAAACTCACAACACATAAACCATAGTGCATCTTTATTCATGCAGATTTGGTATTTGTACATCATATATAAGGAACTGTATGTAAAATGTGATCATTTAAAAATGTCAGTTCCATACATACCTTTGTCATCTTAAGTAGAGGTACCAATGTCACCCAATCCAGTGGACGAGGTTTCACCGATAGTGTTACTTGACTTAGCATTCTCATTAGATGCTTTCTTCCACATTGTGTTCCTTAACTTCATAATTTCTGCAATGTTATATCCACTCTCAAATATGTGATATTCATCAGGTGCTTGGTCTCTGCAGTTCTTGCTTACATGACCAACCTTGTGACAGTGCATACATGTCATTCTTTCATTTGTCCAATTTCTTGATTGTCCAATCTGACTCTTTCTGTAATAGTTTGCTGCAATATGTCCATACCGACCACATACAACATAATTAGTCCATGTATTATAATCCCAAACATATGAGTTACCTTGTCTCTTTAGTTGATATGGCTTTCATTGTAGTTTCTCTTTAGGTGTCCAGACTTGTTTCATTTTTGCCTTGCAGTGTGCCCATGCTTATTACAAGTATAGCATATTTTCTCCTCAGTAGTATTATTAGCAATGTCATTCTGCTTACCTCTACATTCATAAGCTGGATGTCCAAACGTACCATAGTAATAACAATATCCATTGAATTTAGGAATGACAGGAGGTTTACCTTGTGCTTTGCTTTTGTACACATTAGATGTATGTCCTAGTTTTCCACAGTGATAACATGTCAACACTTTAGGTTTCTGACTTTGATTGTTGTTGACTTTTCTAGCTTGTTGTGATGATTCTCCTTCACCAGTGTAACCTATACCAGCTCTGCTTCTGAATCTTCTATGATTAGTTAGGAAATCATCAATCTTTTTAGAACTGTCCTCAGCTATCTTCATCATTTCATTATGTTGCTTTTGTATCTTTATTTCATTTCTCAATTTTTTATTATCTTTGTAGACTAGGATTTGAGCGTGCACCTAAACCTGTTTTGAAGGCCAAAGACAAACAAACGTCATGGCATATAATCAAATCAAATTTAATGAAAAACAAACTAAAATCAAAGCCACCTCAGTTTAAGCCTAAAACGGATGCGCCCATGCACCGTTTGATATGCTTGGATATAAATGGATGTGGGTGTGCAAACTCAAGCACTTGGAGCATGCAAAATAGGATGATTTGAGGATCAAGAAGACCCAAAATGACACAAAATAGGTATGAGGAACCTATTTTGCCTCAAAGGCCTCAAGAACACACAAATATGCAAAGCTAAATGAAAGAACTAAGATTAAAACAAGAAATGAATCTATGTTAATCCATTTAAGCTAATTTAGATGTGATTTAAGCTTGAAAATGATCTAAAAAGATGAACTTATGCTTATGCTAAAATGAAAATGGCATTATAACTTTGCTATTGAGTTTGAGAGTTGAAAGATGATTTGCCTTAGGAAGTGAGGGTATTTATAGGATTTCTAAAGGCTTGGGGTAGGAGGAATGAATGGCCAGGATTGAAATCCTTAAGAGAGGCCAAGATTCACTCAAAGGGAAGCACATGGATTGTGCTAGTTCTCAGCCAATCAGGAGGTGACACATGTCACAAGGTGAGTGGATGAAGGGAAGGGCAAAGAGGAGTCAACAAAGGGGGCTCCAAGCTCATAACTCTCCAAATAAATGCTTGTAAGAGCAATGAATGGGCTTTAAGAGGCTTTGAAGACTTTGGGGAAGCAATAAATGCTTTGTGGTTGAGATATTTGGAAGGAAAGACTTTGCTTTGGTTTAGGAAAGTCTTAAGCTTGGTTAGGATTGCACAAAGGTTTAAGGGTAGGATTAGGATTAGATTAGGACAAAGAAAAGGATTAGGATGGGTGAAGAGGGTGGATTTGAGAAGATTCTAGAAGAGTCTAGATTTCTCCTTAGTTACATGGAATAAAAGTTATTCATTCCAAAAGCTTAAGTTTTAGGAATATTTATTAAAATATTTTCAATAAATATGAAAATTAAATATTTAACCTTGGGATTAGGGTTAGAAAAGATGGGATTAGCCTTTTAATCGAAATTAAGAAGGGATTAGAAGATTTTGGAAGAGGTTAGTGGTCTTAAGGAAATTGGCCAAGTTTGGGATAAAAAAAAAATTAATTAAAAAAAAAAAAAAATTAATTTATTTTTGAAGTTTTTTGGGCAATTTATTAATTGAAATAATTAATAAATTAGGGATAATGTCCAAATGACATTTTTAGGCTAGATTCCTTAATTAAAGATTTTTAATTAAGAGAGAGGGATTTAATGCCATAAAAATAAATTAATTAATTAATAAATGATGATGTCATCAAGGATTTTCAGAAAACAAAAATAATTTATTTTCTAAAGGATTTTT
The DNA here is from genome assembly GCA_027943335.1 of Chamaecyparis obtusa. Lineage (NCBI taxonomy): Eukaryota > Viridiplantae > Streptophyta > Pinopsida > Cupressales > Cupressaceae > Chamaecyparis > Chamaecyparis obtusa. The sequence continues at coordinate 235,009 of BSBK01000661.1, forward strand.
CGGTGTCTACATTTTGCCCCTCTTTGATGCGATGCCACAAGTGGCATGGCGTCAAAGACAAGAAAACAAGATGCCGAGGCTAGAATCGGAAGAAGAGGGTATGACACCTGGGTGGACTAGGAGAAAGAGAGAACATGCCCCGGTGGGACAAAATCATGGAAGATGCGCTGAGTGGGACAAGGAGAAAGAGGGATTACGCCCTGGGATAGAGTATGCCCGGCGAGATGAGGAAGGAAGGACCTAGGAAGAAAGGGGAGATAAATAACCTCACTTCTAAGAACAAATATGGATGATATGCAAGATGAGATGGAAATGCAAGATGCAAGATGCAGCTATATGCAAAGATGCAAGATGAATCTATATGATAAATGCAAGGGACCAGATAGCTCCAAGTGCAAACGGGAGTGCATAGCCTAGATTTAATATAGCTATGTTAGAGACCTACCAAGGATACTGGGATCACGAAGCCTGTCAATAACGTCACAGAGGACTGACGAGGACTGACGCTAAACAAACACACAGGGTTGCCCCAACATCACACATGAAGCGCAGAGGCGACATGGTGGAACCGATGCTGAAGGAACCACAAACACACAACTGACTCACAGGCAGAAGTGAAAGATCAAAAGACCTTGCCCCAGATTATCCGCACACGCAGCACACCGTGATATAATGAATCATGGTGACCCTGGTGGGATAAAGAGAAGCCAAAAAGATTAACAAGACCCAAAAGACAAAAATCCAAGATCAAAATGATAACTCCAAAAAAAGACATCCTTTGCCAAGGAGAGAGATTAGGTTTGATTGATGGTGGGAAGATTAGTCGGACAGGAGGAACGATATATCCTCAAGGACCAGGATGGAAGATTAGGTCAGACAGGAGGAATGATATATCCTCAAGGACCCATGGGTTGGTGAGAGAATAAGTGTAGTTGTTCGCTGGCAAAAGCTGAAGTTCAAGGAATAATCAGGATGAGCAAGGATAAGTCGACAATTGATGTTGCTGAAGCACAAGGCCCGAGTGGGACTAAAAGTTTTCTGAGGCTGGGGATGGAACAAGATATTTGATCAAATGCTACTGCAGGATGGACAAAGGTTATGTACAACAAGGAGGAACGATATGCACAAGGGATATGTACAGAAGCTCAGGATTGGGGATAGGAAGAACACACTCAGTGATACTCTCACTAGGACGGAGACAAGAAGGATAAATACAGGGAGGAAAGCGCTGTACAGGAAAGGGAAAAGGATATGGTACAAGATATGGTACAAAGCTTTGGAATAGGATATGGATTGCAGATGGGTTGGAGGAAGATGGAAGCTGAATGCTTGGAAAATAGGGGAGATGGAACTGCTGGGAGATCTGTTATGGATGGAGGAAGAGGACGGTAACTGAAAGGACTACTGAATAGATAAATAGCTCAGTTTACTATGTTGGCACCTGTTTGCCAGGTTTTCACCAACATACTTGTCCAAGGTGCTTGAATTGCCAAGTTTTCACCGTTGGACGATTATTTTCTCTTTCTCTTTTTCTTTTTTTTTTCTATTTTTCTTTTTTGCTTTTTTTTTTGCTTTTTTTGCTTTTTTTCTTTTTTGAATGTTTTTGGATTTTCTGATATATGCAGGATCAGGTTCAGGCATAGAACCTCTTCAGATGGATGATGTTGATAGGATCATTCAAGGGCTCGCCTTCTGGTGTAGATAGCTGATAGGCTCCCGAGCCAAAGGATGCGGTGACAACATAGGGGCCCAACCAAGTAGGCTCAAACTTGCCTTTCTTTTCTCTATTTGCTAGGACCTTCTGATTTTCTTTAAGGACCATGTCACCGATCTGGAATTGTCTAGGATGGACCTTCTTGTTATAACTCCTTTTGAGTCGATTCTGGTATGCAACCAGGTGATCATAAGCTTGCTGTCTCTTTTCATCTAGCAGATCTAGCTGTGTGAGCCAGGCCACACGATAGTCTTCATCAGTTGTATAGTTCTTCATGGAGACGCGCAAGGATGGGAGCTCAACCTCGATCGGTAGAATAGCTTCGGCACCATATACAAGGGAGTACGGGGTGGTGCATGTGGGAGTGCGATAAGAAGTGCGGTAGGCCCAAAGGGCAGGATTAATTTGGAGGTGCCAGTCACGACCAAAATCATTGACAACCTTCTTGAGGATTTTCAAGATAGTTTTGTTAGTTGCCTCAGCTTGGCCATTTCCTTGAGGGAAATATGGACTGGAGAAACGGTGATGGATGTGGAGCCTGGCACACAGATCATCCACATGCTGGTTTTCAAAAGGTGTGCCATGGTCTGTGAAAATGGTAGATGGTATGCCGAAGCGGCAAATGATATGGTAGAGGATGAACTTGGATATTTGGATGCCAGTAGTAAGGGTGAGCGGAATCGCTTCAACCCATTTGGTAAAGTACTCTATGGCTGTTATGATATACTTGTGTCCATCCGAAGAGAGGGGGGTGATCAAGCCAACGAGGTCGAGGCCCCAACATGAAAAAGGCCACGGTGGTGCAATAGGCTGTAGATCCTGTGCTGGTGCATGTATCAAATTGGCATGCTGTTGACATGGGAGACATTTCTTAACAAATTCACATGCATCATGTTCCATTGTTGGCCAATAATATCCAACTCTAAGTAGCTGCTTTGCTAGAACCATGCCACTCATGTGGGCACCGCAAATTCCAGCGTGAACTTCTTGTAAGGCCAGGATGGCCTCGTTTGAATCTAAACATCTAGATAGGACATTGTGATACCCGCGATGATATAGGGTGTTGGCTACAAGAGTGTAGCGAGAAGCTCTGCGAATAAGGTTTTGGCGTTGGTTATTGGTGAGATGGGGAGATATGATACCATTTTTTAGATATGCATTGATTTCGTGGTACCATGGGGATTGGGGACCAACCAAAACACACACCATGTCTGCATCGGTGTTCTCATAAGCTGGTGAATGTAGCTGCTCGACTAGAAATTCATACTGTGATGCGTCTCGTGGTATTTCCAATAAGGATCCGATGGTTGCCATTGCATCTGCTGCTTTGTTCTGAAGCCTTGGGATCTGATTGAATTGTAGATGTAGGAAATGCTCTTTCAGTTTATCCACCAGTTGCTTGTAGGGTAGCAATTTGTCATCCTTTGTCTGATACTCATCAAGGACTTGCTTGATAATGAGCTGTGAATCTCCAAAGACTTGTAGTTCTGTGATGTTCCATTGGATAGCTTTTCTGAGACCTGAGATGAGTGCCTCATATTCTGTAATGTTGTTGGTACAGGGGAATCCCAACTTGAATGATTTTGGAATATAGTCACCTTGAGGTGTGACGAATAGGATTCCTGCCCCAGAGCTATGGGATGTGTTGGAACCATCAAAGTATAGTTTCCACATGGGCTGCTCTTCAATCATGCATAAGTGTTCATCGGGGAATTCCATGATTAGTGGATAGGCATCCACCAGTGGTGCTTCTGCTAGTTGATCAGTAATGACTTGCCCTTTGATTGCTTTGCGATCTACATACTGAATATCAAATTCGCTGAGTAACATGACCCATTTTTCCATATGGCCTGTGAGGGTTGTCCTTGATAACAGATACTTAAGAGGGTCCACCTTTGATATGAGCTTGATTGTGTGGCTAAGCATGTAATGTCTAAGTTTTTGAGTGGCAAAGAACACTGCTAGGCATGCTTTCTCCATGGGTGAATAGTTAAGCTCATAGCCCACAAGAGTGCGACTGATGTAGTAGATAGCTCGTTCTCTATTTTCATCATCATGCTGTGCTAGGAGTGCCCCTAGTGTTGTAGCTGTTGTTGAGATGTAAAGGATGAGTGGGCATCCTGGAACTGGTGGTACTAGGATTGGAGCATTATCTAGATACTCCTTGAGCTTATCAAAGCTTCTTTGACATATGGGATCCCACTTGAAGCTAGTGTCTTTGCATAAGAGATGTGAGAAGGGTTGACACTTATCTGCTAATTGTGAGATGAACCGCCGAACTGATTGAAGCTTGCCCTGTAGGCTTCTGAGCTGTTTGAGATTTCTTGGTGGAGGCATCTCTGTTATTGCTTTTACCTTTTTAGGATCGATCTCTATGCCTCGTCTAGAGATGATGAAGCGTAGAAGCTTGCCAGATGTAACACCAAAGACACATTTCTTAGGATTAAGCTTTAAGCCATAATGATTCAAACAATCAAACACACGCTCTAGGATGTTGAGGTTTTCATCCCTTGTTTTGGATTTTGCAAGGATATCATCCACATAGTCCTCAAGGATCTTGTGGATCATGTCATGAAAAATGGCTGTCATTGCTCGCTAATATGTTGCTCCTGCATTCTTTAGCCCAAATGGCATCATGTTGTAGCAGAAGGTACCCCATGGGGTTGTGAATGCTATTTTATGTTGACCTGCTTCCGCTATATGAATTTGGTTGTAGCCTAAAAAGCCATCCATGAGTGATAGCATCTCATGACCCACTGTGAGGTCTACAAGCATGTCTATGTTTGGCAATGGGAAGTCATCCTTAGGACATGCCTTGTTCAAGTCCCTGAAATCAGTACAGATTCTGATGTCGCCAGAAGGCTTTGTGACTGGCACCATGTTAGAGATCCACTCTAAATAATCTATTGCTCTGATGATCTTAGCTTGGAGGAGCTTCTCAAGCTCTGCTTTGACGAGCAATGCTACCTTTGGATGCATTTTCCTTAGCTTCTGCTTCACTGGCTTGACATTAGGATCCACTGCTAGATGATGAATGACAAGGTTTGGATCAAGCCCAGGCATGTGGGCGTATGACCATGCAAAGTTGATAACTGATTCCTTGAGCAAGGCGCTAAGAGCCATTTCTTCTCCTTCTATTAGGTTGACTGCAATGTAGGTGATCTTTGGATATTCTTCTGTTCCCAAGTTGATTGGCTTGGTTTCCTCTATGATGATCGGCGACTGCTCTGGTCTATAATCTTGGATAGGGGGAAGAGGCAAGGCTTCATCTTCTAGCGCCTGAATTGCAAGGTTTTCACTAGAAGATATGCCCTTTATTTTTACTATTTTGGAATCAGAATGTGCCCCAAGGGGGTTTTCACATAAAGACTCATGATGTTCTTTTGCTATTTCATTTTTGCGACTAAAGCTTGCCTCTTCCCCAAAATATCCTTCTGGGTGAAGCTGATAGATAGAGGTTGATGTTGGATCTTGATTGCTTGCTGGACCTGATGCCCCCATGAATTCTAGGAGTGCTTGTGTGCTTTGGAACTCATCGATGTGCGTGATGCTTGGTTGGTCCCAATCTATGAGGTCGGGGTTTGGAGAACAGAAGTCTCCAGGAGGGTGTCATCATCAAAGATATCATCGTAGGATCGGATGTCTTTCTCTTCGAGGATGTCTTCGATTTCCACGAGGTCATCCTGGCTATTCGAAAAGTTCACATTGGTCATATTAGTGCCCGCAGTTGTGGTATTGGGCTCTTGTTCAAGCAGGCGAGGGGTATTAAAGCCAAGTCCTTGATATTCTGGATTCTGGGATGGTATGATAGGAAACAAATTTCCATCCTCTTGTGGTCCTAGACCACCACCTTGATAGTTATAGTGTTCTGTGACATTTTTGTAGGGGATTGGGTATTTCTCTTTGAAGTACTCAAGAAGTTGGGTGTCACGTGATGGAGGATCTTTGTATAACCATTTGTTAATATCTGGATCGATTTCTTTACTGTTGATGGTACCGTGAGACTGAAAAGTCATGTTTCCGATTTGCTTGAGCTTATAATGTTCTTCAACAGGCTTGTTTTGACAACTTGGGTGCCCTTGAGTATGTGGATCACGTGGAAGAGCTCCTACAGCAAATGCATCACTGAGGTTGTATTCGCCACAACCCTGGTTGTTGATCTTGACGGATGATAAGGTGGAAGAGAGGATGGTCTCTGGATCGCGATGGGATCGGGATGAGCTAGCAATAGAAGTACCAATATCAGTTCCAGGACAATGAGTAGAATGAGGGAAAGATGCTTCCACGCAAGGCAGTATGCGAAGGGGTTAGGGTCAGCGTGGATGGTAACCTCAGTGCCTTGATGTGGAAACTTGATGCACTGATGGTAAGTAGATGGTACGGCCTTAATGGAATGGATCCATGGACGATCGAGGAGGATATTGAATGGTAGGTCAAGATCAACAACGTGGCAGAGAGTATCTTGCATTGCTGGGCCTAGCAGGATAGGCAAAGTTATAGTACCTTCAGAGGTACGCTCCAAGTTATCATATGCTTTGATAGTGATTTGCTCATGTTGTATGTTGGCCTCCGTGAACCTGATCTTCTTGATGAATTTTAATGTGCACAAGTTGAGGGCTGAGCCATTATCCACTAGAACTCGTTTGATGGCAAAATCTCTGACCATGACAGCAATGCGGAGAGGGAGAGTATGGTCAGGAGCGACATCTGGTATATTAGATTCTTTGAAGGACAAGGCACATGCTACTGATAGGTGTCCCACAAGAGTTTCAAACTGAGTTGTGTTAATGTCCGTGGGGACATGGCCTTCTTTTAGAGCTTTGTCCAGGATCTCCTGATGAATGGGTGATGTGCGGAGCAAATCCAAGATAGATATTTGGGCTGGCATGTTCCCAAGATGCTCTATGATATTGTATTGTGCTCTTGGTGCATTATGCTGTGTTGCGCGTGCATTTGATGCTGGCCTGGTGTTAGACTGTGCTGTGGATGCAGTAGACGTTGGCCTTGGAGGAGCAGTTGATCTTGGAGGAGCACCGGCAACAGTTATCTTACCACTGTGGGTAGTTGCAGCACATTGTCGATCCGGCCCTCTGACGTGGATGGTATTGATGGTGGGCTCATCTTGGATGGGCTCAACTTGAGTTATGCACCTGACATACTTGTCATAGTTGATGTAGGCCACTGTGTGATCTTCTTGCTTACCTTTGCCACGATTTTGGGGCTAATTGGCGTTGGCTTGATTCTTCCCGGTATCGTGTTGAGGGAACACATTTTGATATATTTGCAAACCGGCATTGGGTAAAGCTTGAGTTGGTGCATCGACCTGGATTTCCTTGCGATCAATGAGATCCTGGATGTAGTTCTTAAGCCACATGCACTTCAATGTTGTGTGTCCTTTCACACGATGGTAATCACAGTATTCATGTTCTTTATACCAATCAGACTTTGGTGCATTGTCATCCTTCTGTGGGATGGGCGGATATGTGATCATATTTGCCTTGGCTAGCCGATAAAAGATCTGATCCAGAGGCTCACCCAAAGGTGTGAAAGTCCTCTTTGGATTGTTCTGATTGTTGGGCTTGTTCTACCTTGGGGCAACGTTAACTACGTTAACAGGATTGCCTTGACGTGCTGGCTATTGCTGTTGGTATTGCTGCTAATACTGTTGCACAGGTGGTTGATGAGCTTGAGGAGGCTGCTGATAAATAGGTGCTTGATATGCGGGAGCTGGTGGTTGTTGATAGATGGGCGCTTGTGGCGGTTGGTATGTTTGAGTTGGTGTAGGACTAGCCACAATGAATTGTACATTCTTAGTGTTAGTGGCTCCATCTGTAACAACATTCTTGTTACGATTCCAGTAATGGGATTTATCATTGTTGGGTTTGTTCTTGGAATCATCCTTGAAGTGACGAATAGTGCCTTCATCTAGGAGAGCTTTCTCGATGCCTATGCCTTTGCTCTTGATGTCTTGGTATGTCTGGAGATAGTTCATTCGCATGTGATGGGATAGCTTTGGATGCAGGTTATCAATGAATATCTTTGTTAGATGCTTCTCTGGCGGCTGATATGATAACCTGGTTGTAAGATTCTGCCATCTTTGCAAGTATTCTGCAAGGCTTTCTCCGTCTTTCTGCTTTGAGTTGCATAGGTCTAGCAAGGAAAACTCATTCTCCACATTATGGGCATAGTGTGTGATGAACTTCTCAGAGAGCTCAGCAAAGGTTTTTATTGTCCCATGTGGTATTTTGTAAAACCACTCAACAGCAGTTCCTCCCAAGCTTTTGGGAAACAGGCGCAGGAGATAGTTATCACTGTAAGCCACTTCTTGGCATGCCATGTAGAACTCTTTGATATGGTTTACTGGATCTCCTTTCCCCCGATACTTGTCGAACTTGGGCATCTCAAAATGCTTGGGGAAAGGGATAGTTGCTATGGACCGATCGAAGGGATATGAGCACACCTCTTCGAACTTGTATGTTTTATTCTCTGTTCCACTTTGTAGCTCCTTTAGAGCATTTTTCATTGCTTCCCACTCAGCATTGAGTGGCGAGGGAACTGGGACTTCTGCTTGTGATGGAAGCTATGGAACTGGATATGGCGCTTGCTGTGGATAAATGGGTTAGAACTGATTTTGGGGCAATGGTTGCTGGGGATATTGCTGGTGTGGCATAGGGGGATATTGTGGTAAATGATATGGAACCTCTTGATGTTGTTGGGCTGCTTGCTGTTGTTGAACTGGCGGTTGTTGTGGGACTGCTTGCTGATATTGAACATTTAGAACTTGCTGTTGTAACTGATGGGTGGGAACTTGTTGTTGCTGGGGGATGATAGGGATTTGTTGCTGGGGCTGATAGCAAGGGACTTGCTGTTGTTGAGGAATGATGGGTGTTTGCTGAAAGGGGACATGTGGTTGCTATGGGGGAGGCTGTTGGAATGATGCTGCTTGCGGGTATGATGGTGGTAGTTGCTGAGGTTGGCTTTGGGTTTGGTTGATATAAGTTGGGTGCATGCCTGCGTTACTTAGAGGTGGAATAAATGTGGGGAAGCTAGAAGCAAAGGGTGATGGGGTAAGATAGCTGGGGAAAGTTGGCTGTTGAGGTGGTGGAACTTGCTGGAAGATATTTGAGATTTGGGACGAATAGCTTGAAGCTGGCGGTGGTTGGGGTAGTTGCTGCTTTGTTGCTTGGGCGAAGGCGGTTTGTTGACTTGCAACCATAGATGTAGGGGATTGAAATGGGATCCCGCATGCCTTCATTTTTTCTTGTGTAAGGCCCCACTAAGAGCTTGTGTTAGGGTGCACTACAGTGGATGATGGAATGGTAGGAGCAACGAGAGCTTGGGACATGAATGATTGTTGAGATAAAGGAGCTTGTTGAGGTTGTGGTTGAGCGGATGCTTGTGAGGAGAAAAATGAAGGAAACACCCAAGAGAAAGATGAGGTTGGAATGGGGAGCGATTGCGCTAACCCCAAAGAAGAAGGTACGGGTGCTTGGGGGGTGAAAGGTGACGGTGCTCCTTTGATGGTGAAAGGCATTGCTTGACTTGCGGATAGTGGTGAAGCTTTTGGTGTAAAAGCTTGGGTGAGAGGTGGAAGTTGACTTTGGTTTAAGTGTTGGTTTTGGGCTTAGGCAGCCATAGCAGATGATGAAGCAAAAGGGGTAGGAGATGGAGCAGATGGTGCTGCAGCTTGTGTTGTGGGACTGGCGAGGCTTCCTTGCAAGAAAAGGGGAATGGTGGAAAGCTCTTGGGATGTTTGCATGATAGGATCGGGGAATGATTGGACAAACGGAGAATACGCTTGTGCTGGAACTTGGATAGTTTTGATGGGGATGCGTGGATAGAGAGATGGTGGGATGGAGGTACTTTCTGGCAGATAGTGGGCAAATGTGCTTTGCTGATGTTGCGGTACAAGGGCATTGGTCACTGGTGGGCTTTCTAGAGGATTTGTAAATGCTTGGTTTGCCAAGGGGGATGAAGGGATGTTTGGGTCTTCACATGGGTTACTGGCTTGGATCTGGGGATTGTAGGTCATCATGGCGTTGGTGAAAAGGTTGGGATCAGATGAGGTTGTTGGTGGATAAGGATTCATGCTTCTTCTTTTCCGAGATCTGGTCTCAACAGGCATGGAGATGCAGGTGCTAAATGGATGCAAGATGTTTGGCTAAAAGATGTTGATGGATGCAAAGTTGATGAACTTCTAAAGATGATGACTTTCTAGGATGCAATGCAAGGATAGGGATCAAGATGGCGATGATGGAAGCTGGATGGAACGGATATGGATCAAGACGGTGGAGGAAAGATAGGTTGCTGGTGGAAAGCTGGTGAAAGATTACTGAGTGGTCAACAAATGAGCTGCTGTTTTTCCCAAATGGAGGATCAGAGATATGATGGGGTCAACCTAAGATAGACTGATGATCTTCGGTCAACAAGTTTCTTATCAATACACTCCAATCTCTTGCTCGAGATGATGGCTATGCAAGGACAAGGTTTGATTTATTTATGACAACACGTTGTGTCAAAAAGAGGATGATGGTCTCTGATCTTGGATGTGGGATAGGAACAACTCAAAAGGTAGAACACTAAGTGTTGGTGGAACTCTGGATTTGGAGCAAAAGATGATGGATCTGCTGGAAAGATATGGAAAGCTGATGGGGGGATACTGGTGAAAAAGGTTTTGAAGGGTGAAGGGACAATGCTCTATCTAAAGGGATAATGCAAATGACAAGGATTGATTCTAGAATGCTGGTAGGAAGATGAATGCATATGCAACTTTTATGATGTTCTTGAAATGCAACTAAGGTTTTAATGCTGATGCAAAGGGTGAAACTAGGATGAAACTAAGATGCAAGGCTATTTGAGACAAGATTTCAAGATCTGAAGATGGAACAAGACATGAACAAGGATTGGCTAATCTTCTAGCTCAAGGTTGACAAAGTGATGGTTAACTCAGAAACGGAAGGTGAACTGTTTGATGCGGGCGTTATGGGCAATGTTCTCAAGTTTGGCTTGGGACTTTTCTTCTACTTGGGTTGCTTGGATAATGGATTGATAGGTCTTGGTGTTCTTCTTGATAACTTTTCGCTCTTGATAGGCTTGGGATTTGGGCAACTTTGCTTTAGGATGTTTGTTCTTGCTGGGCATCTCTTGGAAAAGAGGCTTCTGATTTTGGGGCAAAGGTTTCCAATGGCAAAAGTTAAAGTCAAAGCAATCTCTGCAAGGGACAAAGCAACCCTGCAGGATACAAACAAAGGCAACTGACTCTGACAAAGCTTTGAAAGTGTATGTTTCAACAAGTGTTTTCACGGAGTCTTTGACTGTCAAGCACTTCAAACAGATCTACCTAAGGAAGGTGAGTATCAAAATCGCTTGCCCACAGCTTGGTATCCCCCAGAAGGGAATACAAATGGTGAGTAATCTTGAGGCGACCCGGTAAACCCCTTGGAATCGGTCCTTGCACAAGGATTTTGATACTTTCGGATGTAGATAGGGTAGCCTCTAGTTTATCAGGTCTTTAATAGTTCCGTGGTGTCTCCATACCCGGTTTTGCTGATCATCCATGACTCACTTAAGAGCCTTGCCAATTATGCTGGGGGAGAGGAATGTTTACCATCCCCAGACACGTGTTTGGCACGAACACCCGGTGATTAGGAGATGTAAGTGATTCTTTTGGTATTCACTTATTTGTATACCGGCCGGGGGGGATACCGATTTGAGGTCGTTCTCCGAGGAGGAAGCGCTTCTCCTTGGACAGGCCTCGCTAAAAGCAGAACAGGTGAACTTGTCCAAGTTCAAATGTTCCACGTTGCTTACTCTAACAAGGATTATGCAAAAATTGAAAAACTCCTACATGCACATCAAGCAGATTTTGTTCATTTTCTCAAATTTGATTAAGTGATGTTTGAACTTTGAAATGAAGACACTCGTGATTAGATTTTGATTTGTTCTTTTCTTCAAAATGTAAATGCTTTGAACGGTTGCAAGTTCTTTCCTTTTGTGCATTCAAGATTTGATTAGCGAGTTGATTTAAGAACTTTAAAAAAGCTTTGTTTTGTCCCTTAGATCACTCAAGATGGAATTTGTTTGCTTGCTTTGGAATTTGAAACGAGATAAGGAATAGAGTTGTTTGTTCCTTTAGTGCATTTGAGATTGAGTTAGCTTTTCAAATTGATAATGACACTCTAGGACCTAAGTTCATTTCCTTAAGTTTCATTCAAGATTGAGTTTGACCTTTGCTGTAATAAAAGAAATGAAAAAACCAGTCCCAAGCAAAAATAAAAAGTGACACTGTCCAGCTTATAGGCGACGCTGGAAAGTGCAGAGGTGACATTTAATTCCTACAGGTGACATTCTATACCTCAAAAGGCGACAGATAAAAAACCAGAGGCGTGATTTCTTTTGTTACAGGCGTGATTTATTTACGTGCAGGCGACAGAAGAAGAATTCTAAGACGGAACAGAAATTGTCAATCACAGGAAAATCTCAGTTATGCAGGCGTGAAAACAAAACTCATAGGCATCATTTCTTTCCTCAAAGGCATGATTTAATTGCATGAAGGCGTGACTGAATTCTTTGTAGGTGACATTTCTTTTGTTGAAGGCGACATTTCTTTGTTTGAAGGTGACATTTAATTGCTGTAGGCGTCATTTCTTTTCAAGAAGGTGACATTTCTTTATTTCCTGCAAAATACAAGCATATAAAGTATAATTTCATCAAAATGATTGTGGTTTGAGTCCCACCGGGCGTGCCAGAATGTAGACTAGGATTTGAGTGTGCACCTAAACCTATTTTGAAGGCCAAAGACAAACAAACGTCATGACATATAATCAAATCAAATTTAATGGAAAATAAACTAAAATCAAAGCCACCTCAGTTTAAGCCTAAAACGGATGCGCCCATGCACCGTTTGATATGCTTGGATATAAATGGATGTGGGTGTGCAAACTCAAGCACTTGGAGCATGCAAAATAGGATGATTTGAGGATCAAGAAGACCCAAAATGACACAAAATAGGTATGAGGAACCTATTTTGCCTCAAAGGCCTCAAGAACACACAAATATGCAAAGCTAAATGAAAGAACTAAGATTAAAACAAGAAATGAATCTATGTTAATCCATTTAAGCTAATTTAGATGTGGTTTAAGCTTGAAAATGATCTAAAAAGATGAACTTATGCTTATGCTAAAATGAAAATGGCATTATAACTTTGCTATTGAGTTTGAGAGTTGAAAGATGATTTGCCTTAGGAAGTGAGGGTATTTATAGGATTTCTAAAGGCTTGGGGTAGGAGGAATGAATGGCCAGGATTGAAATCCTTAAGAGAGGCCAAGATTCACTCAAAGGGAAGCACATAGATTGTGCTAGTTCTCAGCCAATCAGGAGGTGACACATGTCACAAGGTGAGTGGATGAAGGGAAGGGCAAAGAGGAGTCAACAAAGGGGGCTCCAAGCTCATAACTCTCCAAATAAATGCTTGTAAGAGCAATGAATGGGCTTTAAGAGGCTTTGAAGACTTTGGGGAAGCAATAAATGCTTTGTGGTTGAGATATTTGGAAGGAAAGACTTTGCTTTGGTTTAGGAAAGTCTTAAGCTTGGTTAGGATTGCACAAAGGTTTAAGGGTAGGATTAGGATTAGATTAGGACAAAGAAAAGGATTAGGATGGGTGAAGAGGGTGGATTTGAGAAGATTCTAGAAGAGTCTAGATTTCTCCTTAGTTTTATGGAATAAAAGTTATTCATTCCAAAAGCTTAAGTTTTAGGAATATTTATTAAAATATTTTCAATAAATATGAAAATTAAATATTTAACCTTAATTAAATATTTAACCTTGGGATTAGGGTTAGCAAAGATGGGATTAGCCTTTTAATCGAAATTAAGAAGGGATTAGAAGATTTTGGAAGAGGTTAGTGGTCTTAAGGAAATTGGCCAAGTTTGGGATAAAAAATAAATTAATTAAAAAAAAAAAAAATAATTTATTTTTGAAGTTTTTTGGGCAATTTATTAATTGAAATAATTAATAAATTAGGGATAATGTCCAAATGACATTTTTAGGCTAGATTCCTTAATTAAAGATTTTTAATTAAGAGAGAGGGATTTAATGCCATAAAAATAAATTAATTAATTAATAAATGATGATGTCATCAAGGATTTTCAGAAAACAAAAATAATTTATTTTCTAAAGGATTTTTCGGTGTCTACAATCTTCTCTGAGCATTGCACCATCTTCAAGTCTTCTTGATAATTCTCCATTTACTCGGTTCATTTCTTGATTTATTGTCATCATCTTATTTGATACTTGGAAGTGATGATCAATGAGTCTCTGTATTTCACTTTCTTTTGTTTGGAGTTGTTCAGTCATCAGTCTTCGGTCTTCAATAGCCAGATTCTAATCTTGTTCAGCTTGTCTAGCATTGTTCATGATTTCCACCATTCTCACCATTTGAGATTCATGACCGATTTGAAGTACTTTCACTTGCTCAGATAGATGTTGATTCTTTTCAGACAAGTCAGAGATTATGCTTTTGGATCTGTCAGAGATGCTTCTAGAGCTTGATCCAATATGATCAAATATTTCATTAATAGGTTCTTCATGATAAATAATTTCATTTAGCTGAATTGCAAGGTTCTTCCTTTCAACCAATAATTTCTTTAGTTCTTCCTTGGCTTGTTTATACTGTTCCACAAACATCTGTATTTGTATCTTCTGATTCTCAATAGTCTTGTCAAGTTTGTATCTCTCCATGACTTAGATCTTTACCCTTTAGTGGTTAGACTGTTCAATAAGAGAACTGAGCTCTAATACCAATTTTTGGAATTAGGAGAGATAGGTACTAAGAGGGGAGGGGTGAATCAGTGCCTTCAAAACTTCACTTGTAAAACCTTTCAGATCTATAACTGAATACTATGATAACCGATCAAAATAACTTGAATCTAATTGCATAAATCAATCATCTAGTTAACTTAAGAAAGTAAACAACATGAAATCAATATGACAATCACATAACACAAGTATTTTGGTAACACAGAAACCCTTGTAAGAAGGTAAAAACTACGGTGGGGATGACACCCACAAATTCTTCACTACTGCAGATAGAAAAGGTTTGCCTGTTAAGGCTACAAATTTTGATCACTTCTGGTGATCTTACCTTATTAGGAGTAACATATTAGATCAGCTATATCTACCTAGTTATAGGATTTAGACAACACTAATGAAGTGTGTACTCAGTTAAGAGATTTACATAAGACTGTTAAGTCTACTCTATTAAGAGATTTTATCAAAAACTCTATCACAATTATTAGAAAGTAATAGGCAATTATCTGCTAGTTGACAACTCAATTGTCTGAAATAGATCTATAAGTGCTCATCAAAATATCACCTTATCTATGATGGTTCTCTACTTTGTTCTGCTCGGTAGCCTTCTCTGATTCTGCCCAATCTGATATCCTTTGTACTCTTGTTCTGCTCTGTAAACTGATTGACTTGAAGTTAGGCAATGGCTTCAAGTGCTCTGTGATTCATATATATTAGTTCACCAACCTCATAAAATGGTGCGAACATAAAAAATATATAGTGTTCTATTTTTTCCACCTTAGCAAAAATTAGGTTACAAAAATAATCATAACCCTAAGATCTACAGTGCAAAATTAACCTAGATCAACTATTACCATAAGATAAACATTACATTTAATGAGTATCTTTTACCATAAATGCTTCTCGATCTTGGTGAACCATTTTACAATCTATTATAGCCATTTGCATAGAAGAATGTGCCATTTTAGATTACTATGCCATTTTCTATGATCATCGGTAAACACTGTATAATCTGCTCGGTGTATACTGCGATGCTCGGTGTTTACTGTCCATTGGTGTCGATGTCACTAGTGCTCGGTAAATTGTGTGATGCTTAGTGTAAAGGCTTTACCGACTACTCTGTCTTACTTTTGGTTACTGACCAAATCAATATAAGTAACCGACCAACTTGTTTACTATCCTTTGATACTAATGACAACCTTAAATGCTCAATAGAGATTAACAGTCTTTGTGGATCAATCTAGTGAATGAGTGGCATTTTTCAGCTAGTCGAGAAATGAACCTCCTTATTGATTGAAGTTTTCCTTGAAGAGACCTCATTTGGATAATGTTTCTAGGAATTTCCATGTCCATGATTGCTTTAACCTTTTTAGGATCCACTTCAATGCCTTTTGCCGAAACTATGTATCCTAATAATTTCCCAGATTGAACACCAAAGGCACATTTTTTTGGATTGAGCCTTACTTTGAATTGTTCCAAGAGTGTAAATTTCTTCTCTAGAATTTGTAAATGATCCTCTCTTTGATGTGAACTATCCAATATATCATCCACATAATCTTCTAAGAAGGTGTGCATCATATCATGAAAAATGGTAGTCATTGCCCTTTGGTAAGTAGCTCCGGCATTTTGGAGGCCGAAAGGCATTACATTCCAACAAAAAATTCTCCAAGGGCATGTCAAGGTTGTCTTTTCTTTCTTCAGGTGTAATCTTAATTTGGTTGTATCCACTAAAACCATCCATCAATGAAAACATGGAGTGACCAGCTGTTAAGTCTACTATTGCATCTATACTAGGAAGTGGAAAGTCATATTTGGGACATGCAAGATTAAGATCTCTAAAGTCTATACATATGCCAATGGATTTTTCATGCTTGGTAACTGGTACAATATTTGATATCCATTCTGCATAAGAAATTTCTCTTATGAACCCCACCTTTAACAATTTCTCCAATTCTGCTTTAACTAGAAGAGCTATGTGTGGATGCATTTTCCTCAATTTCTGCTTGACAAGTTTAACCCCTGGTTTGACATTCAAGTGATGCATGATGCTGCTAAATATATGAATTTGGGCTCCAATTCGGTTCCAATATTGACTTTCTCCATCGGCTCTATAATAATTTATGATCTTTCTTCCTCATGTGTTGGTAAGGTATCCAACCTCTCTTCCTTAGGTGCCACAATTGGGTTTTCACCATTGGAAACATCCTTTATTTCACTTTTCTTGGTTCTAGTACTACCACATGATGGTTTTCACCACTAGAACTCTTAAATTTTTTACTTTTTTTCATTTTTTCTTTTGGATTAAGAGGTTGGACCCCAACCTTTCTCATCATGTTTGGATTAAACTCTTCGGTGGAAGAGGGCTCAACTGCATTTAGGTATTGTGTCATTGCTTGGTCATTGGGAAAGTATAGTAAATCACTTGGTTTAGTTAAGTCCCAATCAATAAGCTCAGGATGCATTAAGGATAAAGATTCAATTGGAAAGTTGTCATTGGCTGGGTTTAAGGACATGACTTCGTTAGATGGTTCATACATTGTATCGTTAAGGTCAATAACATGAGCTTGCTCGAGATGATCCATGGAAGAAGGATCGAAGTTTTCTTCACTTGAGTCCTCTAAGACTTCTATGGGAAAGAAGACATGTGGGTTAAACCTAACATTTGAATCACCCTCCCACAAAGGTACCCAAGGTTCACCTACCCATGGTTGATTAATGTGTGCTTTCCCTATAGGAAGTATCTATGGGTCTTCATTATCTTGAGTTTGTTCTTTAGGAACATTAGTATAAGAATGTATTATGACAATCTCTTTGTCATGGAAAGAGTCTTCGGATAAAGAATCCCACTCATATTCTCTGGAATCATCACTATCAATATCAGACTCTACCATGTTCACTTGTTCATAAAAATCATGCATATGGCTAGAACTTTCTCCTTTGTGTTGATACCCTATTCCTGATTTTTCTTCCTTTGATCTCCAAGAAGGTTTAATAGGCTCAAGAAAACCTCTATTTCTCATACCTAAGGGTCCCCTTCCCTTATACCCCATTTTTTGCATAATTTCAAAACCCTTTCCATATTGGTCAGTTTGGATATTGATGTGTTGAACGCTTTCCATGAGATTGTTTGAAGTATCACTTTCATCTTTGTAAAGCCATTATAGAACCTCATTGTCTTCTTTCTCAAGTGTTGACTGGTCACTCTCTCTTACAAAATGAGATTTGTATTTGTGATGAGGATGCACCTTAGAAGGTTTTCCATGTTTTTTTGGAGAAGTAGGTAAATCAAATAGGGAAACAGAATATTCCCCTACTCCTTTAGAACCAATTCTACATTATTTTTCAAACTTGTGCATCATCTCACTCATTTGTTTATATTTGTCTTCTTTAGCTTTGTCTCTCTCCTCTTTGGCGGGTTTATAAAGTTCCACCTCTAGTGTGGATGTTTGACCTAAATTCTCATTTGAACTTGGACCTTCATAACTCACTTTTTCCTTTCCCTTAGCCAATGTAGTTGAGTTAGTTTGAATTGGGTTTGAGGTAGAGGTAAAATTTGATGTTAACTTAGGATGATCACCTTTAGTTTCTTTAATGGTAGTATTTGGAACAATCCCTTCACTATTATGGCGAATAAATAATTCATGAAGAGGCTTCAATGTGCTACAATATTGAAAAGGATTTGAATCCCCTCTAATTGTGATTTCTTCTCCCATGTACGGAAATTTGATACATTGATGGTATGTAGAAGGAACCACTTACATTTCATGTATCCATGGCCTCCCTAATAAGATATTATAAGTTAACTTCATGTCTAGGACTTGACATATGGTGTCCTTTTTTATGGGCCCAACTTGAATAGGTAAGATAATCATGCCTTTTGAATATCTATCCTCCTCATCATAAGCCTTTATGGTAATTTTCTTCTTAGGATCAATAGAGGATTCAGATAAACCTAAGGACTTGACAAGATTTAAAGTGCAAATATTAAGACCAGCTCCCCCATCTATGAGAACTCTCTTAACCCTATGTCTTTGAATGAGGACTTCTATATGAAATGGAAAATTTTGAGGATGAGTGATGGACATATCATCTTGATCTGAAAATGAGAGACAAAGTGGTGCAATGAGATGTGCTACCATGTTTTGAAATTTTTCTTCCTCCGAGTTAATAGGAACAATAGTCCCCAATATGGCTTGTTCCAAGATCTCCTTGTGATTTGGAGATAATTTTAACAACTCCAAAATAGAAATTTGAGCCGGAGTCTTTTGTAATTGGTCCACCAAATTATATGGCTTTATTGTTTTAGATGGTTGTTTAGCCAAAATACTTGATTGTGTAGGACCAATAGGTTTAGGATCAACCCCTTGTAGGGTAATCCTTGAAGTTTTCCCCCTAGTGATAGCATAAGATGTTTCCTCTTTGGTTGTTCCTTTATTATAACAACATTGACATCCTACTCATGTCTGGATAATGGATTGATAGTGTTATCATAATGATGAGCGAAATTGACATTATTGCTACCTTGTTTATTCGAATTGGAAGATTCACCCTTCTCATGGTTATAGAAAGGTTTCTTAAATGTCATGTGATCTCCATTGTTTTGAGGCCCTTCTATCTTAATCACACCATTGTCAATCAAATCTTGTGCCACATTTTTCAACTGCAAGCAATCATTTGTTGTAGGTCCTTTGTTTCTGTGGCATTCACAATGACTAGACTCATTCCACCAATTGGGCTTATTTTGTGGTTCATATGGTTGAGCTCTAGGTAAATCAATAATATTATTAGCAATAAGAGTTCTCAATGCATTCTCAAGGGGTTCACCCAAAGGTGTGAATGTTCTCTTGGGAGATGGTGCAAAGAACTGCTTAGGCTTGTTAGCCCCTTGATTGTTCCCAAAGTTGTTATTATTGGTACTATTGTTAAAAGGCACTTTGGGAATTTGATTTGCATTATTCACTTGAGTAGGTGTTCTCATGAGAGTAAAAGGAGTGACTTTCAAATTATTAGCATCAACAACCCCATCATTGACCACACCTTTGTTGTTATTCCTCAACCCAAATCGGTTATAGTTGTTAGGAGGATTCTTATTTTGATTGTTATTGTTGTTGGAGGTATTGTTGTTGTTGTAATTCTTGTTATCCTTGTACAACTTTAGTTCTCCACTTTTAACCAATACCTCCTCCGTACTCACTCCATTTTCAATAAGATCTTGAAAAGGCCTAGGACATTGCATCTTTATCCGATAGTTCATTTCATTACTCAAGCTATTTATAAAGATGTCCATCTTTTCCTTTTTTGGTACACTTCAAGGGTATCTAGAAAATACTGCTCTCCATCTTTGTAAGAAAAGTAGGAATCCTTCTCCCTCTCTTTGCCTAGTGTTGTATAAAGTAATCATTGTAACTTCATGTTTGATATTATATGAATAATGTGTTACAAATTTAGAAGCCAACTCTTCAAAAGTTCAAATGCCAGAAAGTAATTTTGAAAACCATTCCATGGCCATGCCTCCCAAACTTCTAGGAAACAACCTCATTAAGTAAGTAGTGCCATGCATGAACTCCAAGCTTAATGCACAAAATTCCCTTAAATGATCTTGGGGATCAGATGCTCCTTCATATTTGTCATACTTAGGAAAGACCACATTACTAGGGAATGGTATCATGATTACATTCTTGTCAAATGGGAAAGGACACAATGCCTCTATAGAAAAAGGTTTTGGAGCCCCACTTTTCTTTATTATGTCCAATTGCATTTGGAATAATTTGAATTTCTTGTTCATGATATCAATCAGATTATCTTCAACTGCCTCTTTCTTAAGTTGATTGACATCATAGTCATGAGGGAGTTTAAGACCTACTTGGGCTAGGTCTAGAAAATACTTCTCCTTATCTCTTCCTAACACTTTTTCCATGAGCTTCATGAAGTATGGGCTTTGTATGGATTCATTAACCTTCTCATCGGTTGCATCTTCAGCAATTGGTTCACCATTTCCCCCATTGTTAGTGTTGTATAACCCTTGATTGTTAGGGTCTATTCCTCCTCCATTGTTCTTATTTGACCCTAGATTATTTGGGTCAATACCTCCTCCATTGTTGTTATTACCATGATTACCTCAGTTGGTTTGATCTGAACCCGAGTTGCCAGAAGGAAAAATCATGTTGGTTTCTACCTCTTGGATGGGTTCTTGTGGTATTCTTGAGGAGATAAATGTGTCGCTCGAAAAAGGAAGTTCTTGCCTTAGATATGTTTCATATGATTGCAAGGTTTTCTCTACATAGTAAGATCGAGTGAAAGCCGGCATGAGCATAAAAGCTCTTGGAAATAGGCTTTATCTCACTTACTTGTGGCCAAATCCTTACAAAATTTTCAAAAATATTCAAAACCAAGATTTATGACCAGGTGGAATATTGGAATAGATAGAACGTCCAAAAGGGTACTCAAATATGAAATCAAATTTTTTTGAGAACCCTGATAAATATCCACTATTTTCCCTTCTTTATTTTTGGGCGTCACTTTCCTATGTGTAGGCATGACTTAAAACTTAGTACATAGTTACTGGAATTTGCCTAGGTGGCGCTCTGTAGATCAACAGGTGGCCTTTTTTCTGTTGATAGGCATTTCTTAACTTTTTCTAGGTGTTTCTTAAAATGTCACAAGCGTAACTTCATCATTTACAAGCATTGCTTGAATAGTCATAGGCGTGACTTCACTATGTATAAGCATTTTTTCTCTGTGTGTAGGTGGCACTTTGCAGATCAGGTTGTAAATTTTAATTTTTAAAAGTTTTTAAGATCAGGTCTGCAGAATATTCTTGCTTGAAAATAAAATACAAACCCAACACACACATCAAATTTGTACCATATACCTAAAGCCACACTAAAAGTGTATGTTCTCGAACATTTTCACAAGTATAAACAAGAATGTCTTCCAAGCAATCTACCTAGAGTCAGATTTGGATTTTAAACACGTTTGGCTGTAAAACGTAGATTAATACTTAACATGATTTTTAATGAACACCTTCATTCTAGATCATGTCAAGCTCTTTTACCCACTTGTGGGCTTCCCACACGCACAAAAGTACGATTTGGCGCAATCCCAAAGGACTACTAGAGGAAGTGAAGAATACTTGCACACAACCTAGTCACTCTCCGATTAAGGAGAAATGTATTTGTTTATAGTGGGTCGGATAGTATCATGGCTAAATTGATTGTCTCCCACTTTGGGTCATTCCCTCTCACCGTCCTCGTAAGGAAATTCTTGGGAGGCAGGCCCTCTAAAGATCTAATTTATCTAGCATGTATAGGAAAACAAGAAATTGAACTTAGTTCAACAAGTTTGGGAGTTTGGTTCACTTAGAAAATGAAGAGCATATCCCTACTATTGTTCCTTATTCCAAACACTTCAAGAAATTTTTTTTCTTTTTCAACCTCTTGACAAGGAAATTCTTATAAATGAAATGTTTGGTTAATTCCTCATCCCTTTCTTTCTACCAAGTTGAACGCACATGTTTGACTTTTTTATCCACTTCGCAAAATGGAGAGCATATGCCTAATGTTTCTTCAATTTGGACAATAGTAAGGTTTTTCCTATTAAGCTAGATCCAAAGAAAAGCCACAATTTAAGCAATGCAAGCTTGATATGAAAAATACCTCTTTTGTAGCTAGCAAAGGCTAGGCACTTTTTTTGAATTTTTTTACGTTTATTTGCTTACTCGCCTAGTGGCTATCATTCCCATTCCAGCTCCTCCAACAAATTATTCAACACAAAAAATACAAAGTGAAGGAAACCAAATAGAACAAATTGAAATGCAATTAAGTGTTCTTGACAAGATTTTGCAAAGAAAATTTTAACAACTTAATGCCAACAATTTAGTTCAAAGTAGGAAATTTCTTTTTATAAGCATCCAACATCTTAATGTAATGTGCATAAAGCTTTTCTTCTAATCCCAAACTATCTAGAATTGAAGAACTATGGATTTATTTTTTACGTTTGATTTGAATTCTTACCTCTTTGCTCTCTTGAGTAACTCTGCTTTCTGGTTTCTATACTTTCCTATGTCTGCTCATCTGCGGGAAAAACACAGACAGAGAGTTAGAAAATAGAATTTAATAATCTGACAGCAAAATTAAACAGAAAATACTAAGCATCATTTATCAGCTAATAAGCGTAAGTTAAAAGCTAGTAGGTGTAATTTTAAGACTCACAGGTGTCACTTTCTAGTGACTTTTAAAAATTACTAAGTGTCAAACTTTAACTACTAGGTGTTAAAAGTAGCTGTAAATTGCATAAGATAAAATATCCAAGGCGGCAAATAAAAACTAGTAAGCGTCAGTTAAAAGCTATTAAGCGTGACAAATAACTATAAATTGCATAAGATAAAATATAACAGGTGGCAAAGAACAGCTAATAGGTGTTATTTCTCAGATCTTAGGCGACGCTTTACGCTCTTAGGCATAATACTTTATTTCTTAGGCGTTAGAAGAAGAAAAGACATAATAGAAAGAATCTCGCATGCGTCAGTTAACTCCTTCTAGGCATCGTCAGAATGCTCATGAGCATCATTAGATCCTTCATAAGTGGCACTTCTTCTATTTTCTACAAAATTATTATAAAAGTGAAGCCAAAAACACATAAAACTTGATAAAAATGATAGAAATGAGGCTTAAGGCCCCATGGTGGGCGCCATTTGTGTGTGAGTGTTTACACCTTCATGAAATTAGGACAATTATCAACAATTCTATGAAAATACAATGAAAATTTAATCTAAAGAATTGCATTTAACATCCATATCATCTCATGGTTCTCTATCTAAGCTTGGTAAGTAGAGATCCCAGCCTTATTCTCTACTAGTGACAATCCTAGAATGAGAAAATTATGATAGAATGCTTAAATCTAGCTCTCAATTCTCAATTTGATACAAAGATTAACTCAAATGCTCATGATAATGCTCTCAAATCTCACTATTTGCTCTCAAAATGCTCAAAATATTGCTTAATTGCTCTCAAATTGCCTATAGTGATGATGTTATGCACTTAAATTTTCTAAGATCTATTATGCTCTCAAAATGACTTCTATTTATAGTAAAATCCCAAGGGTAGGGGGTAGAGTTACTTGATCATGATTTAGCCTTGGTTGAGTCAAAAACTTTGAAATATTTTTAAATGGGGGGACAATTTAAATGATTGTCTCAGAGGTTTGGACAATTAGACAAATTTGAGTGATTGAGATTCAAAGTTGAAAATGAGTGATTGAGATTCAACTATTTGGAGTGATCCATGTGCATTGTGTTCTCAATTCTTATTGGTTGCTCAAATTATGTTGAAAGATATTAGGATTAATTAAATTCCATCAATTAATTAAATTAGCCATGTAAGGGAATAGGTTCAATTTGATTTTTGATTTAAAACTATACAATTAATTGATCAAAATCAATTATATAGTGTAATTGATCCCTTTAAGCTTGTATTTAATTATTCGATGTCATGATTTGATTTTTCCTTTGATTTAAATGATTTTGTCCAATTTTGATTAATAAATGTCCATTTAAAATTGATTTGATCCATTTTGATGAAAATTAGAACATTTGGCTAAGATTTATAGATTTGAATGATTATAAGACACCTGCCCAGTTTTGGGTGTCTACACTTACAATATAGGAATGTGTTAGGTTGAGAGTTCCAAAAGCAATGCAATACCTTATGCCTTTTGACATAACAAATTTGGTGTTGATAATTCATTCGGGGAGATTAAAAATACAACCCTATACACATACCCTCGATCTCAACTCGTTTTACATTTATGATAATTCATTTTTCTCTTTTTTTTAATGAAAATTTTCCCCACCCAACAAAACATTAAACCATACCTGGATCTACCATCAATGGTTTTAATTTCCTTTTAACATCTTAAGAGAGAAATATTTTCTGGGAACTGATCTAAATGTTCTATTGATTTCCAACTTGATCTGCCCAAAGTGAACTCCAAATGAGGAAAGCTTGAAGCCTTTGAATTTATCCATTGTGAAGAGACTAATTTGTTATGGTAGCATTGAAGAGTGTTTTGTAACTTCATCTAGTGACTCTATTAGCATGGATATTGATGGTATTCCTATGAGGGAGTATCCTAGTAGTGTTGGAGATATGTTACAGTGATTATGTGTTGCATTCATAACAAAGTTTGTCATTGATGTCAACATACTGGTTATTCTGTGAAGACTGGTAGTGTAGAAGATAGAGTTTGGCTTCGTGCAGTTTGAGGATTGAAAATCAGTCTATGCGCACTTGGTATTATGATCTAGAGTATGTCTTGATATTATAGTTAAGAGCGCGTACAAAATTATAGATTTTGGATAGATATATGAAGGTTTTAATGAAGACTGTGTTTAGGCAGCGTTTGTAGAGAGAGACTCCTGATGTTTGGATTTTATCTCCTAACAGAGATGGAATCTGATTTAGCGGTCTTGGACAGAGGATGAAGAGAATTCAGAGATGATGTGGTTGAAGGAGCTAAGTCAAATGAGTAGCGTGTGTAAAGTTATAAAGAGTGTGAGCTGATAGTTTGATTATAATTGTGAAAAAGATAAAATATTGTAATGTAACATGTATCTTAAAATGGTCCTATATTATAATTGTAAATTGGGAAAGCCTCAAGGTCAACTCAATAAATTAGTCTAGGACTTTCTATAAAGGAAATAGTATTCTTTGGATGGAAAATATGTATGTATGTATATACGGTATATAGTTATATCTTTATATTGTGGAAGATGCAAACTTATGTATGAGATCAAGTGAATCTGAAAGCAAATATCTTTTGATCAGAGGAGAAATTGGTGTGAGTGAGGCATGAAGAGCTTACAAAGAACTATATTTGGCAAAGAATTTGCTATTGACAGTTGTTTTCATTACTTGTATTATTCGGTGACGATAATACTAAGACTGTTTGGATAGTGGGTCCTTTTGTCTTCTTCACAACTCCTAACAAGGTTGGAATCTCCTAACAGGGATTCAAAGTCTCCTAACTGGGACTCATATTTACTAAATGTATTTTATTGAATCCTAATAGGGTCCATGCTCTCACAAGGAATATTTATATTAGTACATCATCTTGAGGGCATCATTCCCACTAGGGTTTCCCTACTCAACAAAATCTGCTTTTATTGTGTATATGTTTATCTTTCTATGGTTGGTGATCTTATTGCTTACATATTTCAGATTCAATAAAGATAATGAGAATGGTTTTAATTGCATAACTTATTCACCCCCCCCCCTCTATGTTATCTTGGTGGACTTTACTTTCTAACAGACATAATATCCCAAGATCGAGAAATAGATTTCAAGCATAAAAACTTTGAATATTATGTTTTAAGACTACAACATATGTTAATGGCCAAAATAGTAGGTTTAATTTTATTTCCAATGATGTTTAGAGTTGGACAAATAGATTGGAATGTAAAAGCATGAACCTTAAGAATAGAGGATGAGTTTGTCTCTAAAAATACTATTGAATCAGTGAATAATACAATACTACTAGAATTATAATGGGATCTTCATCATCCATGTGAAGTAATTAGATCTAGTTCATGCTGCCTTAAAGCCATTTTTTCTTCTTTTTATGCCTAAAAATAAGGGAATAAACATAGATTTTAAGTCCATTAGGAAGGATTTTGAAGGCAAATTTTAAGATATTATCCAACCCAACTACTTTATAAAAACTAATAAATGTTTCTCTAGGTACCTATGTATGTGTTTATTAGAGAAGTCCAGATAATTCTTAGATCCCACTAATTAGTGGATAATATGCATAGTGAATTTTTTGTACAATAGTACAAGACCCACAGAAGGAAGTGGAAGGAAATGATTGAATAGTGAGAATGAAAAATGAATGCACTGCAAACCCAACAAGAATTGGTCAGTGAGTATTTTTGCATTTATTTGTTTTTAACTTTTTCTATGTGGTTCTGGCTGATGCTTTCTATTGCAAATTCTGAAGCTTAAAATCTAAGACAAGATTTTTATTTTCTCATCTCTGGTTCTCTATTTTGATGATGAATAATAAGATGTGATTCCCAAACATTGATAGAAAAATATACACTAATTAATCTAGAAGCTCTAAATCCAACAATATAAAGTCTAGACTCTAACAATCTAATGTCTTTATCTAATAATCTTTTCAAATGGAAACTATGTAATATACCTAAAAGTGTCTCTTGACATGAGAAAGAGTGAGGTCCTTGACATTCATGAGCTCTAAAACTATCTTGGGTGTTGCCCCTATACACAAAACACCAAATTTAGAGTAAACCCAATTGACAAAGAAGTACGATTGAACTGAGTTAAACCACTCTACACATAAAATCAATAAATTTGGACAAGAAAAATGAAAAGAGAATGCATAAAACTTAAGAATAGACAAGCTTGAGAAGCTTACTTTCATGGCCTCCAAGGAGCTCAACTATATGAACAAAATAGGTATGAAGGGTGCTAGTCCAATATATCCTAGGTGGTATCATGCTTCATTTAGTGGGAAAACAAGCACATGGCTTGTGAAGTCCATCGGGTACATGTCTGGAAATATATCAAAGTTATGTAACCATTAGTGCAAAAATTAGAAAAAAATGAATTGAATTGAATGGATTTAACTTACCCCAACAAATATACAAACAAAGCTAGTGCATGTCCTAAAGCATCCCACATATGAATCAATTAGAAATGCTCCCACAAGAGAACATATAAACTGTTCTAGTCCACTTGCTCACATTATTCGCTATTGATGCACTAATGTGCTTAAGTACTCTTGTCAAGAATAGAATTAGGTTTACACCAACTCCAAAGAATGCTAGTGTGCCAAATCCTTGGTTTAAGTATAGTAAAATTCATGTACAAGTAGAATGAATCAGTTTGTCATGATGTACAAGCCTCATAAATGGTATGACCAATCAACTTAAAAATTTATGTCCATATGCTATGGGATAGAACCCCAATCATTGGTTTACTATGAAACATAATGTACAAGAATAATTGATCAAAATTTTATTCTTTTGAAGTGCCATATAATATGGCCAATTGTCAAATTATCTTGTACTTCTATCATAATTCATATGGTACTCTCTATAAAAACAAGAAACAAAGTTTGAGAGTACATAATATCAAAATTACATATTTCCAACCACCTGTATGAGCCATCTTTAGTATATTTAAGATTCTCATCTTCCATAGTGTATGGATCTGAACTTTTATGGATATTTATCTCTATAGGTAGAGAGAAAAAATCTCACATTTGAACAAGTTAGTTCATACGAGTTTAAAAAAAAACAATGTAGAAAATGACAAATGACAGTCCTATTTTGGATAGTTTGAACATGCACTTGATGCATAGTTTTAAGTGTTAAAAAAACCCTAAACTTCTATTTCACCCTCCAAATAGAATCAAATTTCATTATTGTCACAAGTTTGGATCTATAAAAAAGGAACACCAGAAAAGAAATATGATATATCCCATAATAAGTTGTTAGGAAAGAAAGACTTTGAAATGAAAGAGTATGTACAAATAAACTCTGCAAAGACTACAAAATGGACATAAAAGTCAATAATTTTATAAAATTTCACATTAGAATGTTGAAACTCAAAATTGAACAATAAATATTTATTCTCATCCTAAAGTGTATCTTTTGCATAAGCTTGCATTACCAATTGTAAGTAGCAAAAACAATGATCTTGAATTGACAATTCTAATTTAACTACATATTTTTATGAAGACAACCAACAAAAAATGTTTCATTCAACATGTTGGAGCTATAGTGTTTTCAACATGCCATGTCTAGAATGACCACCTATAGATGCAATTGCCCAACAATATTTTTCAACCACACAAGAAGCATTTCATATTGATCATGTTTCTCCAGTAGTCTGAAAGAAAGATGCATATATAGTATTTTGCATGCCAATGAACAACAATCTATTTGAAAGGAGAAACAATCCATTCATGAGCAACATACAAGAAAAATGGAAAATTGGACTTCTTATAAACTACCCATAGGCTTGTTTTGGCAGAGGTGGTGGTGGGGTAGATACAGGGAGACTTTGAAATATTTTGTAGGAAATTAAAAAGGGTTGAATAGAATAGGAGGGCAAGGTGAGTTTTAGAATTATAGGAAAAGGGTAAAAATGATGTATTTTTATTAGAGGTATTTGTATGTGTGTTTAATTGATGAATGGATGAATATTACCTTTAATTTCCATGTTTTATGTGTGTGTGTGTGTGTGTCTATATATATATATATATATATATAGACACACACACACATGCATTACCTTTAATTTTGTTGTTTTATGTTAAAGTCTTACAAATATTAATGGTTGAAATTAATAGCATAGAGACTAATGTTTTTAATGAATTAGGGTAGTTGAAGTTGTGAGCCATGTTCTTAAATCATTTAAAAATGTATTTAAATCATGTCCTTTAATTGGATTCTCTAAAGATTTTTAAGCTTCTTTTATAATTATTAAATATAAATATGTAGAGATATTGAAATGTAAATTGATTACTGTGTGTATGTTTAATTGCTAAGTCGATGAACATTACCTTTAATTTTGGTGTTTTATGTTAAAGTCTTACAAATATTAATAGTAGAAATTAATAATGTAGAGACTAAGATTTTTAATAAATCAAGGTAGTTGAAGTTGTGAACCATGTCCTTAAATCATTTAAAAATGTATTTAAAGCATCTCCTTTAATTGGATCCTCAAAAGATTAAAGCTTCTTTTTATAATTATTAATTTATTTGATAATGTTGCATGTGATCTACAAGATAGATTTAACTAGGATAATGGGAAGCACCTAGTGGGTGTATTCATCCTTTGAACAAGGGGATCAAACTTGGTTTTATAATGTGGAATTTCTTCAATATTGTCGATGGTCTTCATGTTGAAAGCCAGAAAGCACTCAGACTTCAATTGATTTTCTTAAGCACATATGACACATTGACAATGTGTAATCCATCATATTATTATTTAAGTGTATTTTTTTTTGTACTTTCCTTCCTTCCAATAATAATATCATCACATCTATACTTTTTCTTTAAATCGCTATTTATCTAAATATCATTTTAGATTTACATTTGATGTATTGCTAAATATATTTAAAGATAAATGAATATAAAAGATTTAAAAATGAAATGTTAAATATATATAAACATGCACTAAATATAAATGTTATGCAAAATTTAGGAATATTTATAGAAACATATATTATGAGTAACACATTGATTATAATCCAATAATACAAGATAATTTGTAATTGGTAAAATGTAAATAAGGTTATCTATTAATAATGAGCAAAATTAATTGTGATGCACATTATGAGTTAAATGTGTGAAGTAAAAATATATATTATCAGAATGAAAATTGTAAAGAGACATTGTATAAAAGAGTATCAAGTTAATTGTAAATAATGTAGCCAATGACTTATAACATATTAAAGTGTAATTATGTTGTAAAAAGGTTAAAAATAGTCCTGTGACATCTTGGATGATACATAATAGAATAATTTTGAGACCCTATAAAAGGTGCATGTAAAATGTTGTAGTTTAAATTGGAAGTTTTGTTATAAACAATACTTTTTTATTTTTCTCATGAGAATACACGAAAATATAATGTTGAGATCATATGAAAGGTGCATGTAATATGTTGCACTACAATTTAGAAGTAATGTTTCATTTTGAGAATAAGCACATTGAAATGAAAATTAGATAAAGATATAGTCCATGCAATATTTTTTTGTAGACAACAAAAAAGATAAAAATTGGAATCCGC
Organism: Chamaecyparis obtusa; assembly: GCA_027943335.1. Classification (NCBI taxonomy): domain Eukaryota; kingdom Viridiplantae; phylum Streptophyta; class Pinopsida; order Cupressales; family Cupressaceae; genus Chamaecyparis; species Chamaecyparis obtusa. The sequence goes on from BSBK01000661.1 coordinate 265,346, forward strand.
ATTAATTGGTTGTTGTGGTTTCCTTGAGACATATATGCTTATTGTATTATTTTTCTTTTGGTAGTGTTGATAGAAACCTAGAGAACAATGCAACAATAAAAAAGTACTATTAGAAATGAATATATTGTTCAGGAACAGTGCATGTCATGCCCTAGCAAGGAACCCATGAGAAATTAACCTAAAACATGTTACTAAGTTTACAGAAGAATTTTTTTCAAGAGTTTACAAACAATAATGAATAACAAAGTGGAAGCAATAACATAAAGTCAATACATATTCATATACACAATCTCATTTACAAATTATAAATCTCAAGGGTTCCTTGATGTAGAAATACATAAATATAATTTAATCTATTAAGTACAATAACCATATAAATCTTCCACATAATGAAACTAAAGTGCATAATCTCATAAAGAATAAACATATACATCTAAGCCATAAGATATACATGGTAACCCACATCCACTGCACAAGTCGTAGGCTATGTAAATATAATCTAAGTACAAAGATCAAATACAATAAAAAGGAATAATAGGAACCAATCTCTAAGGATGAAATAATAAGAAACATTTGCAATAAGGATCATCCAACACTAGTATAAGAATGTTAGTGTATCAAATGGTAAGAGAATCACTACCTCCTGACCTCATGGAAACCTATGGCTCCACTCCCACCATGCTGAGGAGATAACATCAGACCCCACTTGGATAACAATACCAAAACTGATCACCTAGTAGTCTTAAGAAAGTGATCCTAAAAGAACTCTATGTCAAAAGCCCAACTCAAAATACAAAGGTACACATACTAATCCAGAGGCAACCAACAGATGTAGGAAACCTAAGATGAAATCAAGGAAGTGCCATCACATATATCAACCCCTTGGAATGATCTCACTGGACTTTGAATCCCAAGTGTGAACATATGTGGAACCTAAAATCCTCTCATGTAGACAAGGATAACCGATCATGTCAGACCTCACCGTCACTACTAGATGGAAAAGTATCTTCTCTCACACCCATCCTTAGCCTATACTAGCACTCAAGGCATGGGCGAGGAACACATTATCTTATTAATTCATTTTAAAACCCCATTTAATGTATTACATTATCACTTATTAAGTAACTAAGGATACCGAGGTAGCCACTTTTGGGCTCTGGCACCTCCAAAGTAATCTACTTCCCCTCTAACACCTAGATAACCTACTCTAAGCTCATAAATCTCAAAAACATCTCATAGATCATCATGAATAAAAAAATTCAAGATCTAGTTTCATAATTCCATAGGAACACACATAACCAACTTCCATCATACAACTTTCAAATAGTAAAAAAACATAATCAAGAACTTCCATAAGGCTGGGTTATAACAAAATTGAATGCCATATAAGTATGCAAGACAAACAAATATAATACAATTTCCTAACCCCACCTCTGGTAACAATCCTAAGAGGATAACGTAAAAAGATTCCCTCTTAACCCACAACTACTTCAAGAAAAGCATTCATATATAAGAATTTATTAATAATAAACTAATTTGTAAAATAACATTACAAAAATTAATTTATTAAAATAATCACTAACACAACTATTATTATATTCCTAAATTAAATTATTATTTATGCATGAAAATCAATTTATATAAAGAATTAAATAAATTGATTTCAAATCCATAATTACTAAACTCAAATAATTACAATTACAAACATAACACCAGATTTTCTCTTGTTTTGCAAGACAGTGGAGAGAAAGTTTGGTGATAAAGAGAAAGTGCGAAGTACAAGTTTTCAGGACTTCAAAAATGAAAATAGAACATGGAGATGAAAAGCATGGGGGATTCAATGTCAAACATTTCATGGACAAGGTTTCTTGCAACATCAATGCTAACATGAAGGCATCAACAATTTTCAAGTCATTTCATCAAACACTGGCAAAGGCATTTTGAACTAGGGAATTAAGATTGAAACCAAAATGCAAGCTAGGTCCAAAGGCAAAATAATTAAAAGGCAAGATGAAAATCCAAGTGCAAATTCAAGTTATCAAGATGGAAATCAAGGGACCAGTTGAACAACAGAATGAACATGTTAACAAGTGAAGAAAAATCATCACAAACTTGATTTCCTTTGGAAATACAAGTTCAATCAAAACAATCAAACTACATGAAGCACATATATCACTTCTACAAGTCAAGATCAAGCTAGTACAAGAAATTGAAATGAGAAGATTTTTCAGTTCATGAAGATGCAGGAATTTGGGAATATGGACCATCACAATCAATTGAAGACTATACAATATTAAGTAAATATTTCTAGAGATGTTGACACTTCCTTATGATGATGGAGAAATTAAATAGATAAAGTTTACAAGATAAGCATGCTAAGGTAGCACCCACTCATATTCAACCAATTAGAAAATTCCAATTCCGCAGGTCCAAGTTTAATCAATCAAATAATTCCAAGCGTACATGTGGAGTCCACCTAATGTCTTCACCTAACCAATTTTCTCAGTGGTTCATATAAAAAATATAATTTGCTCATTGGCCCACAAGAAGGCACTTTTATGTAATTGGATAATCATTTAATTCTTGTAGTTAGTAGTTGCATTAGAGTTGAAATGGCATTATCTAGGCCATTGATTATAAATCAATTAGAGCCATTCATTGTACTTGGGGCAACTATTAAAAGGCAAAGTCTCCTCATTTGTAAAAAGTTAATTAGATTAGTTAGAGTAGAGTAGAGGGAGAGACTTGGAGAGTAATTTCAAACTCGTTCTTCTTATCATAGTGATTACTTGTGTTATTTTAGAGTATTGTATAGTTTCTAAATTTCCTCACTTAAATTAGGATTTTATTTATGTTGAGTATAAATAATTAAGTAGAAGAATGGAAGATATTGTTGATTGGTGAATTAAGGTGAAAATTATGTTCATACCTTTTGGTGCTTGTTGATTGCAAGATGTAACAATGTAAGGTTGGACTAAACTAATTACTTAAACATATCCAGCTTAGGAAATATGAATGAACATTTTGAACAACAAATTATGTCAAAGCTAAACCACGAAAGAAAGGGAAAAAATAACCTTCATACCTCAAACCCCTCCCTTTCCTTTTGGTTGAACATTTCTTGGTTCTTTTGATATGTTTTACTTGTTTTATGATTCCTCCTAGTGCTTTGAACTATATTGGATCATATTGAACAAGCCATAGACACTATTTGCATTGTCATGTGAAAAGGATGTGAAGTGTTAACCCACAACTGATTGATTCAGGAGGTCACCGAGCTATTAAAGTAATATATAAGATGATTAAATCGGTCAATATATTATCATTGATGTCAACTAGTTTTGACTATACTTATCATGATAGTTACAAACATCTGAACATATGTAGAAAGAAGAAAATGGTGAAGAAATGAGATATCTACATAAGGACAAGATGGATATGAAAGATATGGATAAGGTATACATTGGGTAACTTATTGATGAGTCTATGGCATTATGTTGTTGACTTGAGCATGTTACATTATTCTATTATATCAAAATTGAACAAATTTAATGTGGTCGGTAATTGAATATTTTTGTATACACCGAGTAAGTCTTGTGTATACCGAGTGACAGTATTAACTAAGTTAGTAGTCAACAATGCATTCTGTATTGACCGAGTAAAAGAAGAATTAAATGTTTATAACAACCGACTAAAATTGATGAACTGGAAGATGCTTATGATTTCAAGGTAAGAGATAGAGTTTGTTATGAAGATCGAACAGTTGACAAAATTTAGGGATGATCAAAGGGAAGAGATTGAAACATGTTATTGATACAACTACCGAGGAAGCTTGAAGCTGAAAAATGAACGATGGAGATTAAGAGGCAAAATCTAATAGATGAGATGAAAACGGTTTACACGTCTATTTAAGAGACATGAGATTCATTGTTGAACAAGCTGAATGAATTGAGACTGTAGGAGAATTAGCGTGAATACTTTTTCATGCACTACTAATCAAACTGGTTATAGACAGAATTGAGCTGGACTACAGGCATTACTGAGCATCAGAGAATTATACACTGAGTGAAGTAAGTTGGAGGATATAATGGAGTGAATTGATTATTGATCAGAATAGTTTTATTGAGCTTATCATAGATCTAAATACTTGCAAATTAAGTTGTATTTGAATTAGATCAATACTGTATCAATTTAACCATTATTACAGCTAAATATCTTAACCGAGTGGACTCAACAATTTTTTGTATTTCAATATGACATTCAAGGAATGTTAATTATTTTCTTGTTGACCCCATAGTGAATGTTGGTCAAGGGAGAACTGTTAGTGATAAATCCTCTAACAAGGTCACACCTTAGAGTGTGTTTTGTAATCTTTAACATGGCTGGCTCCTAATCGAGCTCACTTCTGAAGAGTGAAATATTTTGGGTTACCGGTCCCAGGTGGTTTTTCCATTAGAAGGGTTTCTATGTTAAAATCTTTGTGTTATGTGTTATTTTTTGTGATTGGATTTCTATCATATATACTTGACATATTTCATATTTGATTAATCGGTAAATACAAGTTTTTGGAAATTACTAGCAATCGGTAAAGGAATAGAAAGTTAATTTTAATAGCTTACCGAGTTGATTGATTTGTTGAAGAAGTTTGAAAAAGTACATATGGGAGTTTGAGACTATAGGAAAACTGATTTAACTAATTCACCCCCCTTTCAGTTATCTAACAGTGAAGAAGAATAGTGCAACAACTAAGAAATAGAAACAAAACTTATCAATTTTAGCTCTACAAACAATATTTTATCATCTATTTGTTGGCCTTTGTTATAACTCCTATTATTTGCATTGTCGTATGGACTTGATTTACCTATGTAATGACTTGTTCTCTAACATGTTCAATATCATAGCTTTAATATAACTTTTAGGAATAATATAATTACTAATTCATTGAGCATAACATACTTATGTCTTTATCTTTGTCAATAGATAAATATGTCTATAGATACACACTCAAAAAAAATTATGTGTGTATGTGTATGTATGTATGTATGTATGTATGTAGATATATATCTATGTATATATGTCTGTATATATTATGTATGTACACATATGTATATGTATATGTATATGTATGTGTATGTGTATGTGTATGTGGATGTGGATGTGGATGTGTATGTATATATGTATATGTATATTTATATATATATGTATATGTATGTATGTAGGGATGTATTAATTTGTCAAAAAAAAGATAAATTTTTAGTCAAAGCATATAGTTTTAATAAATTAAAATTGATGGAATTTGTTTGGCATATGATAGGTGAACGATTTATTCGACGAATTTCTAGCTTGGCACTACACTTGATAGAATATTTTAACTTACATATAGCTCTTTCAAGAAATTTAAAGACAAGAAAAATAGTCAACATGCTTGCAAATACTATACTAAATGTGTTAGCAAATATAAGGCATATTGCCCATTTCTTGATTTTGACCATATTTTGTCCCAGATTTTTAAAAATAAAACAGAATAACGCTTAGTGTCTAATGCCTATACAATGCATTATTGTTGGCATTCTCAAACTTTGGTTTCTTAAATTGAAAGCAAAAATCATTGTAAAAATAGAAAACATTTTTTTTTCTTTTCTATATATTGGATTAAAAAACAAGTCATGTATCTTGTTTTTACTAATACAATTTCAAAAATGTGAGTAGGTACAGAGCAACAACAACAAAAAATGCAAGGACCTTGCAGAAGAAACACGTCTGATTTGATATCTTTTGGTGCAGGTACGTTGTCTACTTTGATTTTCTTTAATGCCTATGTTATGCATTTTTCATTGTAGCTATGTTTAAACTTGTCAATAATCACACGCAATTCAATGACATTGTATTTACGCACTGTTGTTTGCATTTTTTTTCATTTGACATTTTAGTGATTATCAATATGGAAGATGAAAAGGAAAAATAAAACTTAGCATCCAAAAAATGACCTCAAGATTAAAATCCATGCTAACATACATATTTTCCTATCCACTTTCTCATTCTTAGTTTACCTTAAATGTTGCATTTCAATTATGCATTATCTAACTCAATTTATATTTCTTCTTTTTTTTTGTTATAGTCTTCATTTAGTTGTTAACAATACAAAGAATGTATTTGATAATGCAAGGTACACCACTAAAAATCAAAAACAAAAAAGGCAAGTATTTATCACAAATCTTTGAATTTTTTTACTTTTATTTGTCAAAAACCATCACTTCTCTTTTTTACAAGAAGTCTTCCTCCAATGCATTTCAAAATAGATCTACATTAGAACAGTCACATGCATCTTTCATATCAGAAGTCTATACAAACCAATCTACAATTTCTTGAGGGAGACAATATGGCCTTGCATTTTCTAGAAATACTATAGGACAAGAAAAAGTACCAATTGTCAAGGTTGACCTTGTTGAAAATATTGTTCATATGACCATAATAGTGAACTTGAGCAATAAATAGATTGATACAATGTTGCCTCAATTAATGCTTGGAAAAGATATTTGTCTAACATAATTTAATGTAAAGAAAAAATATCATATGAATGTGGGGATGTTGATTATTATATCTAGTTGACACCAAAAACTATAATCAAATGTATTTCCAGAGTCTATAAACAATGAAGACTTACACCTAACACAAAAATATCCCAATTAATCAACAATCCATATTTAGTTGGTACAATAGGAATTCTTGTAGTAAGCCATAGTCAAAGTCAAAACCAATTTCAACTTCATCTAGAAGATGAAGAATCGTTCTCTGATAATGTTGTTGTAAGTAATACATATAATTACGAGTGTTTGTTTTATGCTTTTTGCATTCAATAGTTCATGTTCATAGATAATAAACCTTCTCATTTTTTTGTAGGTTATAGTGTCAAACACCCATACCAATGTATATGCAACTCTTGAATAGATTCTTAGTTGAAAAAACACACCACTACTCTTTTTATAAAGATGTTTTCCATAGTGGGCAAAGATGTATGGATATATCATAAATTGGCACTGTCAACTAAATGACAATTTCACAAAGGCAACCCTCCAAAAACTCGCCTTATCAAATATACAAGTGTACAAGAAAACTTTCTATGTTACATAGATTCTAGTTCATGATTTGTTTTCAAGTCCAATATGCTTTAAAACTTTCTATTATATTTTGCCCACTTGTAGGTCACTGGCATACTCAAACAAAAAAATGTGCACTTTCCACCTTACCATCCTCTTTGTGTGAAACGCCACAATATAGTATCTTTGAAAAATACACATGTTAATAATACTAGTCATTTCACAACATACCAACCATATTTGCAATGTATTATTAATACTACAGACAACACGGTTTATTGATGACACAATTCTTTGCAACTATCATACTAGTCCCTTATAAAAGAACTTTCCAAATACAAGAGACTTTTACAATTGAAATGATTAAATCTATCATTGCTATTGCACATGAAACTACATATATAATTTTATGAACACTACTATCTGTCACCTATTCAATTTTAACAACAACAATAAATTTTTTATTCTATGTCAATTACAAAGTGCCTAGAAGGGATTTGTGCATAACAAAATACAAATTTTTGGCATCTACAATTTTTTTTATCACATACATTTTATTACAAGTTCATCATTGGAAATTGTAAGCATCTAAGTGATCTATAATTTTATGATTGTTTAGCACATTCCTTAGTGTGTTTTCAATATAGATTACATATTAGAACCTCATAATTGCACTTAATGCATACCAATTTGACTATGGGTCCTCTAATCACTTCAAAATTACTCAAAATTGAGATAGGATCTCATTTCTAAGTGCCCTCCTTTATTTTTCCTCTAATCACACAATTAATTTAATCTCCTAGGCCCTATTTGACCTTTTATGGCCTGAAAATGTTATCTCAACAATGTAATGGGTTGTATGTATGAATCTTGCATCTACTGAATGGCCAAGAACCACAAACCAATTTTTTTCTTTTTTAGGGTGGGTCAGGTTTCCATTGGTGATGTGTCCCTAGGATAGGTCACCTTTGTCGATACGTCCCTAGGGTTTTGAGCCCATATTTGGGGCAGGGTCCCATCTCAATATTTTCATGGTGTATCCAGATCTATGGTTGACCTGCTCAATTCTATATTCTAACTTTAGTATAAAATCAACCCTCAAACTTCATTTTGATATGATGAAATAAATTTTAAGGTTGAAGTCCCAATTTGAAGACATCCCATGAAGTGAGGATTTTCTATTGAAGGCTACACATACTTCTATCAAGCATGTGCATTCATTCTCAAGCATCTAAGCATCTAAGAATTAAATACATCTTTTCAACATCATGCAAACACAAATTAATCATGATGATGGATAAGAGATTGTGGACTACTAGCTGGCTTGTACTCATCCTTTGTGGATTGGCTTTGGTTTCTTATTATCCTTAGATATATATATTTGTGCTTCACATCTACATATTTCCATTTCAAATATATATATATATGGTTATTTTTATGCATTCAACCATACATTTATTACATTTTCATACTAGTGTTTACTATATCACACTTAGGATATATTTAGGTATTACTTTATACATCTTAACTCATAGGAATTTAGACATAATCTAGATTCACGATCTCTACACATTATCTCAATGGCTATCCTAGCAAGTGGGAGTCACTCAAATAGGGGTTGACCAAGGTAAACCTCTATACAACCATGCACACACAAAAATATCATATTCTCGGATTGAGTTGTCAATTCAGGAAAACCTTTCTAAGACTAAGGCAGAGTAGTCATGAAAATTTGAGGAGAGAACCCTAGGAACATGTTGAAACTTGAACTATCCCTGGGGACATGTCTAAAATCAATCTGGCCCTCCTTTTTTTAATAAACTTTTAGAGGGAGGAAGATACAAGCTTCTCTTTGTGCCAGATCTACAGGAACAACTCATTCTGGACTCTAAGGGACCAAAAATTTAGATTCAAAGTACAATTTCTTCATCCTATTTCCAAGTGCTTTTTCTCTTACCCTTTTTCTCTTGTAATTTACTTTCTTTTATTAGATTATATATGTTATTAGCATTTCATTTCCAAATCATAGAAACAAAGGAATAGAAACCCTAGGAGCATTGATCTTGTATTGGCACCCTTATCCCTTGGTTGTGCTAATCAGATTTGCTTTGTGGTGGTTTCATATTCCAATGTGTGTCATGAATTGGGAAATATTAACTTTCATGTTTCTTACCATTTCATACATCACATTTTAGTGAGCCCGTCTCTTTCATACATATTTCCTTTTGTATGGTTAGTCAGATCTACTACTTGTGTGCATTTTGAAAATCATAAAAAGAGTAGAAAAAATAGTTGTCTTTTTCCTTTTTCCATTAGTTGTATTGCATTTATATATTAAGAAAAAAAATTAAAAACATTAGTTAATGTATCTTTAGTCATAATTTATTTCCATGATGTCTGATTTCTTTATTCAATATTTTGGAGCCTCTGATAAGTCATTTAGCAGTGAAGATTTTGATATATTATATGAAGCCCTTGATGACTTCATCTTTATTAAATCTTCCTTTACATCTCCTAAACAATCATTTTGTCAAAAATTTCTTAACTTTCTTCCCTTGAATCCCTACATTAACAATGTTAAAAAATTAAAGGTAGTCATTCATCTTGCTTGTTAGGAATAATAGTCCACAATACAACTGAGAGGGGGGGTGAATCAGTTGTATGGAAGATTATTAAACTTTGAACTTTAAGCAACAACAATATCAAATCCAATGAACACAATAAATCCCAACATAATAACATAATATTTTGGTCTCGGAGAAATCTTGTTAAAGGTTAAAACCCCTGTGGGAATTAGCACCCACAAATGATGTATTGAGAGTATAGTAATCCTTGTTAGAAGATATAGCTCTATTAGGAGCTTACTGAAACATTATAGTACATAGTCCTTGTTAGAGGATAGACCCTGTTAGGATTCAAGAAGAAAGGGAGGGCTCATTGCCCAATGAAGGTTAAATCCACCTTCAGAACTCATTGTTCACAACACAAGTGTATATGAGGAAATACACAATCCTTTTGAATTGTTTGCCAACAACTATCTTTTCTTGATCAGATCCAATGAAATCCACCAGTGTACCTCTTCTCTACATATAAAAGACACAAGCTCACAACTTTCACAACCTCTTTAAATCATCTTTTTTCACATCCATATTTTTTCCAAAGAAAAGACCTTTCATTTATACCTTCTTACAATTCTCATGATCAGGTTGGCCCATAAGCCTTTCCTAATTACAAATAATTACATAAACCCTTGCTAAGATACAAATGGTATCTAAAAAAAGTATACAATGATTGCATTATAATATTTAAGGACCGAAATCCTTAATTCATGTTCGCCAAACATAGAACACGCTACATCTCCCAAGTCGCCTTCCAAATAAGTCTTCTCTAGAACACAGGCCACAGATGATGTCACCAATTGTTCTATACCTTGCGTTGACCAGTGAACATCCTTCAGTACCTTTTCTATCATCCATCAAGTTTGCATAGCTTGAATCCATAATCATCTGGAAGATATACCAGAAACACATAGACTAACTCTGGCATTTCTCACTGTCACAGTCCAGTGACTAGTCTTCACCAAAACATTTGTAACTCATCCAATATGAAACATTATATGATGCAATCTTGGATATAAGATCAAAACACCTTCCTGAGATCTCCTCTGACTTCGCAGCATCTTAAACATCTGTACAATTTTTGTACACTGTGGTAACCAGTCTGATCTCCTCACAGAAACATATGTTGACATCAATGAAAAAACATAGATGACAACAGTATGAGTGCCCATTCAGAAACGTAGTGATTAAACATATTAAATGTCTCAATCACCTTCCCATGCATTAGTAATATCCAAAAATCTCCCCCTTTGGCATTGATGTCAACATATGGGAAAATCCATCATCCCAAAGTTATATCAATCCAAAGTTCCGTAGCCAAACAATACTACATACACTCTCCCCATACATTAGGGATTTTCTCATAGCAACACTCCCCCTTTGAAAATAATGGCAAAGGGTGCCATAAGTCATCAATTTCTATCAAATATGTTTCTTCCACGATCACTCCCCCTGAGGAGTAGATCCATACATTCAATCCAAATTATGATAAGGCTCTTAAAACCTCTAGACTGATGCACCCCTGCATCATTTAATTATGACTAGGAGGGGCCTGAACCCCTAGGATACCTCTGAGATATTCAAAGGTATCTTTTGGCAGTAGCTTTGTGAAGATGTCTGCAATCTGCTCTTTGGTACTAATATATTCTAATTTAATTTCCTTCTCTTCCACCTTGTCTCTCAAGAAGTGATACTTGATAGAAATATGTTTAGTTTTAGAGTGCATCACCGGATTTTCTAACATATTAACTTGTTGAGTGTCATTTTTACACAAGACAATGGCTAGGAATTTACGTAAGAAAATCCCCCTCTTGGAAGAGTGATGTTAATCAATCTCAAGGTTCCTTTTGGGTTGGGTCTCAATTGCTTAGATAGCTCAACTGAAGATAAATGTGGATTTGTTCACAAGGAGGCCTTTGTTGGTTCGTATCTCAAAGAGGGCTGCAAAATAAACTTCAAAATACCACAATATTTCCCTTTTTTGGATTTTTAGATTTTAAAATGAAAGCAATGTTAATCTAATTAATCTACCATAATTGATTTGAAAAGAAAGTAAGAAGTAGGGTAACAAGAATTTGAAAGAAATTACTGAAAAGAAACTAATGGACATAAACCAATCTCACACTACTTTGCAAATTAAAAGACCGAGAAGATGAGGGAACCCATTAAACAAAGATCAGAATAAATCACAATCTTCAGCTAGGTAGATGCAATCATCAATGGAAATGAACACAGACATATGATAAGCCAAAACTCATCGAATCACGAAGCCACCATAGATGTCTGCACATGTGAGACAAGTTTATCTTTAAAGTACCAAAAGAAAGATCTCCTCAATAATTCATCACAACAAAGCAATATAACACTAGCAAACACCAAACTAAGAATCATAGATTTTAAACCACCACACAATCAATTGGCTCTTTGAAATAAATGAATGAGCAATTCACACATTCATAAATTTCACAAAGGTAGCAAAAAAATCACACCACGATTGAAGCACCAATTGTATATATTGCATTAATGATAAAATCCGACCCTAATTACATTGATTTCATACAATTTATAGAGTTGTGCTCTCAATTTTGTAGCTAGGGTTTCGACTGCATGAAACTCAAAAATAATTCTAAACTTAAGATTAAATGAAAGGAACTATCTCTAAAACTAATTGAAACTATCCTAGCATGGAATTAAACCTCATGCATTACAAAACTTGAGTAGATCATGCATAAAATAACTCAAAAATGAAGGAAACTCATGCATGTTCTTCATGAAACTTGTGATCTTGCCCTTTATTCTTTGTTATAGTTCTTCTTTGTCAACTCCACTGAAAGAGGCCCTCAAATCATGCAAAAATGACCCTCTAGAAGTGACCCTTCTGATAGAAAAAATAAGTTGGAGAAGACTAGAGTTAAGCGGTGGTCGTGCCCTAGAAATTTTAGATCCCGACCGTTGCCCAGAAAAAATGAAGTTAAACAAAAATCGCTAAGTCCACAAAACTATTGTCTAGGAATTTCAGCCTTTCAGAATTTTGGACTTTCGAACCTCCGAACTTTCAAACCTCCAAACTTCTAGACCTCTAAATCTCTGAACTTTCAAACCTCTGAACCTCTAAACTTTTAGACCTCTGAACCTCTGAACTTTCAGACTTCTTAACCTCTGAACTTTCAGACCTCCAAACCTCCAAAATTTCAAACTTTCAAACCTCTGAACTTCTGAACTTTTGATCCTCTAAACTTTCAGACCGCTGAACCTTCGAACTTTCAAACCTCTGAATCTTCAAAATTTTGGACTTCTGAACCTCCAAACTTTGGGACCTTCGAACCTCTGAACTTTTGAAAATTGGGCAACTTCATAGCATCCAACTATTTTTATTGTTATTTTATAATATCTTCATACAACTGCAATTCAATCCCATCAAAGAATTCTTCTTAATTCATCAGTTCATAACATGCCACATTGAGATTCTTAGTTTTGTAACCACAAAGGATGCCTTGTCATCAATCTTTATTGAAAAAATGAAATTAAACTAGAGCAACTAAGTCTACAAGAAAGGAAAAAACCAACTCAAAGAAACACACAAACAAAAAAGAAGCCAAAAAAAGTTAAAAAAAAAGAGAGAAAAAACACCAAAAAAAAAAGACTCAATTGACATCCAACTATGGGCCCATAATCTAACTCACTAGGTGCGTAATCAAATCGACCATAAGGGTCCCTCAAAGAAACTAAAGGAGAAAAAAAAGGGGGTCCCCATTTGGCAAAGTGGCCAAAATGGGGCGTGTGTTGTGGAACCACAACAAATAGCCCAGACAAAAGGAGAAATTAGTGAAGCATTTATTTACCAGCAAACATTCTCTAGAAATTGTCTTGTAATAAAATGAACACAAGCACCATTCATGATAACATTTTTCCACCAACTTTTCAAAAATTGAAGTCCTTTATTGTTTCATCCAGTGTGTGCATCTATATGTTCATTCCTTCGCCACTTGGATGAAGGTTTCCTGGATAAGAAACAATTGGAACCAACCTTTTCTTACTGTCATAAACTTCCATAATCTCATTCTAACCTTTCTCTACTACCATTTAGGCATTCATAGACCTGATAGAGGTTGCTAGAGTCACCCGTCTCTATCTTCTGACAAGATGTGAGATTCTTTTATTGTTCTAAGGACTCTTTTAGAGTCAACATCATTTACATGGAAGGTGACTTGCTTGATCCATTGTGCTCTGAATATTGTCAATTTTTTCAATTGTCTTCATTTAGCACTTTTGGTACGCTAAGGTAGTAATTAGGCTATGCTACCTTAGTAGTTTCATTTCTAATTTTTTCCTTTCCTTCTTCCTTTTTTTTGTTGGAAACTTGGACAATGATTAGGTTGTTCCACCTAGGCATTTGAACTTTGATTTTCTCTATTGACATTTTCATTATGCGTTTCTGCTTTTGATTTTGTCTCTTAGAGTCAAGATGTAGATGGAGAAGGGTTCTGATATCTAAGGTCACCCATAATAATATGATCCAATCAACTCCAACTGATACCTACCCAAAAAACCAACAACCACAATATCATTCTTAAAGTGTGTAATGTGTTGAGGATGATCAACTTTTAACATCAACTTGATCACCAGTGAAAGGTATCACCATTCATAATCCATGTATATAATTTCTTGCAAGAAAAATTCTTTTAAAAATTTTGACTAAGAAATACCTCTATCTCCTATCAAACACCACTTGGGATGGACCACTTGCTAGGAATATCCCCGACAAAAATTGCTTTTCCCTAGATTGACAAACAAAAAAGAAAAAAAGAAAAAAAACACTCAAGCAACAAGGAACAAGACTGACACATTGACAAAACAAAACTAACCACTAAAACATAAGGGAAACTAACTAATACCTATCTAACTACAACTAAAGTTAAATTATATACAAAAACTTAGAAAAACAAGCATATGAGTTGCTTATTAATTGTTTTTTCTTTCCATGTAGTAGAAATAACACACCTTGTATAGTTCTAAGGAATGCAAACTTATCTTTGTACTCAGAAAAATAAAATTTAGACAAATTTTGTTCAAATTCTGGGTACAAATTACACAAAATCAAAATTTGTGGAAACTCTCCACAATCATGATTAATCCACAAACAAGTTTTTTCACCTTTATCATACTCAAACTTAAAATCATCAAAAAGTAAGGGATAATGGACAGATACAACCTGGTTTAGTGAGTTCCCAACCATGGGTATATACTCACTCAATGTGATTTCTTGTTCTAGAGGTCTTATCTCATGGTACACCAATCCATCCTCCTTGAGTACATTCACACCATAAGAAAACATATGTATTAGTGATGTACTATACCTATCATTACAACAAGGTTCAAAAGGAAAAGCATCCAGACTATGATCCTTGTTATAATTATCATTAGCCCTGAATAATAAATCACCACATTTGACCTCATTAGGACTAATAATTTCACCCATAAGCATGTCTTTAAGATTGCAAGAATCATTATTATCAGCCTTCAAATCATTTTCTCCCTCATGCCTCAAAGAAACACATTCAAAATCATACTTACCTTCTAAGGCGATCTCCCAAGCTAACAAGAATTTAGGATAACTTACCTTTGAATGTATCTCAAATGGATGAATCCTACATGAATTTTCTACTGCAAGGTTTGATATGTGCATGTAATACCCATAAATGGACATTTCTTTACTCAAACATGATACCAAATTAAGAACTTTGTCTACCTCCTCTGATGACAAAAACTGAGATTCATCTTTTTTGACATTTATTTGTAAACATTGAGAGTCCTTTACCTCAAGGCATAATTTTTCATCTTCATCATCTTCCTTTTAATCATCCCCTTGAACCTCTTGCATTTCCTTTATTTGGGTTCCATCATGATTATCATTCGAAAAAGGAAGTGCATCATCACTTATGATTTCATGAGAAGAGACCTTTCCACTTTCAACTTTCATGAAGATGTCTATGAATGTATTTATGATTTCAATCTCTTCATCATTTGGAATTGTCTCACCCTCATTTTCTTTTATTTCAAACACTTTATCTTTCTCATTAGGCGAACACATATCTTACAAAGTCTCATGAATTTGGTCATTTTCATCTTCTTCCTTCCTTGATTGACTATCAACCCAATGATCTGCTATAGGAATTAATACCTCTTCAATAGTCATCTTTCCTTTCAAATAGAAATCCATCTTTCCAAGAAAAATAGGGCAATCCATCTCACAATGTTGATTCGTGAGGTGTATTCTACATCCTCTTGTCCATGAAAAATCTGATAATGACATAGGAATACCCAATTCTTGCAACTTCTCATCCAGTCTACTTTGTTCAAGTGGAATATCTACCCAAAAATGACTATCCGTGTCTTTGTTGTGTGAATCTTTTTCAACATCAAAAGTGTCATTAGAATTACCTTGTGAAGATGACAAATATTTTGTACTTGTTTCTCTTTTATGGCAATAATTCTGGGGCAGCATTGAATATCTCTCATCCTCCTAGATTTGTTCATCATTTCTTGTTATCCCATGATTGATTTTTGTAAAAAAAATCATTTGGTAACTTACATTCTAAATTACAATCAGCATTTAGGATCATTTCACTTTCATTTTTGCACAACTTATCATGCTCATATAACTGACTAGTAAGCTTTCCATTTGAAGTATCATCACATTTTGATGGATTGGGCAATGGATTATAGCAAGAATATGACAAGATATCTATAGGAGCATCTTGGGTGGAAAAATACTTGTGTCCAAGGTTGTATCATGGGAATTTTGACCCCAAATATGATCTTGAAAGTGATTGATCTAATTCTTTTGATTGGTCGATTACATCATCTAGATATCAGGCATGTTGTAATTGGATCTGATTCATACAAACCTATGTGGACCAACTCAAACAAGATCATACTATGGTGAAAGGTATTTCATTTTATTTGTTGATGATTATACTAGGATGATGTGGGTTGCATTCTTAAAAGATAAGTCAGAAGCTTTTGAGAAGTTCAAAATATTTAAAGCTAAAGTTGAGAATGAATCTGGATTAAAGATAAAATGTTTGAGATCGGATAGAGGAGGAGAATTCACCTCTGACAGATTCTATGAGTACTGCGAAGAATATGGCATAAAGAGATAGTTAAGTGCACCTAGAACACCTCAACAAAATGGAATTGTAGAGAGAAGGAATAGGATCATTCTTGATATAGCGTGCACCATTATGATAGAAGGAAAAGTTGCACACACCTATTAGAGAGATGTGGTCAATACAGCAATCTATATAATCAATAGAATTTAGTTAAGGCCTGGCATTAACAAAACACCTTATGAGCTATGGTTTGGTAATGTTCCCACTATAAAATACTTCAGAATCTTTGGAAGCAAGTGCTACATCAAGAGGGATGAAGCAGTAGGCAAGTTTGATGCAAGAAGTGATGAAGGTATTTTTCTTGGTTACTCTACTAAAAGTAAAGCTTATAGATGTTCCAATTTAAGATTGAAAAAGATCATTAAAAGTGCTCATGTAAAGATTGATGAAAATTTTATGACTCAAGAAAGATATCATGATTACTCACCCATGATTGAAGAAGAACCTAGACCCTCCACTACTGAGACAGTCATTGAGGAAATGTTTGACAGCATTGATGTGTTGTTCAATGACCCTAAGACAAGTGAAGAAGGTACTCCTAAGGTTGATGAGTCAACAATAGCTAAAGCTCCAAAGTTTACATCAAGAAATCATTCCAAGAAAGACATCACTGGAGATCAGAGTGAAAAATTCTTGACAAGATCACAAGCAAAGAACTTAGCTAGCAGTGATGCGGTATGTTTATTATCTCATGTTGAACCTTTAAGTGTTGAAGATGCTTGTAATGATTCAGATTGGCATGATGCTATGAAAGAAGAACTTGATCAGATTATTAAGAATGACACTTGGGAACTAGTTCCAAGACCTAGTGATAAGAATGTGATTGGTACGAAGTGGATATTCAGAAATAAGATGAATGAAGATGGTACAGTAGTAAGGAACAAAGAAATATTAGTATGTAAAGGTTATGCACAAAGAGAAGGCATTGATTATTCAGACACATTTGTACCTATGAGTAGATTAGAAGCTATTAAATTGTTTTTAGCTTATGCTATAGTCAAAAACTTCAAAGTATATCAGATGGATGTCAAGTAAGCATTCTTGAATGGAGACTGAAAAGAAGAAGTATGCATTGAGAATCCTGAAGGATTCACCTTATCAAACATACCTGATATGGTATGCAGGTTGAAGAAGGCCCTCTATGGACTTAAGAAAGCCCCTAGAGCATGGTATGAGAGACTAGATGGATACTTAACAAAGATTGGATTCAAGAAAGGAGTAGCAAATTGTAATCTATTCATTATAGAGACATCTGAAGTTTTGTTACTTATAGCTATATTTGTTGATGACATTATCTTTGCAGGTAATGACAAACTCAATGTTGAATTTTCCAAAGAAATGCAGAATGAGTTTGAGATGAGTATGATTGGTCCTATCAAGTACCATTTGGGATTAAATGTGCAGTAGACAGAAAAAGGGATTTTCATTAATCAATCAAAGTATGTAAAAGAGATACTAAAGAAATTCAAGATGGATGATTGCAAGCCAGTAGGAACCCCTATGATTACTGGATGCAAGCTTACAAAGGAAGATGACTCACCAGTAGTTGATATAACATTGTACAATTCAATGATTGGTAAATTGATTTATCTTACACAGACGAGACTTGATATTTCAAATGCAGTTGGCATAGTTGGAAGATTTGCAGTAGAGCCTAAACAAAGTCACCTCATGGCAGTAAAAAGGATATTCAGATAATTACAAGGCACTATAGATTATGATCTATGGTATCCTAATTCAAAAAATGTTGAGCTTCATGTGTACATGGATGCAGATTGGGCAGGATGTGTTGATGACAAAAAAAGTACTTCAGGTGGAGCAGTGTTTCTTGGTGATAGACTTGTCACTTGGAAAAGCAAGAAACAAAACTATATTTCTTAGTCAAAAATAGAAGCAAACTATGTTACAGTAGCCTTGAATTGTTCTACAGTTGTTTGTATCAAGAAGATGATAAAAAATTTTGGAATTCAGATTGATTATCCTATTGTTATTCACTGTGATAACACTAGCACTATCAATATGTTAAAGAAACCTATGATGCATGCAAAGACAAAACACATTGAGATCAAGTATCACTTCCTAAGAGAGAAAGTGGTAGAGAAAGAAGTCAAGTTAGACTATGTGAGTACTAAAGAATAGTTGGTAGATATATTCAAAAAGCCCTTGCCTAAGGATACTTTTGAGTATCTCAGGGGGAAGTTGGGAGTAATTCCCTTCCCTGATTCTGCTTAGAAGGAAGCAGGAATGGCATCAGTACTCTGGGACCGATGGAAGGTTGACTACTCTACTTTTGGAGTAGTACCGGTGCTTAAAATGAATGGTGCCCTTTTCCATTGATATCAAAGGGGGAGTAGTATACATAGTCATGAAAAATAGGAGTAATGTACTAAGGGGGAGCAGCATTCAGTTATGATAGCAGTACAGTTGAGGAAAAGGAGAATATTAGAAAATATTGTAGCAGATGGAAGATTCATCTTTTGGGGAAGTTTTGAAGAGGAAATAGAGAATGTTATAAAATAAATGTTCATTTGGGTTGATGGTGGTTTTTCATTCCACATGTTTCCATCAATGCCAAAGGGGGAGATTGTTGGAGATTTGCCAGCATGCCAATACTGACTGTATGTTTTTCATTGATGAAAATATATGGAAAGCAGCATGTGTGGAAGTCTTATGTAGTAAGACTTCATTATATGATGCATGGACATGATATTAGCATGATATCATGGGTGTAGAGGTTAACTGTAAGTATAGATAGTTATATAGCAGTTTGTGTCAATAGTGTTCTTGACAGAGTTACAGGTAGTGTTCTGTGTATGGTTGTCCATAAAATTGTCTTATGGGCATGCACCCTAGGATATATGTTGAAGACATGTTAGTGATGTTTCAGTTATGAATGCATAGTCTAATGATGAACACAAGTGAAGTTATGTAGTCACTATTCACCAGTAGTAGTTTCCTATGTTTGTTCAGAAGAGCCAACAAAGATTTTATTGTTTCTTGAGTTGCACCTATCTTGAGGATATGTGCCCTTGGAGTTAAGCTTGGAGAAGTGTTATTGATGTTTGGTTAAGAGTGCATAAGTTAATTCAGCTTATAGAGAAAGTTCCAGTTGTTTTGGTAGAGCCGACAGTGTGTGGCGTGTGTCTACAATTATTTTATTAGACAGGTCCCAGAATGTGTTGCGCCCATAGTAGAGCTGACATAATGTTTGTTGGATTTTATTATGGTTTCTCTAATATTATTTCAAGGTGGTTCTAATAGGCTAACTTGATTATATCATTTGGAGGAAAGATATTTATAGGCAGTCATTTGTGATTGCTTGAGTGTGGTTCATGGTTGATTAAGCAGAGCAGAGCAAAGTGTGCGAAGTGTTGAACCATCAGAAGGTCAATGTGACCAAGTAGAATATGTGTGCTATTCATTGGAACTGATCTAGATAGTAGGTCAAAGTGCAGTTCACCAAGATCTAGATATAGTGTGTATCTATTATTCAAAAGGTTGTAGCCTTCGCCCCTTTGAGCAGTGAGCTCTCGGATAATGCGTCCTCTCCCCTAATAGGGACAATTGTAAAAGACTCCTAATAGGGTCTGACCCTTAACCAGTTCTACTATACTTCATATATTGTAAAGCTACTCCTAACAGGGTAAAGGATCTTCTAACAAGGACCATTATACACTAGTAAAAAATATTAGTGGGTATCAAGTCCCACCAGGGTTTTTACCTATTTGGGTTTCCCCATAACCAAAATATTGGTGTTGTGTTCATGTGTTCTTTCATTGATTTTATGCCTTATGTTTAAGTATACTTAATTGGATAAAGAATTGAAACTTGTAGATAACTGATTCACCCCCCCCCCCCCCTCTCAGTTATCTCTTGGGACTATTCCTAACAATGTATTCACCAGGTTGACATAGAGTCGTGATGATTGGAAAAATTAAATAAATTGCATATTGAAACTTCCATTAGGATCATTTGTACCATTTGTAACATCACATCCACATCGTGCCAAGAAAAGAGCCTTGTTGAATGCATCATGCAAGGTAGTAACATCACCAAAATATCTAATCATACTTGCAAATGAGACATCCAAACACCATAAATAATGCTCTTTTAACATTGAATCATGCACCATCCTTTCCAAATCTTGAACCCTTTGATACATGAGAAGAAATTGATGATTAAATTGGGCAATGGACTCTTGAGGTGTCCTTACTACAGCAAAATAAAATAGTGAATCTTGTGAACTCACATTGGGATCAAATTGAATTAAGAATAAATCCTTTAATTCAATCCATGAGAAAATAGAATTGGATGAGAGTCTTTCATACCATTGAAGTGCTACACCTTGAAATCTCTTGACAAATAGATTGCAAACATCTTCATGTTCAATTTTGAGAAAAATCATTAGATCCTTGCAAATCCTTACATGATTTGTAGCATTTTCTCCATTATTAGGGAAGAACAAATGAAGCCTTTTATGTGCATGCAAAGGAATCTCATGGAGACCTCCTAGTATACACAATGGACTATCCATTGAAGCTATATTTTCTCAACATCCAACTTATTTAGTGCGATTATAACCATGAAAACTTTTGGTCCAAGCCCTCCTTCTAGCACCACTTCTGTTGGCATGATGATGGAGGGTTTGCATACCACCAAAATTATAATTTTTCCAAGTTGTTCCAAGAATGAATTTCAAAAAGGGCCCTCCTTCTAGCATCACTTCTATTGTGCATCATTTTTACATGAGACAATAGCTAGGAATTTACGTAAGCAAATCCCCCTCTTGGAAGAGTGATGTGAATCAATCTCAAGGTTCCTTCTAGGTTGGGTTTCAACCGCTTGGATAGCTCAACTGAAGATAAATGTGGATCTATTCACAAGGAGGCCTTTACTGGTTCGTATCTCAAAAAGGGCTGCAAAACAAACTTCAAAATATCACAATACTTCTCTTTTCTAGATTTTTAGATTTTAAAATGAAAGCAATGTTAATCTAATTAATCTACCGTAATTGATTTGTAGAGAAATTAAGAAGCAGGGTAACAAGAATTTGAAAGAAATTACTGAAAAGAAACTAATGGAAATAAACCAATCTCACACTACTTTGTGAATTAAAAGATCGAGAAGATGAGGGAACCCATAAAATAGAGATCAGAATAAATCACAATCTTCAACTAGGTAGATGCAATCATCAATGGAAATGAATGCAAACGTATGATAAGCCAAAACTCACCAAATCACAAAGCCACCATAGATGTGCGCACATGTGAGACAAGTTTATCTTTAAAGCACCAAAAGAAAGATCTCCTCGATAATTCATCACAACAAAGTAATATAACACCAACAAACACTGAACTAAGAATCACAAATTTTAAACCACCACACAATCAATTGGCTCTTTGAAATAAATAAATGAGCAATTCAAACATTCATAAATTTCACAAAGGTAGTAGAAGAATCACACCATGATTGAAGCACCAATTGTATATATTGCATTAATGATAAAATCCGACCCTAATTACATTGAGTTCATACAATTTATAGAGTTGTGCTCTCAATTTTGCAACTAGGGTTTTGGCTCCATGAAACTCAAAAATCATTCTAAACTTAAGATTAAATGAAAGGAACTATCTCTAAAACTAATTGAAACTATCCTAGCACATAATTAAACCTCATGCATTACAAAACTTGAGTAGATCATGCATAAAATAACTCAAAAATGAAGCTTAAACTCATGCATGTTCTTCATGAAACTCGTGATCTTGCCCTTTATTATTTGTTATAGTTCTTCTTCATCGACTCCACTAAAAGAGGCCCTCAAATCATGCAAAAATGAACCTCTAGAAGTGACCCTTCTGAAAGAAAAAACAAGTCGGAGAAGATTGTCCAGTTAAGCAGCAGTTGTGCCCTGGAAATTTTGGATCCTGACCGTTGCCCTGAAAAAATGAAGTTAAAAAAATGGCTAAGTCCACAAAACTGTTGTCTAGGAATTTTGGCCTTTTGGACTTTCGGACTTTCGGACCTCCGAACTTCCAAACCTCTGAACCTCTGAACCTCTGATCTTTCAAACCTATGAACCTTTGAACTTTCAAACCTCTGAACTTTTAGACTTCTGAACCTCTGAACTTTCAGACCTCCAAACCTCTGAACTTTCAAACTTTCAAACTTTCGAACCTCCAAACTTCTAAACTTTTGAACCTCTAAACTTTTAGATTGCTGAACCTCTAAACTTTCAAACCTCCAAACCTCCAAACTTTCAAAATTCTGAACCTCTGAACTTTTGGAGCTCTGAACCTCTGAACTTTTGAAAATTGGGCAACTTCATAACATCCAACTATTTTTGTTGTTATTTTATAATATCTTCATACAACTACAATTCAATACCATCGAAGAATTCCTCTTAACTCATCGATTCATAACATGCCACATTGAGATTCTCAATTCTGCAACCATAAAGGATTCCTTGTCATCAGTCTTTATTGAGAAAATGAAATTAAACTAGAGCAACTAAGTCTATAAGAAAGGAAAAAACCAACTCAAAGAAACACACAAACAAAAAAGAAGCCAAAAAAAAGGAAAAGAAAAGAGGAAAGAAAAAACACCAAAAAAAATGATTCAATTGACATCCAATTGTCGGGAGCACACAGGCCCACAATCTAATTCACTGGGTGCCTAATCAAATTGACCATAAGGGTCCCTCAAAGAAACTAATAGAGAAAAAAAAGGGGGTCCCCATTTGGCCAAGTGGCCAAAATGGGGCATGTGTTGTGGAACCACAACATCACTATACTGGTGTTATCACAATCGATAACCATAGGCTCATCAAAAGTTATTCCAATGTCTGTCAGCATTTGTTTCATCCAAACAATTTAAGTGCAATTAACAGTAGGAACAACATACTCTGATTCAGCAGTAGATTGTGCTATACAATCTTGTTTCTTACTTAGCCAAGAAACCAACTTTTTCCCAAGGAAAAATGCACCACCACTAGTACTCTTTCTGTCATCAATATTTCCTACCCAATCAGCATCAGTATAAGCATGAAGTTCAAAGCTATCATTTATGTCATACCATAAGCCATAGTCTAAGGTTCCTTGCAGATATCTCAGTATCCTTTTCATAGAAGCTAGGTGTGTTTCTTTTGGTTCTTCCTGATATCTAGTGATAATTCCAATAGCATTAGCCATATCCAGTTTGGTGTGGGTCAGATATTGTAATCCTCCAACCATTGATCTGTACAAGGTCTGAAAAACATTCTTTGATTCATCATCAATTGTTAGCTTATTACCATTCATCATGGGTGTTCCTACTAGTTTACAGTCTTCCATTCCAAACTTCTTTAGCATTTATTTGAGATACTTAGTCTAAAAAAATAAAGACACCATTCTCATTCTGTGTTATTTGCAGTGCAAGAAAGAATTTTATTTCACCTATCATGGACATATCAAATTCACTTTCCATTTCCTTAGAAAATTTCTTACATAGATCATCATTACCTCCAAAGATAATATCATCAACAAATACTTCTATTATCAGTATTCCATCTTCACTAGTTCTTAAATACAAATTATTGTCAGCATTACCTTTTCTGAATCCAAGATGAAGTAGATACTTGTCTAACCTTACATACCAAGCCCTTAGATCTTGCTTCAACCCATACAAATATTTCTTCAACTTTCACACTATGTCTCTATCTTCACATAGAGGAAATCCATTAGGTTGTTCTATATATACTTCTTCTTCAAGATCCCCAATCAGAAATGTAGATTTCACATCCATCTGATACACCTTGAAGTTCTTATGAGCAACATAAGCCAAGAACAATCTTACAGCCTCTATTCTAGCAACAGGGGAAAATGTATCTTCAAAGTCTATGCCTTCTTGTTGTGAGCATCCCTTACATACCAGTCTTGCTTTGTTTGTTACAACAGTTCCTTATTCATTCATTTTGTTTCTAAAAAACCATTTAGTTCCTATTACATTTTTGTTTTTAGGTCTAGGAACCAATTCCCAAGTGTTATTCTTTATCTAATCTAACTCTTCCTTCATAGATTTTATCCAAGATTCATCTCTATATGCTTCATCTATAGTCTTTGGTTCAACTTGAGAAATCAAACAAATTTCTTCTCTAGCCTTTGATCTAGTCATTACTCCTTGATTAGAATCACCAATAATTTGATATCAGGATAGTTATTCTTTACATACCTTAGAGTCTTAGGAGCCTTAGTAGCCTCACTTGTGTTGACACCACAAGTCTCTTTTTCACATTCTGTCTCAACAAGTTCTTCTCCTTTTGCAGTAGTAGTAGCTTCTTTGATCTTTGTAATCTGATTACTGTCATACATTCTTTCTTGTATCTGAAACTTTTCATCTATCCTCACATTTTTACTTTCAATCATCTTTCTTAATCTCAGATTGAAACATTTTTAGGCCTTGCTCTTGGTAGAGTAACCAAGAAAAATTCCTTCATCACTTCTAGCATTAAACTTTCCTATTTCATCATCTCTCTTGATATAACACTTACTACCAAATATTCTGAAATATTTTACAATAGGAGTATGATCAAACCATAATTGATAAGGAGTCTTATGTGTACCTTCTCTGATTTGAATTCTATTCAATGTATACATTGGTGTTCCAACAACCTCTCTCCAATGTACATGAGATACATTTCCTTCAAGAAACATTGTCCTAGCAGCATCAAGTATAGCCATGTTCCTTCGCTATGCTAACCCATTCTGTTGTGGAGTCCTAGGAGTAGATGTTTGTCTCCTTATTCCATGCTCTTCGTAGTATGAGTTGAATAAGTCTGAAGTAAACTCTCCACCTCTGTCTGACCTTAGACACTAATGTTAATGGTATTTACCTATTAGTAAATGCAATTTTTTCTAATTTATTTTCCTAGTTTCTGGGGTTAGCAATTTCATGTTTTAAAATTTTGAAATAAACTAACGCTAGTTTTCTATGAGTTTTTTTAATTTTTAATGTTCATTAGTTTTGATTTAATAGTTGTGTTTTTAGTTTTAGATTTTAGGTTTCTTTTAATTAAAGTTTTAATGTTTTCAGGAATGAGTTTGTTTTACATGTTTTTCTAACCTAACATGTACTTTAGTTTAGGGAAGTTTTTTATTTTTATTTTTTCTACCTAACTTTTATTTAGTTTTTTATTTTGTTAATTTACTAACCTAACCTTTGTTTTGATTATTTTATTTGCCGACTAACTTTTTTGTTTTTGTGTGTTTGTTTTGTGTGTAGGCTAGTTGGTCGAGAAAGGAGGAGGAAGTTAAAGATTATTTTAATTATGTAATAGTTAGGTTGGGGGGGGGGGGGGTGTGGGGGTGGGGGGGGGTGGTTAGATGGATTAGGTATGAAGTGCAATTTAATCTAAGAACTTGAAAATAAAGATGAGATTAATACTAAGAACATTTAAGCAAATTAATCTAGTATGAAATGCAATTATACTAAAAAAAGGAGATATTAATCTAAATAATGCAATAAAAGAGCTTTGAAAATAATGAGATATGAGATTAAAAAATGCTATAGTAAGGATGCTCTCAAAAATTTCCCTCTCTTGAATGAGAAAAAGAGGTTCATAAAATAGAGAAGCCCGGAGAGGAATGAAGAGTTTCTTGATTTGAAACTCCTGACTCTTCATTCCCCTTTGAGACAAAAAGGTATGAATTATTTAATTAAAAGAATGAAATTTGTCACATGTGGGGAGTGACCTTTTGAGTAATTTGAATTATTAAATTCAAATAAAGAGGTGTCCATTCAATTAACTAAATATTTATTAATTCCTTTTTAAGGGTAACTAGCCAAAGGGGTAGATTTTAATTTAATTCAAAGTACTTAGGACTTTAGAACTAAATTAAATTATCATAGAGGTAATTTAGCCAATTAAAGTCAAGGACTTTAGGAATTAATATTAATATTTGATTATTGCAATTTATGGTCTTTGCAATTGACATCAAGTCAAATTAAGTTAGGTAGGAGAGAGAAAATTGCCTAGGGAACTAGGACTTTGGTGATGTAAAATCGAGATAATGCACCAAAATTGATGAAATTAAATAGGTGCCAATTTTGGGGTATTACATTTGCCCCTCTTTGAATTGATGTGCAAACAGCGCGTTGATTCAAAGAATAGTCTGAAGTGACAGATGACGAGAATTTCTAAAGTCTAAGTTAGATTGCGAAGACAGTGGTCTTAGAACAGAACCAGGATCAGGGTTAGATTGCCCCAATACCAATTGATGAAGATGCAGATTTAGGACTGTCTCCAGAATCAAGGTTAGATTGCCCCAATACAAAGCTTAGCCCTCCAAGACCCAGGTTAGATTGCCCAGATAACGGTCTAAAAGAGATTTTGAGAGCTATCTCCAGAACAAAGCTTGACTCCCAGGAATTAGGGTTAGATTGCCCCAATACCTAAAAAGATTTCAAGAACCATCTCCAGAATGAAGCTTGGCCCTTGAGGATCCAAGTTAGATTGCTCAGATACCTAAAAGATAGATGATAAGATAACAAGATGCGAGGCACCGAGATGCCCCTAGCGATAAGAACTGATGATTCAAATCAGACTGATTCAAGAATAGATTCAACAAGATTCAAATGATGTAATCATCCTGCCCCCTCGGGAGCGAAATTGAAAGATGACATGTCAGAAGATAATTGATAACAAGAGATTGCAGAGCAAAAGCAATTAAACTAGATTCGCAAAGCTACAAAAGCAAATCAGAGCAAAGCAGAGGTCTTGTTGACCAAGTTTGACCATGGTTGACCATGGTTGACCAAATTTTGACTAGGGTTGACTTGATGAAAAGAAGCAAAGATTTGAGAACATGATGCAAAGATGAGGATCTGGCAGGAAGATGACACCAGAAGGCTGACTGCACAAGCATCCGATCCAGAAGGAGTCCAATATTTAAAATGTGATTTCAAGCCACTTAGAGATGTTAGATTTTGATATTGATCCCAGAAAAGGATGCAACCAAGATGAGGCTGGTACAAAAGATGAGAACCTTTGATGAGCAGATCCAGAAGAAAGCAATCAAGAGAGCAACAAGAAAGCGCTCCAAATGCAAGCTTAGAATGAAAGATGCAAGTCTAAATGCAGGCCTAAGATGAACAAATGTAATCCTCTGGACTCGGCTGTTGGACTCATCGTATTTATCATCACTGAGTTCATTTAAGCATGGGACAATCACAAGATTCCATAAAATTCTCCCCAACATGAGAATATGAATATGACATAAGTCTTAAATTTGTCGGAATGAGGTGTAAGCATTAAGGCACAAGAAGCTAGAATGACCTAAACACCTATTCCTTTTAATTTAGCAAGTTAACATAAGAATCAAAGCACATTTTCTAGAATGACTTGAATGTCTCTTGCGAACAAACACACCAAACACACGAGAGATCTTTCTTTTGCCAAAGAGTGCTCGCAGTGACCCCTATGTTCACTTAGCAAGACGAGTGTTAGCAATTCCAAATGTAGCAAAAGAAGTCACTCAAAACAAACAAGGAGAAGAACCAACCTCACCAAGGCATCCATATAAAAGGAGTCAAGGTACACATGGCCATCCAATATGAGATGAAGGCTCTTACAGATGGACACCCCTCTTATGTAGATTTCTTGGATCATTGGAACTAAACCAGCAAGCAGAAAACAAAGAAAAGATCATGCCCCCAGTCTTTGCATTTCTCAGTCAAGAAAAACATCTTAGATTCACTCAAGGAGAAATGATAAAGCAAACAAACAAGCAAGAGAAAAGCTCAGTACACTGCACAGGAACACACAAAGAGTTTTAGTTTCAGTTTATGTTTGTGTTCAAGCAGATTGAAGTCAAATCGGAAGCAAACAACATTCGAAGTCTCAACAGGATAGCGATAGCAGGTAGACACAGTGGAAAACCACTGGTGACCATCACGAGAGACAAAGTCTCAAGAAGATATTGAAGCGCGAACCAAGTATCAGCAGGCGAACGCAGTGAGAACCACTAGTGACCGATACAAGGAAGATTCTCAAAAGAGAGAATGAAACATGAATGAAACATCAGTAGGCAGACACAGTGAGGACCACTGGTGACTGATGTAAGAAGGAGATCCCAAAAAGAGAGGTCGAACGAGAGCTAGGTATCACCAGGCAGGCACAGTGAGAACCACTGGCGACCGATACATGAGAGATCCTCAAGGAGAGATCTCAAAAGTAGCTAGGCATCAGTAGGAAGACACAGTGAGAACCACTGGTGACCGATGCTCAAAAAGAGTTTCTGAAAGTGATAGGACAATGCCCCCTAGACTAGGAAGGTGCCCCCAAGTGTGAACCAATTCCAATCTATGAGGAGTCAAGAAAAATCTTGAAGACATCTGAAGGCAAGTGCATGAGCTAGCAAACTAAAGCAGGAAAGCGAGAAAACAAACTAAAGCAAGAAAGGAAGGAAACTAAAGCAAGAAACTAAGAGCCAAGCGATGCTGAGATGAGATGCAGCTTCAGGAAACAAGAGGCACATGTTTACCAGGTTTTCACCATCTTGGCAGAGATTATATTTTTGCTACCATGACACCTATTTACCAGGTTTTCATCAATGGCACATTTTTCTCTTTTTCAATTTTTTTGTACTTTCCTCTTTTTTTGATTTTTTTTGTATTTTTGAATATTTCATTTTTTTGTATTTTTTCAAATTTTCTATTTTTTTTGTATTATCAAGGCACCTGTTCACCAGGTTTTCACTAGGATAATAGATACATCAAAGCGCCTGTTTTCTAGGTTTTCACTAAGATGATCATTTTTTAAGGACATTTTGCAATTTTTAGGATTTTTTTGCAATATATCAATTTTTAGGATTTTTTCAGGATCAATAAGTATGTACATGAGCATACTGAGAATGTCAGCTATAGAAATTCTTCAAATGAAGAGCATTGATGGGCTCTTTGAGTTTCTCTCCTTCAGTAGGAATCTCTGAGAATGCAGTATTTGTAGCAGTAATCAACAGAATCAAAACCAGTTGTTGTAGCAGTAACAGGAGAGCCAACCAGTAGTGTCCAATTGTCAAGAGATCCATAGTCAAGGAAAGCTCACTTAAGTGAGACCCACAAATATCCTCATGGACACACCTTAACTCTTTGTCAGATTTCCCATGCTCTAAACACTTAGGGAGAGTACATTCTAGATTTTTCTTAGTCATGCCATTAGCAATAAGGAGATACTGATACACACTTTGGGAAAAGGCAAGATGGAGTAAAGAGTGTAAAGTATGAGAGGCAAGGGTGATGGAATGGAGGGAAGCATAAAGAATTTTGGAAGCTGGAATGACAATTTTGATTTTTTCTTTCTTTGGAATCCACATAGCTTTTGAATTTTTTCTTCTTTACTTTGAGGTGCTTTTCATGACAATGCCTATAGAATGGATTTCGAGATCCATTTTTTATTTTATTTTCTGGCTTTTGATTGTCTTCTTCTTTTTGAGGACCTTTGCAGTCTTTTGAACACCTTTGTTTCTTTCCTTTCTTCATAGTCACATGTCAATTAGATGGGACATGGTGACCTTGAGATATAAGTGGATTCTCATTATTTTTGTTTTTATGTTACACATCCAAGTTACTTCCAAAAGACTTAGGAATGGTGGATGAAAGAGGCTTATATGACTGGTTTAGGTGGAGAGATGGAGATGGAAGTGGACGGGCCACTTTTCTGGGAGATGAAGAGGGAAGAGAAATTGATGGGATGGGCTCAAGTGCAAATATATCAGTATCATCCTCATCATTCATGAATGCATCAGGTAGATCAAGAAAGTAATCTTCCATAGAGTGTTGTTGATTGTGAGTCATCTTAGAAGAGTCAGATAAGTTTGGAGGAATATTATGTGAGCCTAACCAAGATGGTCTATTCCAAGAGTTAGGTCCCCTTTTAGGTGGTAAGAGTGCATGAATAGGAACCATTTCAATTCTGGATCTACCAATATTCCATGAAGCTGTAACAGAATGGGGTCTTACATACCCATGATTTGTTGGAGCAATAGGAGTATAGCTTGGAGTAGATGGCCTAAGAGTCATAGGAATGATCTCCATAGGAGGGTGGAAAGGATCATCATCAATAGCTTGATCTAGAGGATCATAACTTTCTCCTCTTTCTGAGTTGTTAAAAATAGCATATAGGTGCATAGAATCAACTGGTATTTTCATAGTAGCATCTGATATGGAGTCCCATTCAGCTAGAGACATAGTCGGAGGCAGATTTTCTTCATCACTATCATCTATCAAAGGAAATGTTTCTTCAACAACAGGATCTTGTTCAGTAGTAGAAGTAGCAGAGTAATCTAGAATAGGCACACCTTGAGGCATATCCAAGAGGAGGGAAGCATCCAACAGTTGCTCCCAATTAGTATGTGTGCCATTGGAGTTGGTAGCAGTAGGAGTCTATTCAATAGTAGAAGTGGTGGAACAATCTAGAATAGGCATACCTTGAGGCATACCCAAGATAAGGGAAGCATCCAATAGTTGCTCCCAATCAGTATGTGTGCCATTAGAGGCAATGACATATTCAGTAGTAGCTGTAGTAGTAGAAATATGTTCAGTAGAGTCTATAAAATCCTCCTGGTGAGGACCAAAATATGTTCTTGAAGCACTTGAGAAGGTAGATAAGACTCTTTCTGGTAGTTTGAATCAAAATTTTGATCATTCAAAGGTCTTTCATATGTCATAGGTTGAATTTGTGTTTCTTCATTATCTGAATCCTTGCATGAGTGAAAGCTGTAGCTAGGTTGGTCAAGCTCATAGCTCTGATAGCCAATACCAAATCTGTCTTCAGAGGGTTCCTCACAGGAACATGGAGATATGGGGAGAGCTGTCAGTGATAAGATAGACTCAATCTGATATTCCCACATGCCAATATCTTTGATCTTCAGAGTTTTTTCTATTTCTTTTAGCTTAGCATCATAGAACTCAGTGGACTCTCTATTGGTGAGAACAAAGCTATTTGTCACTTGGGTAAGCATCTTAGTAGAGCAAGTATTTAGGCTAGCACTATTGTCAATGAGGACACGGGGGATACTCTTGGGGCCTATCATAACTTTAGTGTGTAGGAGAGCATTATGCGGGTGGCTCAGCAAGTGATCGTCTTCCTCAGAGAATGATAAATAATGAGACGAGGTCAAATGACCCACCATAGATTGAAACTGGTCGAGATTGAGATCTTTGGGGATGTTTGCCTTGGTGAGGGCTTTATCCATAGATAGTTTTGGTCTGAAAGTCGAAGGCTCGGGACCTTGGAGAATGATCTTTGCATGAGATCAAGGGATAGGATTCGCACAAGTTGGAGATTGTGCATGGTTATAAGAGGGAGGTGCAGGGCCTCGCAAGACAAAGGGAGTTTTGGGTTTAGGAGTATCCTCACTCCCTGGAGCAATGATCATGTCGCAGTGAGAGATCCAAGGTTTTTTTCTAGCAAATCTGGAAGGTGGTTGAGCTTCTGTCATAGCCTTCTTAGTGGCTTTGATCATTTGTATGTTAGTGCTGAGATTGAAAACCAACTTTGAGGGTTTTGGCATCATATTGTCAACAACACCGTCATTCATAATATCTATGTTTTTGTTGACAATCTTATCCTTATCCTTGTTTGAGGGAGAAGGTCCTTGCTTGTTGTCTTTGTTCAAAGTCAATTCTCCCTTCTTAACCATAAATGCTTCTATCTTCACAGCCCACCTAATCATATTGTCAAAAGTGAGGAGACCTTGTAATCGTACTTGGTATCCAAAATTTGGGACAAGATTGTCCAAGAAGATATCGAGCTTTTCAGACTCAGGTAATTCATGCGGATACTTCATGCATAGTTATCTCCATCTCTGGAGAAATGTTAGGAGAGGCTCCCCTTGTCATTGTTTCAAATTGTGAAGGTCTCAGATGTTGTCCTGATATTGAATATCATGGGATTAATCATAACTCTTGTCATTTTGAGACTGACCATGACCTTGGTCATTTGGAGATTGCTTAATACTAGCACTGAATTTATCTACCCTTGGGAAGGGGAATGGATCTCCCATATTGTTGGTAGTATTCTGAGAGATCATGAAAGAGTCGATAGGTTTGAAAGCATCAATAGGTTCAATTTTAGAAAGTGACCTTTTAGAGTCTTGTTGGTCTTCAAACAATGGGTTATAATATTCTTGAAATAATAAGTCAGACTGTATTTGAAACAATGGATTGTAATACTCTTGGAATGAGGAGGAATGTGAGGATCTCTCACAAAGTTTAGATTTCATAACAAATTTAGGATGACCTATGTCTCGATTACGAGGTTTAATTTGATCTTGATCAGAATTCTAAATGGGATAAGTCTTGCCACTTCGATTCATGACAGTCATAGACAAAGGTGTAACGAGAAAAGATTCAGGATAAAGCTAGACTCTATCTCTAAGATAACGAAAAGGAGATAAATGGCTAGAATAGCCAAGATGCAAGATGGACCTGGTACGAGTCATCAAAAGAGGTGGCTAGAACAACCGAGATAAGACTATCACAACATGAGGTACAAAAGGCATAAAGAGATAAGATGAATAGATGAGAGACAACACAAGTCAAAGCAAAGATATATCGATTCCTAACTCAAGACAACCAGTTTCTGATGGTGAATGATAGGAAAATAGAAAAATAGATCATGGACAAAAAGGTAGATCAGATTTATGTCATTGATCAAGCACATAAGACAGCAATCAAGGAGTTCAAGAAAATATTCTTCAAGCAATGGGCAAGGGACAAAGCAACCTTGTGCATGAACAGGAATAGGGACTTAGTATTTCTACTCCCTAAGGACTCTACTTGTGTATGTTCTTGAGAATGTTTTAGCAGGCACTTAAAATACAACAACATCCTAGCAAGCTGTCTACAAGGCTATACATAGCTCTTCTAAAGGGAGTCCTTGATATATGCAAGGTATGTGAGGCACAAATTCGTAGATGAGAAGAATTTGAAATCACACAGCCGGGGGGAGACGGTAACCCAAATCTCCTCCTTCACTTCTCAAAGGTATAAAGTTCTTTGAGGCTTAGCCAAGAGTGAAATATAACTCATTCCCAAGAGAGGTTTCTTTGGATTCACCTCCCGATATTTATACTCTTCCGGAACATGGGAGTTAAGGTCATCCCTTGAGGTGATGAAATCCCCAAGCAGGCCTTCTAAAAAAATGAAAAGTAAGTAATTCTCTATCAAAAAGTATTGAAAAGCACTAAAGGTGAAACACTTAACGCTTAAAGCAAATATGAGGTGACTCCATAAGGTGGAACACTTAACACCCCACATAAGCTACAAACGAGTCCACAACCTAGAAAACAAGTGAGTTCCAAAAAGCACAAAAGGGTTGCCTAGTGGAACAATTAATGCTTCTTTCCTATAGACCCCTCCCCTTTAATGTGGCGCTGAGATTGCAACCACAAGGTGAAAACAAGGGGCCAATGGATTAGTGAGTCCAATAACCCAAGATAGCAATCTAGATCAATCACAAGTAATCTAAGACTACTAATCAATACTACTCATAAGTGCAAGAGGGTTTGAATCATGAAATATTTAACTTTCCAAGTAAACGTGAAGTGAGTCCACAAAGTGGTGCATTTAACTCTTCATGTAAAAAAGGAATGAATCCATGCCCTAGATTACTCAATGAGATGTTTTGATATTGAAACCAATAATTACTTAATGTTTAAACACAAGCATTCACTTACATAAACTTGTATGAAAGAAAATCTATGTTCATTCATTTCCCATTAAGAGCATCAATTAAAATGTGTTCTATGAAAGCGTGTAACACTCAAGCCAAACACATGAGAGATTAATTTTATGCCCAAACCAAGTGTTATAGATATTTTAAGAACTCACCTTAGGTCCAAAGATCTGCAATCCAGCATTTAGCACACATCCGAAAGTACAGAATCGAGACAAATCAATGGCAAACCATAAGATATGTAACATTGTTGTCTTCAAGATAGTCTTTAAAGATTGATTTATTTGACCCATAAAATCACAATATTAAAATTTCTAGAAACAATTAAGTTTTTAGCCAACATCAAGAACTAAAATTTCCCAAAATTACAAGGTCTTATGATTCTATTTGGTTCCTCAACCAATAACATTTTCAGACTGCCATTTTTCTGTCATAAATCAGATTTAAAACACCAAACCCTGCCTAGGGAATCACATATCTTTCTCAAAAAGAATCCAAATGAAACCAAACTAATTTCATATTAACTATTAATGAATCTAGTTTCCAAATATGTAAGTCATTTATTTTTTCCATTCATAAATCATTTTCTAAGAGCAAATCATTGCCCGCAACTCCAATACAGATTGTTAAAAACCAGTTTTCACCCAAATGCCCATAACTTTCACAAATCTGCATAAAAATGACTCAAACCAAAAGGAAATGAAATATAATTCACATATATTTTCAATAAATATTATTAGAGATACTGATTCTTCACAATTTTTCTGTACCAAACATTTCAATCTGACTGTATTCAGAGAATCTCAAATCTGTAAATACCCACTTTCACCAAAATGATCATAACTTATTCATTTCTTTATAAAAATAAACCAAAAAATAATAATGAGAAAGAGGATTCATCATTCTATCCATCCATTACTATATTATAAGGTTTTCAGGCTATAAATGGTTGTACAAGGCCTGGAACCAACACTAAAATTGAAAAACTAATCAAGAATGAGGCCAGAAATTGATCTTTTCTGCCCCACGGTGGGTGCCAAAATGTATGTGACTGAATGTGACCTCTAAATCAGGCACAACACAACATGTTCATTATTCACTTGATAGAATTTGGGAGCGAGTATGAAGAACTCAATCCAAATTCCATGGTGAGGCGACCTGTTGCCTCCTATGTGAATGGGGTGTTTGAATACCCTCAGAACGAGAGCCAACAGCTGGGAGACCAATTCAACAATGAAGGATTTTTAAGAAGCAATAAAGATGAGCAAGATGAAATTAATCTAATATGAAGTGCAATTTAATCTAAGAACTTGAAAATAAAGATGAGATTAATACTAAGAACATTTAAGCAAATTAATCTAGTATGAAATGCAATTATACTAAAAAAAGGAGATATTAATCTAAATAATGCAATAAAAGAGCTTTGAAAATAATGAGATATGAGATTAAAAAATGCTATAGTAAGGATGCTCTCAAAAATTTCCCTCTCTTGAATGAGAAAAAGAGGTTCATAAAATAGAGAAGCCCGGAGAGGAATGAAGAGTTTCTTGATTTGAAACTCCTGACTCTTCATTCCCCTTTGAGACAAAAAGGTATGAATTATTTAATTAAAAGAATGAAATTTGCCACATGTGGGGAGTGACCTTTCGAGTAATTTGAATTATTAAATTCAAATAAAGAGGTGTCCATTCAATTAACTAAATATTTATTAATTCCTTTTTAAGGGTAATTAGCCAAAGGGGTAGATTTTAATTTAATTCAAAGTGCTTAGGACTTTAGAACTAAATTAAATTATCATAGAGGTAAGTTAGCTAATTAAAGTCAAGGACTTTAGGAATTAATATTAATATTTGATTATTGCAATTTATGGTCTTTGCAATTGACATCAAGTCAAATTAAATCAAGTAGGAGAGAGAAAATTGCCTAGGGAACTAGGACTTTGGTGATGTAAAATTGAGATAATGCACCAAAATTGATGAAATTAAATAGGTGTCAATTTTGGGGTATTACAATAGGCACTAATCTCATATATAGTACTACATTTTACATTTCTGATTGTTTCATTTACTAGTTTCCAGGTTTTGCCCTCATTTCAATTTTAAAGCATTTCAATCAATCTTTAGGACTTAGTTTGTAAATTTCCAATTCGCATTTCATTTGATTATTTATTACATTAATATTCTAACTTTCTAACCATAACTAGCATTAGTGCATAGATTTCAGTTTTGCTAGTGTATTTGTATTTCAATTATTTCAATTTTCAGTTTAGAATCCTAACCTAAACTCGTTAGTTGTTAGAATCTTTAGTCCTTAAGTTATCTTCAAGTTTTCTGTTATAGGGTACACCCACCTTGGTTTCTAACCAAAAGTGCAGGGATTCAAGTTAGAGAAAGAGATTTGAATCTATCAATTGGCATCCCAAAACCACTAGGATCAAATCTAGCGATTTCAGGAACCAACACCTTCAGTCCCATACATTGATTGTCCCCACTTTGCCACTTCTTACCTGGCCAAACACATAGAGATGTTTGGCCTAGCGCTGGCTTGATGAAAGGTCAAACCTCCTCATCTCACCTCTAGCCTCTAGAATCATCAAAAGGATGTCTCTAACTTTCATTCCCCTCAATTTCATGATGATCCATTGGTGGAATGGAAATTTAGAGAGCCATCTTTGTGAAACCCTTGAAATCAGGTCTGTTCAGACCAATCTAGGCACAAATGGACACAACTTTCATTTAACAACTCCAAATGACTTTAGACCAAATGCATTTGATTACTAGTTCACTTCTCCAACTTAGACAACCATTAACAAGTCATATCAAGATCGTACAAGATCATACAATTCACTGACACTGTCCAGATTTATAGAAATTCAAGGTTTTTCTATTCAATTTCACAAGCCTCTATACAAGCATCATCCAACCTGAAGATTGATCTTCCATTTGGATTTAAAAATCCATTACAATGGTTGCAACCACCTTTTTAGGGGCTTTTAACTAATTTCTATGGTTTAGGACAACTTTTGAAAAGTTGTCAAGCAACTTTCAAAAGTTTCCTTGCAACTTTTCTAACCTTTCTCCTAGGCTCCTACTAGGCCATACCAGGACCTAAATGGATCAATAAGCCTAAATTATCAAATCCTACCCAAAACAATCCATCCTAATCATTTGAGATCTTTGGTCCAATTGAGCCTCTTGGTTCATAATCTCACCTAAGATCCAATTGACCTTACACATGGTCTTTTATTACAAACCTAGGAATCCATATGGATCCTATCCACTAACTACCTCTCCTATCATCATTACCTCCATAGGAGTGCCTTGGGTACCCTGCACCATACTCCCTAGGCCAATAAAACTCAAGTCTCTTGAGTTGGTAGATCAAGCACCTTGTATCCCAACTTCTCAATTGTTACCTCAATCAGCCAAGTAGCATCTTCTACTTGTTTGTCTCTTGACTTGATGAGGTATTCATGGTAGACCTGCCTCCTAGTCTTCTTAACTTCCCTCTTGTCAAGGAGACACTCAATCTCAGGTGCATGAGTTTTTGGGAGGGTCTTGATAGTGTCATCCCTGGGTAGTTCTCCTCCATTTGCATCTAATATCTCTGGTCCTTTATAGGCAAATAGGTCAGAGACATTAAAGGTATTTGATAACCCAATGTCTGATGGTAAGTCAACTTTGTATGCATTCTGGCCACACTTTTGCAAAATTCTGAATGGATGAATCTTCCTCATCATAAGCTTACTATGCTTCCCTTTGGGAAATCTCTCTTTTTTTAGATGAATCATCACCATATCTCCTATAGAGAATTGCACATCTCTTCTTCTATTGTCTGTAGCCTCCTTGTATTTCTCTGTGGTTTTCTCCAACCTGCTCTTCACTTCCTTGTGGATATCCCTCATGACCTCTGCAAAGTCACTGGCCTAAGCATAATTCCTCTCCAATGAACTAACTTCTCTCAACTCCATCATACCCCTTGGATGTGTTCCATAGACTATCTAGAAGGGACTCTACCCTGTGCTCCTGTTCATGGAGTCATTATAGGAAAACTTTGCCTGAGCAATAACTGAATCCCATGTAGTGTCATGCTCCTTGGTTAGGCACCTTAATAGGTTTCCAAGAGACCTATTAACCACTTTGGTTTGACCATCTGATTGGGGATGGTAGGTAGATGAATAAGCCAAGCTTTTCCCAAGTTTCTTCTATAAGATCCTCCAAAAATGACCAAGGAACTTGGGGTCTCTATCTGAGACTATGGATAAAGGTAATCCATGTATTCTTATGACTTCTTTGAAGAAAATTCCTGCTACATGTGAGGCATCATGGATAGTCTTGCAAGGTAAGAAGTGGGCCATCTTGGAGAACCTATCCACCACCACACACACACTGTCATACCCTTGCTTGGTCTTAGGAAGCCCAAGCACAAAATCCAAGCTGACAACATCCCATGGTCTATTTGCGATGGGTGAGGGAGTGTAGAGACATGCATTAGAAGACCTTCCTTTTTCTCTTTGGCACACCATGCAAGACTCCACAAATCTCCTAAAATCAGATGGCATTCTAGGCCAATGGTATAATCTCCTTACTAATTATAAGGTCTTATCAAGTCCAAAGTAGCCTTCCAGACCCCCAAAATGCTTTTCCTTCACAATATTTTCTCTAAGTGATCCCCTAGGGATACACAAATGACTACCTTTAAAGAGTAGCCCCTCCTACAACATGAAGTCTGAGAAGGTACTATGATACTACCCTATCATGTCCTTACACACATTGTATACCTCCTTGAAGTCCCCATCTTGCTCATACATGTCCTTGATGGAATGGATTCACACATTTTCCAACCTCATCTCTTTAATGGTCAGATTCCTCATGCTAAGGGCATCTGCAACTTTATTTGCTACCCCTTTCTTGTGTTTTATTTTGAATGTGTAGGATTGGAGGTATTCCATCCACTTCACATGTCTATGGTTCAACTTTTCCTTCCTATTCAGGAAGCTCAATGCATGATTATCAATGTATACCAAAAATTCTTTGGGCAACAAGTAGTGCCTCCACTTCCTTAGGGACTGTATCATTGCATACATCTCTGAATCATAGGTGGAGTACCTTTTCTTTACCTCATTTAGCTTCTCACTGAAAAAGGATATAGGCTTTCCCTCTTGGCTTAGGACTCCTCATATGGGCCTATTACTGGCATCACACTAAATGGTGAAGACTTTACCAAATTCTGGCAGAACTAGGATAGGTTGTTCTGCAACTTTCCTCTTCAAAAAATCAAAAGCCTTGTCAGCTTCTTGAGTCCAAAAAAAATGACATTTATTGCCTCCTTTTATAGTGTCAATCATGTGGGCACTCACATTACTAAATCCTCTAATGAAATTTCTATAAAAACTAGCTAAGCCATGACAGCTCTTTATCTCACTTTCTATCCTTGGAGTGGGCCATCCTAGTATGGCATCCACCTTAGATAGATCCATTTTGATATTTCCTCCTGCGATGACAAAGCCTAGGAATATCAATTCCTCCTACAAGAAAATACACTTGTCCAAGTTAATTCTCAACTTCTCCTCTAGAAATATTTTTAAGACTTGTTCCACATTCTCTAGGTGTTCTCCTTTCCTCCTACTGAAGATGAGGATGTCATCTAGATAGACCACCACAAAGTGGTTGATGAATGGCTTAAGCACCTCATTCATGAGCATCATGAATGTGATTGGTACATTTGAGAGACCAAAGGGCATCATCATCCACTCAAATAGCCCTTCATTTGTCTTAAATGTTCTCTTCCATTCATCTCCTTCCCTCACCCTGATCTGGTGGTATCCACTCTTTAAGTCCATTTTTTAATAATACTTTTCCCCTCCTAGGCAATCCATCAGATCTTCCATCCTTGGCATGGGAAACTAGTAGCTTATAGTTACCTTGTTTATAGCCTGAGAGTCAGTACATAATCTCCATGTACCCTCCTTCTTTGGGGCCAATAGTACTGGCACTACACAAGGACTTATGCTCCTTCTTATAAATCCCTTTCTCAAAAGATCTTCTATCTTCCTAGCCAACTCTTCATTCTGACTAGGGGTAAGTTTATATACTTCCTTTTTAGGAAGTGTAGAACCGGGTATGAAGTCAATGCAATGACTTACATCTCTGATAGGGGGTAGTGTCTCTATCTTGCCATCTGAAATCACACCCTTATATCTCCCTAAGATTTCTTGCACTTCCTTGGGTCCCACTTTCCTTAGTGGTTCTTCATCTCCTATATTTCACCCATTTCTCTCTTCCTTGGGCCTCACCACAATGGCATAGCATGGAGTATCCTTTTTCTTGAGTGTCTTCAAGAACTCCTTCTCCCCTACAACTAGCATGTTGTTGGCTTGAGGAGTCTCCTTTCCATCATCTGGTAGGGGTCTCATGGTGAACTATCTTACACCCTTAGTAATCTCATATATGTTGGTCTTCCCATCATGATGTGCACTCACATCATACTAACAAGGCCTTCCTAGCAGTAGATGACAAGCATCTATGTCAGTAACATCACATAGGATGTTGTCATGGTAATCTCCTATCTAAAACTCCACATGTACCTATTCATTTACCAAAGCTTGTTGCCCCTTATTTAGCCATGACACTTTATATGGTTTAGGATGAGGTATCT
The DNA here is from genome assembly GCA_027943335.1 of Chamaecyparis obtusa. Taxonomy (NCBI): domain Eukaryota; kingdom Viridiplantae; phylum Streptophyta; class Pinopsida; order Cupressales; family Cupressaceae; genus Chamaecyparis; species Chamaecyparis obtusa. The sequence continues at coordinate 306,600 of BSBK01000661.1, forward strand.
TCTTTAACCCAAGCTTATCTACCATAGAAATAGAAGCTAGATTATCAGTAGAGCTAGAATCCACTATTACTTTACACACGTTAGCTTTCACCTTACATGTTGTTTTGAATAGATTCTTCCTTTGTGGTGGCTCCTTGGATGGAGGGTTCTTCAACAAGGTCCTATTGAACATAAGAAACTCTCCTTGTTTAGGATCTGCATTTCCTCTTACTCCTTGCACACTATGTGCATCATCTTCTTGGGCTAGGTGTACCCTCCCATCTCCCCCTTGATGACTATTCGCATTTTTATTAGGTAACCTTGAGGCTTGGTGTCCTACCTAATTGCAATTGAAGCATCTTCCAATGAACACCCCTAGAGTCCTTCCTCCTGATCTTCCTCTATTGTTACTCCTTCTTCCCCTATAACCACCTCTAGGGTTGGCATCTCCTTCTTGGTTTTCTTGGTTACTAGATTCCCTTTGGGGTCTATTGAAGGATTCTCTTCCATTGAATCTTCCTCAGCCTCTATTATTGGTTCCCCTTACTTTGTTTTGGGAGTCACGCTTCCTCCTTTGTCTTTTCTCAATATTTTGTGCCATTTGGAAATGAGAGTGCACTAATTTTGGATTGAACAAAGTCAGTTCATCTTGGATTGTATACTTGAGACCATTCAAGTCTCTAGACAACTTATGCTTCTCACTCTTCATCACCTTGGCCCTTAGAGAGAGTTTTTGAAACTCCTCTATATATGTAGCTACATCCAAGTCATTTTGTCTAAGGCTCTGCAACTTTTTGTGCATAGTAACTTCATAGTCCTCCGGTATGAATTGTCTCTAGATTTTAGACTTCCTCCTCTTCCATGTGACTATCTAGTTCTTCCCCTCATCTTCCCTTTCATTTTGAAGGTAGTTCTACTAGCTAAGGGTAGGGCCCTTCATTTTGGATTTTTCAAACTTCACCTTTTGGATTTCTGACACACTTTCACAATCAAAATGATTATCCAAAGTCTCTATCTAGTCCACACAATCTTTAGGATCTAATTTTCCACAAAAGGTAGGTATATCCACCTTGATATCTCTTCTCCCCATCTTTTCAAGGACCTCTAAAAAGACCCTCTAATCTGCATCTATTCCTAGCCTATTCCTACAAGGTTATTCTCCTTCTTCCTCATCCTCTCCTTATTCAGAGTCCTCATGGGTTTCTCTACCCATTTTCCCTTTCAACTTGTCCATCTCCCTCTTTAGGTTTCTATTCTCTTCTCTGATGGTCCTACTCTCTGCCATCTTCTCCTTGACCAACTTGGCCAACTACACATTTGTGATTCTCAAGGGAATCTCCCTCTCCCCTTCTTCATTTTCTAACATCTTGTCTTATCTCTACTATCCAATCAGGATCTTGGTTGCTTTGATACCACTTTCTATAGATCTATGCATCCACCAATAAATACTAGGCTCTTCAACACCTCAATCCACTCTCCAATGGATTCGAGGAACAATCTTGATCCTATACCCACTCTCGGGTACACTCACACTTGATGAGCCCTATTAAGGAACTTCACCTTATACCTCTACTCCACTTCCAATATTCAAGGAGACAATCATATGTGACCTAAAAAAACAAGGATTCACCCTCAAAGAATCCTAATAACCCACAACACTGAGTCTTTAATCTAGGCCTACAACTCTTATAGCCCTGTACACTTGGTTTTCGGTCTTTAGTTTCCAAAACTCCTGAACAACCTAGGAAACTGATCATTGATCTAAACACCCTTTTGGATCCCCTTAAAGATCCCAAAAGCCTTAGGATGAACCTGATCTAGCACCCTCCAACCCTTACTAGGTTCACAAACCTAATTGGCCAGATTAGACTAGGAACACTACTTGTTGTTAAAAGAATGGATTCTCAAGACTCACAAACCCCTGGGATATCCTTAACTTACTCCATTAGACCACTTTTAACAATCTACAGGTTCCCTTTAGTCCCGTACACTGACTATCCCCACTTTTCCACTTCTTTCCTGGCCAAACACATAGAGTTATTTGGCATAGGGCTGGCTTGTCGAATAGTCAAACCTCCTCCTCTTGCCTCTAGCCTCTAGAATCATCAAAACAATGTCTCTAACTTTTATTCCCCTTAGTTTCATGAGGATCCACTAGTGGAATGGCAAGTTAGAGAGCCATCTTTGCGAAACCCTTAAAATCAAGGTTCTTCAGACCAGTCCAGGCACAAATGGACACAAATTTCATTTGACAACTCCAAATGACTTCAAACCAAGTGTATTTTCTTACTAGTTCACTTCTGCAATTCATACAACCATTAAAAAGTCATATCAAGATTGTACAATTCACCGACACTGTCCAAATTTCCCAGAATTCAAGGTTTTTCTATTCAATTTCACAAGCCTCCGCATAAGCATCATCCAACCTGATGATTGATCTTCCATTTGGATTTAAAAATCCATTACAATGGTTACAACCACTTTTTTAGGGTCTTTTAACCAATTTCTATGGTTTAGGACAACTTTTCAAAAGTTGTCGAGCAACTTTTGAAAATTTGTCAAGCAACTTTCAAAAGTTACCTTGCAACTTTGTTAACCTTGCTCCTAGGCTCCTATTAGGCCATACCAAGACCTAAATGGATCAAACTCATCCATGTAAGCCTAAATTACCAAATCCTACCCAAAACAATCTATCCTAATCATTTGAGACCTTTGGTCCAATTGAGCCTCTTGGTTCATAATGTCACCTAAGAGCCAATTGACCTTACACATGGTCTTTTATTACAAATATAGGAATCCCTATGGATCCTATCCACTAACTACCTCTCCTATCATCATTTCCTCCATATGAGTGCCTTGGGTGCCCTACACCATCTCCCATACTCAAAGATTGGACATCTTAGTGAGCAGTTATCTATTTATAGAGAGGTTCATTTAACTGTCAATCCAAGGATGTAGACTTGAAATGGCTAGGAAAAGTATATGCACTAAGTATCTGTTGGAGTCATACTACTATTACTTGGAAATGAAATCATGGGAAAGTAAGTTCTTGGAATGAAATCAATCTAAGCCCTATTTACCAATGCATAACTGAATATGAAAATTAAGTAAATTCAAATGTTTAGCTAGCTACTCTACCTCCCTTGGCTACAGGAACAAACCAAGGAGTTATTTTTGTGTGGTTATAGGAACAAACAAGGATCTGAATATCAACTACAAAAATAAGAAAAATGCAAAGTTTCACTCACCAAGGATCTGAATAGCAACTAATTGAATTATGAAAAATGAAATTTCTTGAATCACAATGCTCAAAACCACCATATATAACAACACATTACAATGAAGATGTTAAAGAAATCATCACCACAATTATCTCCTAATCAGACTAAAAGAAGGAAGCCATGATCCAAAAGTCATGGATTAGAACATAAGATCACATCTCAATCACCGTATGAACTGAAGTTAACTAATGACAGAATTAATGTACATTAACACCCCCCTTAATTCCAACTAAGGAGAATAAAAACTAAAAAAAGAAAGGAGAAAAGAGCGAAAACCCAGTGCGAAAAAATCCCCCCTCAAAATTAACAAGAGATGCAACTGAAAATATTTTGTGACAAGAAAACTAAGGACATATGTCAAAAGATAACCACCATAGTGCTGAATGAAGAGGCTTCTCAAAAACCAAAAAGAATATTATGATCAATCTGCATGACCGACCCCATCGACACTACTCTAACAATGAGTAGATGAAAAGTAAAGGCAAAAAATCTGTCAATTGAAGATATTGAAGACAATAATCTGCATATGAGCCCTGAACAATGAATAGATGGAAAACAAATGCAAAACATATATCATTCAAGGATTTAAATGACACATAAATCTGTACGAGTGACCCTAACAACACTACTCAACCATGCAAGAAAAAATTGCTAGTTGAAAATATCTAGGTGCCAAATGTCAAAAAAAGAAAACTGATCAAATATGGAACCAAAGAAGCAATAGCATGAAGAGACATGACAACTCCACTAGAACAAGCATCACTAAAGAGGAAATGAAGGCAAGGTCCATACAGTAAGAGTATGGCCTTGACTTGTTTGTGGTGCAGAAGACTCAATGGCTGAAATTTGATGCTACTGCATAACCTTCTCTAAAGCCTCTATAGTCTCATCCAACATTTGTTGACTGCATCTCCCACCTTACCAAAAAAACTACAAGGCTTAGCCATCTTCTTATTTATCTTAGATTGTAGATTGGATTCTAAATTCTTCTCACTCATATGAACAACAAGAGCATGAGCTTTGGAACTTTTTAAAGTACCCATTTTTATGAGCTTATCTTGCTCATGTATCAAAGACTCGATGAAAGCATCAAGAGTGGGCATCTTCAAAATTCTTCCTATTGTAAGTTTGATTGTGTGAATTTAACAAAGACAAACACAACATATTGTGGGCCCAATTTTGATAAAATAGAAAGGATTAATCTACTTTCATGCGTAGATTTGTCAATTCCACATTCATTCAGTTGAAGTAATAAAACCTTGAAATTTGTGAAGAAGTCTTGAATATTCTCAAAACTACTTAGATCTAATGAGTTGAGCTCATTTTCAAGCATGTGACCCCGCATCTCATCTTGCTTCCTAAAAAGAGCCTCCAACATAGGCCAAACTGGGTTTGGAGTTGTGCATGCTTCAATGTGAAACAATAATTCTAGAGACATGGATAAGCATAGAAGACCAAAAGCCCATCCATGTGGTTTAAGTATGTAGACTTTTCAACTATTCCATTGAGTTCAACCTATATCGTTGTGACTGATACAATCCTTTACTTCCAAGATGAAGCAAAATCTTCAGCTTCCATTTGAAATAGTTGTATGAAGTAAGAAGAGCAGAGACTAAAAATTCCATTGAGTCTAATAACTCTGATCTTCAATACCTGCAAAAAAAATCACTCTTTTTCTTAGCAGTCTTAGCTCTGATATCATGCAGGATTTTTGTTATAACATCCTAGATCTAACTAGAAAAATAGAAACCATATTTGGTGGAAAAAATAGAAAAGAACAAAGAAGTAACACATAAAAAAAGAAAAACTAATTCTATTATTGTTAGTAAATGAATTTGTCTCCTTCAAATTTATTTCTTATGCTCTATTGCCCATTATGAAACATTTAAACTTTACTAACAAATGGATTTAAACCTAGGTGTTTAATCCTCTGAATTGTGGTATAGCTCCCAAAAATATTTTCAATGAATATATTATTGTATAGGATAAAATATGGATGGGGTCCTAGAACAATGGTTTGCACATAAAAGAGACCCCAAAACCAATATTTTACACTTACATTTGAATTGTATTGATATAGAAAGTAAATATAGATGACTAATATTGGAATGAAGAGATAAAGGTACTTACCTCTGAAAAAGAATCGGCTGAAACCCCTATCAAACAATCTCAAAAACTATTAATTTCCATCTATTTGAACCAAAACTACGAGATCTACAAAACCCAAAAATATTTTTCCCAGATTTGATCAGGTCGACTTTGACCTTTTAAAAGGTCAAAGACCACATTTTTATTCTGAAGTCTGATTCTGATTCTGTTCATAGATCTTGAAAGTTTGCCGAAAAGGGTATCCGAATTCACTCTCAGATCTAAGATTTTGCACTTGTACCTGGAAGAAAAATGGTTTTTTTGTTTGTTTGGGGGGGTTTGCCTTGGTCAAACCTTGGTTTGGAATCAACCTTAATATTGAAATTGAAATGGATAATGCTAGCAAGTAGTAGAAATGAATCTAACAATGAAGCTATGACATTCAATAGATATGCAATTGTATTTGAAATGTAATCAAGTATGTTGATATGAAAGCTTGAACACAACAATGAATGTAAATCAAACCTCCATGATTGTATGCTTGGAATCCACCTTGAGAGAAGAATGAATAGATCTTGAAGATGGACAAAGGATCTTGAAGGAAGATCACACCACCATGATGGCTAGATCTAGGGTTTGAATGCTTGAATCCTTGATTTTCAATGGAGAACTTGAATGGAGAAGAGGATTTGAATGCTTGAATGGATGCTTGATCTTGCTTGAGAGCTCCTTGATCATGAAATTGCTTGAGATGAGATGTGAAAATGAGAGAGGAAGGCTCCCTTTTATAGTGATCTAGGGCACAAGAGGGGCCTCATAGAAAATAATAATTAAGGGCCCATGGCACAAAACTCTAGAGAGGTGCACATGGAAAGGAAATTAAATTAAAGTCTTGACACAAAACTCTAGGAGGGGACCACCCTTAATAAATAAATAAAATAATTATTTAAGAGCCTTGTTACAAAATTCAAGGTAAGGCCAACCCCAATGTTAATTTGAGTATTAGGCACAAAACTCGAGAAAGCCTAATCTCCAATAATAAATTAAGAATCCTATACAAATATCTAGAAAGGTCCACCTCAAATATTAATTTGAGAATTTGACGCTTAATCTGAGAAATAGTGGCCTCGGAGAGGGAAAAGATAAAATTTTGATGAAATCCCAACACCGGAGGCTAACCCTGAGGAACCCAAACCCTAGGGTCAAGGTTGAGGTCGACCCTGACCTATTAGGGTCAAGGTCAACTTTGACCCCATAAGGTCAACCTTGACCTTATGGTCAAAAACCTCAGGTACATAGTCCAGAATGCTAGGAAAATGCTAGGAAGAAGTGGGAAATGGGGTAGAACAAGGGGAAAAGCCAGATCCTAGTTGAATATCCATTCAAGGCATTCGACATGACCCCAAACCACTTAATCAGAGGGCTAAATGCTCTTAACATGGAAGTGCTTCCATTTTAAGATGATACATTAAGCCCCCACTTTAGCAAGAGTATGGACTCAATGCAAACTCTTGGTAAAGGAGAAGAAAGAGAAGATCCTAGTGGATTCGCAATGAGATAAAATAATCACTTAGTTAAGGACACAAGCCCCCATACTAAGGATTCTAACTTGACATACATGAATGAGGGTGTGAAACAATAAAACCAAATGAACAAGGGTTAGCACTAAATAACCCAAATCAATTAGCATAAGAAACCTCACTAAGAAATATTCCTCATACTAATATCATATTTGGAAAGCTATCATAAAAGCATAAATGATTACATAAGAAAGACAAGAGCAACACTATAGACAACATAGCTTCATGATCCAGTCCTACTAGCATGAAAATGAAAAGAGAGAAAAGAGAAAGTGATTACCTCACCCGGTAAGATGCCTGACTTACCATGAATCACCTTGGAGGGAGAGCCCAATAGGTTCACCCATAAACTATTCTTGCAATTGTAATGTGTCTTTTGACGGCTTCTAGAATACCCATAGATCCACCTTCTTGTATCACTATGAACATGAAATGCATGTCTTCCCAGGATTTAGCAACTTATGTGCATTACCTTCGGAAGATTTAGCATATAGGTGCATGTCTTTTAAGGATTTAGCAACTTATGTGTGTTACCTTCCAAGATTTAGCATATTTGAAAAATTTTGAAAAATGTGTCTCTTCAGGATTTAGCAACTTATGTGCGTTACCTTCGGAAGATTTAGCATATAAAAATAAAAAACTATAGTACAAGGGAGACCCTATATACACCTTCCTCCTTCAGATGGAAAAAACATACTATTTTGACATGTTAAGGAAAGAAAAAGAACAAGGATAAAGCCTTCTTCAACATCAAGACAATATCCATAGACAACACCTAGTCCAAGCCAAGGTCACTGCTCCTATGAGGCCATGGAAGGGACGAATGCAAAGAGATATCATGCAAGATGTGAAAAAAGTAACCCTTGATGAGGGATAGCACACTATTCAATTTCCAAAGTGAGAGATGTATCAACCATGGAAACCCAATGTCAAACAACAAATAAGGTTTGCATAAAGGACATAGGTCCACAAATGCAAACCATAATTTTCATGTATGATTGGATATCACATAGTAGATAAATAGTACTTATCCAAGGAAAGAGGTGAATCCCTAGAAAGAAAAGAAGAGAATACCATAATGATATGCATGAAATAACAATGCATAGATTTGAAAAAGATAGAAAATCATACCAAGCCCCTGAGGCTAAAGTACTTCTATCAAATTGACAATTTGTATGTGCTACTCCATGTGTGAAAAGATAGCAATGCTAAGATCAAAATATCGAGACCAAAACCCTAGCATGAACAAGTATGAAATAATAATGCATAGATTTGACTAAGATAGAAAATCATACCAAGCCCCTGAGGCTAAAGTACTTCTATCAAACTCACAATCTGTATTTATTACTGCATACCGATAATGCTAAGATCAGAGCCTCTTGATCAAAACCATAGCATGAATATGTTCATGAAATAACAATGCATAGATTTGACTAAGATAGAAAATCATGCCAAACCCCTGAGGCTAAAGCACTTCTATCAAACTCACAATCCGTATTTATTACTTCATGTGTGAAACAGAAAAGAAGGAGAAGACATCCTTGCCCCCCCAAGTGTAGGAAAAAAGATGGAAGAGGATTCCCACTTCACAAAGCAAGGAGATATCCTATTTGCAACAATGTATACTATATCCTTAGCGAGAGATATTGACCCCTACATCCAAGAGTATAGATAATTGTGAAAATGATATGTCGCTTATGGAAAAGGATCCTCAATGAAAGAGATCTTATCACCAAGACCCCCACCAAAGAGGAGTGTGTTAGATAAAAGGAAAGAATGAAGATTCAATCATCATGCCTTCTATGAAGAAGAGGAAGAGGAATCTTTGGAATGAGAGAAAACAACTCTAACACAAAGCAAGAGTAAAAGATTATATCAAACATAATGTGCAACATAGAGAAGAATTATCGACCTAGGACAACAACTTCTCATCTAAGAAGGTTATCCGTAGTCAAAACATCTGTCAATATGATGAAATAATATTGTAATATAAGAAAATACCACTAAGCTAAGGAAAGGAGTTCCCCTAGACAAAGAGAAAGAAGGAAGAACCTTGCCCCCCAAGGACAAAAGGCAAGGGATACCTTTGCAAAACACATGTCATAGAAAAGATATCTAGAATAACAGAAGAGAACAATAGATGAAAAACTATCATAATACAAATCATGAAAACATAACCAATTAAGTTCATAATAGATTCTAAAAGATAGGAAGAAATAAACCTCTTGCCCCCCAGTCTAGAGGAGAAAAGAGAGTGAGGGGTAAAATTATGAATAAATCTCAAAGGAGAAGTTTCTTTTCTCTTATATTTATAGACCGGATAATAAGGAGAAGGTACTTTGAAAAATATTTGCACATCATGAACCATAGTTTGAACCTCAACATAAGCATGGGAACAACTAGGAATAGAAGATGAAGAATTAGGAATCGGATTAGGAAAGATAGGATTAGAATTAGGAAGTTTAGGAACTAGATTATGAAGATTAGGAATACTAGGAAAAGTGTAGGATGTAATATGAATGGAAAACACAACCAAAGGAACACTTGGAACCACAGTTGAAAAAGGGTTGGAATAGAGATGGTAAGAATGATGTGAGGTAGGATCTTGATTTTCCATAAGGTCACTACTAAGGAGAAGAGCGTTAAGGGAATGCCTATCTTTCTCCGCTAATGCCTCATCACTAGAAGAAATCCCAAATTGAGGTGAAGGATCTATAATTTCATATTCTTTCGCATAAGGGAAATGGTTTTTAGAGAGTATGCCATCCTTTTGTATCAAAAATTCTTCGCAAGGAGGGGATAAATCAATGTATTTATCACAAATAGGAGGATTATCCACAATGGTTTCATGAGAAATAGAGTAATCAACATCAAAATCCAAAGGTTCATCCCAAATAGGAGGGTTATCAAAAATGGCTTTATAAGGAAGAGAGTAATCAACATCGAAATCCAAAGGTTCATCCCAAATAGGAGGATTATCCAAAATGGTTTCATGAGGAAGAGAGTAATCAACATCCAAATCCAAAAGTTCATCCCAAATAGGAGTATCATCCCTATCCATAAAGTGCATTGTAGGAGTGTCATAAGTCATTAAAGCTTGATCCCTAAAGGGGAAAGTAGGCTCATAGAAAAGACATATATTAGGAGAAGAATAATCATCAATCCCTAACTCATCTTTGTAAAGGTCAATTGAAGAAGTTGTAGAGGAAGATGAAATAGGAATAGAATCAATAAAGATCTCATTCACACAATTTTCATCCTCACTTCCATGTACCTCATTAAGGTATCCATTATATTGAACAACAAAAGCCTCATCAAAGTACTCAAAACAAGAATCATACATGTTGAATACTAAAAGCATGAAAATGTAAATGTTTTTGTATTTTTAAAGAAATTTTGTAATTTTTTTGTATTTTTGAAATGTAAATGCAAGAGCATAAAGGAAACCTAATCTTAATGCAAGAAAACAAATGATCTAACACCAAAAAGAAAGAGTTGTCTATCGCAGGTTCACCAAAATGTATAGGATAAAATATGGATGGGGTCCTAGAACAATGGTTTGCACATGAAAGAGACCCCAAAACCAATATTTTACACTTACATTTGAATTGTATTGATATAGAAAGTAAATATAGATGACTAATATTGGAATGAAGAGATAAAGGTACTTACCTTTGAAAAAGAATCGGCTGAAAACCCTATCAAATGATCTCAAAAATTATTAATTTTTGCATGTTCAAACCGAAACTGCGAGATCTACAAAACCCAGAAATATTTTTCCCAGATTTGATCAGGTCAACTTTGACCTTTTAAAAGGTCAAAGACCACATTTTTATTCTGAAGTCCGATTCCGATTCTGTTCGCAGATCCTAAAAGTTTGTCGAAAAGGGTATCCAAATTCGCTCTCAGATCCAAGATTTCACACCTGTACCTGGAAGAAAAATGGTTTTTTTGTTTGTTTGGGGGGGTTTTCCTTGGTCAAACCTTGGTTTGGAATCAACCTTAATATTGAAATTGAAATGGAGAATGCTAGCAAGTAGTAGAAATGAATCTAACAATGCCATGACATTCAATAGATATGCAATTGTATTTGAAATGTAATCAAGTATGTTGATATGAAAGCTTGAACACAAAAATGAATGTAAATCAAACCTCCATGATTGTATGCTTGGAATCCACCTTGAGAGAAGAATGAATAGATCTTGAAGATGGACAAAGGATCTTGAAGGAAGATCACACCACCATGATGGCTAGATCTAGGGTTTGAATGCTTGAATCCTTGATCTTCAATGGAGAACTTGAATGGAGAAGAGGACTTGAATGCTTGAATGGATGCTTGATCATGCTTGAGAGCTCCTTGATTATGAAATTTCTTGAGATGAGATGTGAAAATGAGAGAGGAAGGCTCCCTTTTATAGTGATCTAGGGCACAAGAGGTGCCTCATAGAAAACAATAATTAAGGGCCCATGGCACAGAACCCTAGAGAGGTGCACATGGAAAGGAAATTAAATTAAAGTCTTGACACAAAACTCTAGGAGGGGACCACCCTTAATAAATAAATAAAATAATTATTTAAGAGCCTTGTTACAAAATTCAAGGTAAGGCCAACCCCAATGTTAATTTGAGTATTAGGCACAAAACTCGAGAAAGCCTAATCTCCAATAATAAATTAAGAATCCTATACAAATATCTAGAAAGGTCCACCTCAAATATTAATTTGAGAATTTGACGCTTAATCTGAGAAATAGTGGCCCCGGAGATGGAAAAGACAAGATTTTGATGAAATCCCGCAACCGAAGGCTAACCCTGAGGAACCCAAACCCTAGGGTCAAGGTTGAGGTCGACCCTGACTAGGTCAGGGTTAAGGTTGACCCTGAACTAGTCAAGGTTGAGGTCAACTTTGACCCCATAAGGTTGACCTTGACCTTATGGTCAAAAACCTCAGGTACATAGTCCAGAATGCTAGGAAAATGCTAGGAAGAAGTGGGAAATGGGGTAGAACAGGGGGAAAAGATAGATCCTAGTCGAATATCCATTCAAGGCATTCAACATGACCCCAAACCACTTACTCAAAGGGCTAAACACTCTAGACATGGAAGTGCTTCCATTTTAAGACGATACAATTATGCCAAAGAATAATCCATTTGCTGCAAATATCAAACTTTTAACCAGAAAGTTGGTAAGGATGAAATAGTAACTTTCATCAACATGATATAATTACTGTGCAATGATAACTAATAAACCTAAAGGTCACAGACTCGATTGTTCATCCCAATCTCTTGTTGGGTTAGTACATCTTTTACATCAGAAGTAGGAACGAAAACAACTGAGTGGGAGTGTAGAATATAGAACCTGAAAGCTTTTACTGCTTTAACCGCTACATACGCATGTTTCTTGACCAATGGATTTTTTAACTCATGTTTCTTGAGAGGGACACTCATGAAGGCAATGGGTACCTCTTCTCCCTTGTCATTTTTCTCCAGTAATATCTCGAACACTGTGTATTCTGAGGCATAACAGCATATTATGAATTCCTTCTTGTAATCAGGATTTATTAGTGTGGGGGCTTCTACTATGGCTTTCTTGATGTCATCAAATGCTTTGACAGCCTCTGTGCTCCATTTAAAAATATTCTTTTCACTCATGAGACTTACCATATGCTTAGTTGTCTTAGCAAAATCTGGAACAAACCCTTTGAGGAAATTGGTTTGTCCAAAGAAAGATTTTACTCCAGTTCTATTAGAAGGTAGACCAAGCTAATGAATTGCTTTAACTCTTTCTAGATTAATCTTGATCCCTTCTTTTGACACAATGTGTCCTAACAACTTTCCTTCTGTGACTGCAAAGACAGACTTTTGGGGGTTTAAGGAGATACCATGTTCTCTGCATCTCTGTAGAATTGATCTTAAATATTTTAGATGATTTCTACGCCTTTTGGAAAATACTATAAGATCATCAAGATAAACAACTATTACCTTATTTAGCAGGTGACTAAAGGAAGAATTCATTGCACGCTGAAAAGTGGCACCTACATTTATCAAACCAAAAGGCATTCTGTTGTAAGCATATGTACCCCATGGGGTAGTAAAAGCAATTTTTTGCTGATCCTAATCAGCCACCTTAATCTGGTTATAACCAGAGAATTCATCCAACATGGACATCATCTCTGAACCTGCCACAGTCTGTAGAATATGGTCCATAATAGGGAGTCCATAGTTATCTTTTAAGCTATACTGGTTCAAGTTCCTAAAATCTATGCAAATCCTTATTTAACCATTTTTCTTCTTGACAGGAACTATGTTGGCAATCCAGGTGGAATGATGAATAGGATAGATGATACGAGCTTGAAGCATCTTTTCTACTTCCTTCTGAATTGCCTCAGAAACCTTTGGATTATAATTTCTTAATTTTTGTCTGAAAGGGGAAGTACTTGGTTTCAGAGGAATCTGATGTTGGAATTTCCCTCCTTTGAAATTTTTCAAATCATGATAGGACCAAGCAAAGGTATCCCGATACTCCTTCAGTAGATTAAAAAATCTTTGTTTTTCATCTGGAGTACAACATCTACCCAGATTTACACATTTAGGCTCTTCATTCTTCCCAATGTTTACCTTTTAATAGTCAACCTGATTTATATCCCCTTGTGGCGGAGCTGGAGATTTCAAAGCATCATACCTATAATACTAGCTTTCAAGAGAAACAAGCCCCTTAGGAATGCAGTTTCCTTTTAATTGAAAGATTCCTTCATTCGTTGCATTATCTAGGGAAAACTCATCATAGGTTGATGAAGACCCTTCAAAGAAGGTAGTGCTAAAAACTTCTTCCAACTGCAAAAATTTATCAATTTGTTTATCATCTTGAAAAACCTGCCAATGCTCAACATTATCTGAGACTTTCAGTTTGTACACCATTTCAACTTTATATACACTTTGCTTGAAATCCGAATGTGGCAATAACAGGGAAGAAGAAACTTCTAGAGAATCTACTCGGCTATTTTGCTCTCTGGGAAAAGCTTCAATGAAGAAAGCCTCAAGCTCTTCGATCTCATCCAATGATTTCTATAATGTTTGAGTCTTTCATTCTTTTCTGATTACACTCCTCTTGCCTAACAACAAGTTTTGCATCTCCTCTTGCTCTGAGTAATTTGATACCCATCTTTTTCACTTCTTCAATACCAAGTAAAAGGGACTCATATTCTATAGTGTTGTTCATGTTATCAAATTCTAGCTTAAAAGCTCATGGGAATAAATCTCCTTTAGGTGATATCAATAAAATATCTGCCCCAGATCCAACAAAAGCAGGGCTGCCATCAAATTCCAAAGTCCAAAGGTCATCAAACTTACTTGTTGCCACTTCTTGACTGATGTCTAGTGTTGATGGGATCATATAATTTCCAAACTCTGATTCTTGGTAGAGTATCTAAGACTTGGGATCTTCAGATGGAAATATCATGTATTTTGACTTTCCCTCTAGTTCTAAGACAACCCTTTTATCTCCAATTGGAATGATTGCTTGAGACCAATCAAGATTGATCTCTCCTCCAAGATCCTGACAGAAAGTCCTGCTCAGCAACATGTCGTAGCTGGCTGGAATATCAGCTACAAGAATTGTCAGTTTAATCTTCTTATTGGGGTATGCTGCAAGGGCTACTTGGGCATCCTTAATCTATCCAACTAAGGGGACTTGTTTTGCATCTAGGGCATAGCATTGACCAAAGGTTGTAGTGAGGGGAAGATCTAGAGCTTTGGCAATTGAAGCAGGCATAATGTTGTCAGATGCCCCAGAGTCTATAACACAGTTATTCAGCTTAAAGCCATGAATGAACAAGGACAAATAGAATGGCTCTAGCTTTAGTCCTACTGGCAGACTCTTTTCTTGTGGAGGAACCTTTTCTTGTGGAGCATTTTTATCTTTAGTAGCTTGGGTTTCTACAAAGGGTTGTTTTGGAAAAGCAGCATTAGTAGTCTCATTAGCATTTTTATCTATAGGATTTTGGCCTGATTTGACATGTTTGACAAGTCTTCCAACTCCTTTGGGTTCATTCTAAGATATTTAGTAGGAGAAACTTGAATCTTAGAACTTTCACAGAAATCAACTATATCAAAAGAGTTAGGATTACTTTTCTTTAATGATTCATCTTCTTTAGAAATAGAGCTTTTAAAAGTTGATGACTTTTGAGAAAAGTCTTTACCATTGTCCCACCTTTGTGATGTTGATGGTGTATCATTGACTTGAGAATTGCGATAACTTCTTGTCAACACAGTACATGCAGGGTCCTATAAGGTTGCCAGAACACTTCCTCCTCGCTCAGAGTCAAACTCGTATTCTAAGTAATAATTTTTGCAGCCATCAGGCAACTGAGGAATTGCTGCATCATCAAGTGATTCTTCTGTCAATTCAAGGTTCACATGCATTTGCATTGATCGGATCATCTTTGGATAGGAAGTACCATCATGATCATCTGTAAGGTGGAAAGTACACATATTAGCTCTTCTTAGAGGAGCCTCCAGTGGATTCTTATCAGTTAGAGGATAATTTGGAGATCTATGACTAGGCCCAGCTTGTTCAAGCATTCCTCTAGGAATATCTCGATACAAAGGAGGAGGATTAGAATTATTTTTGGGAAGTTGTCTCTTGAGAGTAATCACATCATTTACTAATCTTTGCAACATAGGATCAGAGGATGATGTATTTTGATTATTTGGTACTTGGACATCCTTTCTCCACTTCACTGTGGTGATCAGATCATCTTCTAATTCGGTAGCTTGGTCCTGAGCAGTTGCCAAGTCTACTGGTCTATTCCTCCTAAGATGGAAACCGATATCGGGGGGCATTGAGTTTACAAAGAAACACTGCTGATTTTTAGGAGTGGGCCTTTTTGCTGTAGGAATTTTATGAATGACCTTGTTGTACTGAGCCACATAATCTCTCATGGGCTCATGGATCTCCTTTTTCATCTGCGTGAGTTGAGCTAATAGAGAAAGCTCATCATTTGCACTTTTGAAACAACCTTCAAATGCATTTTTCATGGAATTCCAATCGGTTATGGACTCTGCAAGGAGGTGTCCAAACCACTCCGCTACTCCTTGTGTTAGGGTTTGAACAAAAAGTTGGACTACTACATCATCTTCTTGCACACCTAAAATGCCAGTGGCTACATTAAAGGAATTGTAATGTTCTTCTATAGCTACTTTACCATCACTGGAAAACCTTGGAAGAACATCTTTGGCTCCCTTAGGAAGAGCATGATGAGCTGGCAAAGCTAGTGGACCTACTGCATTACCCCAAGGTTGAGCCATAATAACTGTTGGAAAAATAGTCAATAGAGGAGGGCCTTGAATACCTGATAAGGTTAAAGCTTGCCAATCGCAAGTCTTGGGAGATGAACGGAAAGATTCTTTAGGAGGAGAAGACGGTCTACTATGAGCCTTTTTCTTGGATGGCTGAACTCTTGTGGTTTCAAGATTTCTCAATTCTTCAAAAATACTATCAAAAATACCTGCCTCTCGTTGAGACCTGGTGTAAGGTCTAGACTCTAGCTTGGTAGTTCTATGGTCTCTGAATTGCTCTATCAACTATTGCAGTTTCTCAAGCTACGGGAAGACCTCTCAACCATTCACCAATCTCTTCCTCTTCTTCTAACACCAACTAAACTTGCTGATATTGTTCATTACTTGTTTTTACTTTCCAAGCCAAGTTGTTTAAGTCTCCAATAATGTCCTCCTAAGTATCATGAAAGTCAAGACCAGGTTGCAAGACTGTGGGAAGTTAAACTTAACCAGGTATTCTATCAACAAGTAATACCATAATTACACATTAAACCATGTAAAGGCACTGGTTTACTAATTCCTTCCCTAGTAGAGTCACAAAAAACTGTTAGTAAATGAATTTGTCTCTTTCGAATTTATTTCTTATGCTCTATTGCCCATTATGAAACATTTAAACTTTACTAACAAACAGATTTAAACCTAGGTGTTTAATCCTCTGAATTGTGGTACAACTCCCAAAAATATTTTCAATGAATATATTATGCCAAAGAATAATGCATTTGCTGCAAATATCAAACTTTTAACCAGAAAGTTGGCAAGGCTGAAATAGTAACTTTCATCAACATGATATACTTACTATGCAATGATAACTAATAAACCTGAAGCTCACAGACTTTAGTGAATAAACAATATACCAATTCAACACTACTTAAATTCAGATTCAAAGGAAACTATAAACATGCAATCAATAAATTCCATTCAACTCAGAATACCCCAACAGAGGCCCACTCAAAGATATAAATCAATAGATTTATGGCAATAAGTTTCTTTCATTCACTGATATGGAAAGACTTAATTCAAGTTCTAAAAAAAAATAAACTTTACTACTTTACTTAAGCATAAAATAAGTAACTAACATCCCTTTCGATAGTTTCTTCCTGGCTCTATATAGCCATTAATTACATTTATCAAAATAATAATGTTTTGAAACTCCATGAGTTTTGAAAATTAACTGATTAAGATAACTAGAAAGTACAAAAACTAGTAAACTTTAAACTAGACAGCAACGACCCAAAAAGTGTGGAGAAAATCCACTGATATTGGTTGAGTTGGATGCCTGATATTCAGTTCTGTGGCATCCTAGGTGCACATGTCTGCTTCCACTCTTCATGAGCCAACGATGCACTGATAACGGTTGCATGATACGACAGACTAATGAGGGAAATCCTTGGTCCAAGAACCTTCCTATCCTTGTAGATTTGATTCAGCTTCAACTTGTGGGACTCCAAATGGTCTACACATACAACCAGCATAGCTTCAGTATTGGCTATGGAAGTGAAATCTTCCATTGTGAGCTCCTTGCTATCTCTGATAGCCATTATCCCTGTTTCTAGTTCCTGAGTAATCTTCTTTGCACTCTTCACATCCTGAGTTTCTTCATCTATTAGAGCAATACTCAAGCATTTCAGATCTTTTTTCATGGTGTCAATCAAAATTTTGAGATCATTGAGCAGATGAGTTGCCCCATCGCACCCATCTTTGATAATTGAATTTCTCCACTCAATGCTTTTTACAGAAACATACAGGACTTCTTCATTCAGGCCATGGATTGGTTTCTGCAGAAGGAATTTAGGCACCCCATAATTATAAATTTCCATCAGCTGATCAACTATTCTTGTCCACTTCTTCTTTTCCTTCCTCCATTCTATCAGTTTGGCAAGTAGCTCTGAGATGACCTTTGTTACAACTCCATGAGTCTCAATCAATTGGGTGATGTAATCACCTCCATGCTTGACCATGCTCATAACCCATTTGTTAAAAACCTCCACCACCATTTTGTTCCTTTGGATCTGGTCCAATGTTTTACAGACCTTAGGTGATCAAGGGTCAAAGGTATGAGGAACCTGGGCTAATGGGAGTGGGCTAGGCTCCTGTACTGCTTGAATGAACTCTGTCAACTACTAAATAGTTGCCTTTAGTTCTTTCTTGTCTTTCTCATCCTTGAAGGTTCTGTGTAATATCTTCCATGTAGAAGATTCTAAGTTCTTTGCATCTGCCACTCTGCTTGCTACTCCTAAGTCTATCTTCTCAATGTTGAAGTCTTCAACTGAAGCTTCAGAAACCTGTTTATCAAACTTAGGCACTACCCTTTCTACTACCCACCTTCTAGTTTTCTCATCAACACCAATCATTGATTCCATCCTAATCCTCTTAGGCTTCACTGTAGCCCCTAAGCATTTGCTAACCATGTCTTCTACTGGGAGGGTTATTGGTAAGACATTCCTTTTCTTGCTAGCAATAGAATTTCCTAACCAACTGAGGGTAGGGGATGGAGTTTGCAAAGAATCACCTACTCTAGTTACTGAAGGTTCTCCTAAATCTAGCTGAGTGCTCTTTGGGGTCATTATGTTTTCTTCCATATTTTCTGAGCCAATTTGTTCTATCATTTGAGTATCCATAAGGTCAAGATCTATGACCTCCTCTTCATTAACCGGTTTGGTGCTTTCTTTAACAACTCTCCTTCTTAAGTTCCTTTTCACTAGAGAAGAACCAGGAGATGTTTGTTTCACCAAGTTAGTTGAAGACTTCCTCTTATTTTTAGTACCTGCAAGGGAAATAGTTTTATCAGCAGTGGCAATGGGTTTAACAATATTTTCAGCTTGTGCAGCTCTTCTAGGATTATGTCTTCTCAAAATAGGGGGTTTCTTACTGTTAACCCATTTCTCAGTCCTCTTAATCACATTAAGAGTCTTAACTATTAGGGTCTCTCTCTCCTGAATTTCCCAATCTATTTCAGGGAGTGGTGTACCCCTAACTCTGGTTTCGTACTGCTCATCAATCACATTTGTACCATCATCTTCATCTATTGTAGAGCTGTCAACTTGAATGTTTAGAAACACAACTTGTCCTAGGGTAAACCTAGACCAAGTTCTTCTCACTTTAAAATCATCTACACAATCCTCCCAATAATCCTCTATTTGAGGAATGTGTTGAAACTCAAATGGCAATCTAAAATGTTGAGCTGCATATCCCCTACTATCAAAATCCTTTCTGAGTGCAAATGTCTTGAGATTTAATTTCCTTAACTCATGCTCTAGATTTAGGGTATCTTAAGAGGTTTTGCAAGTGTAATAACCTAATTCAACCGGGAAGCTAGATTTTGCTCTTCCCTTCCTTTCCTTAACCCCTTTGTGCACATATGCCAGCTGGTGAGCTACCTCTATAATGATTAAACTATCAAAAGCATATCTTGGTAGTTTGAATGGCTCTCCTTCGAAACCACCCACTCTCAAATACGTGAGTCTCCTAAATTAGGTAAAGAAACTCCCATAAGTGTTGACAAATGTCTTCACCTCTTCTGACATCCTTTGCTCGATATTTCCTTGAAGTTCATGTACCAACCTTCCAAAGAAAACTCCATTAACCTTTAGGAAACTATCAACATAGAACTCCTTCTGCAGGTGAGGGTAGTAATCATAAATTTTCATGTTTGGGAGAGGTTGCTCATGAAATAGGCCTTTTCAATCTTTGGTGCAAGCCAAAATGTAAAATAAGTAAGAAGACATATGGAAGTTACCGCTAGTTGAAAAATTTGCTAACTGATGATTGAGCTCATCGGCTATAGTCTTTGCCCAGTCTATATATGTTTCCCCATTGAGAGTGGCTTGGATATAGAAGTACATTCAATCATGCCAATAGTATGCATGTTGGTTCCCTTTGATTCGATTCAGCATTATGACTAGGTCAGCTACTTCGGGCATAAAATGATCTATAGTGAGCGGCTTTGGGAGCCAGGAACCTCCTTTTTGAGCTTTGAGTAACCAGTACTGAGCTATTTCATTTCGGTATACCTGTCTCTTTTTGGAAAAAACTAACTGAGATGAGGGGATATTCCATCCTTCATACGGGTTTTTTTCTGGAATGCCTAATGACTTCAAGACAACATCTCTGCTTATAAAAACTAGTGGACTCCCATCAACTTTCTTGATACATTTTTCCTCAAAGTTATACCTTTTAGCATATTCGACAATTGGTTCCCTACACAGGGCTACTATGGGAAAGGAAGCTGCATCAACTAAACCACTCAGGACGGCCTTTTCTAACATGGAACCTAGACTAGGTTCTTTGATTCAGGTTATAATGTCCTCTAAAGCTCCTTTTTAAATTAGGGTGTCTTCACAATCGAACAAGGAGCAAATTAAAGGAGAGGTATTTCCAAAATTTGGAGCTGGGTTCTTCATTTTAGGATCTCAAGACAAGAAAAACAACGGGGAATGCAGCAACTTGAAAGGAAAACAACCCCGACAAATGAAAGAGCTTTAACTGAAACAATGGAGGCCAGTAGAGAGACTCACCTGGTTTTTATGTGATGAACTAAGCACTGAAATGAGGAGAGGATACCTTCTTCCGTGACAACTACATGAGATGTTTTGAGCATTGTGAATAAAATAGTCTAAACTTGAGAATTTATCTTAAAACAGTTACAAAATCCTGAGAGATTTGCAATAATGGCGGATTAATGTCGCACAAGGTTCACTTAATGATTATTTGATAACTCGTACCACCTTAAGCATTAATCACTATACTTCCCCTCGACTGAAGTGACATCAAAGTGTCATTTTTATTAAATGCAATAGCTTTGCCACATGTAGGAGGTATGATCAGTCGCCAGCTGTCACTTATGTCAAATCACCACTTGCTTCTTCATAACTTACGGGCACATATCGAACATTGAACCCTGAACTACTAGAGATCATGGTTCAAGTTCAATGAGATAATGGTGGGACTATCCTTTGGCATAATCATAAAATAAAGAAAAATGAAAATGGCAAAGAAGAAGACAAAAGAGCATTTTGCAAGAGAGGAATATCTGTTGAACTTTGAATCTTGAACTAGGAGGGTTCAAGGTTCATGGTTCATTGGGAGAGTGCATGCTGCAAAGATGAAATGCCGCTAAGCTTGCAAATAAAGGGAAAATCATACCAAAGGATGTTATTGAACATTGAACATTGAACTAAGAAAGTTCAAGGTTCAAGTTCAACCGACAGGGTGTATCTGCAAAAGGTTGAAACTTTTAAATGAACAACACCTTGAGAAATTATGGGGTGATTTTGGGAAAATAGAGCCTACAAAGTTTGAACAAAATCTATTGGTAACAATTATGAATTATGAAGTTGATTGAATTACAATTATGAAAACCGCACTATATAACAACACATTATGGTAAAGATGTTAAATAAATCATCACCACAACTATCTCTTGATCAGACTGAAAGAAGGAAGCGGTGATCCAAAAATCATGGATCAAAACTTAAGATCACATGTCAATCACCATATGAATTGAAGTTAAGTGATGGAAGAAATAGCATACATTAACATTGTGCGCATGGATGTCCTGCATCGTGCATGACTAATCTGGACACATAGTCTGGCGTAATAGATCTTGATACATGAAATCTTTGTAGAAATTGAAGATCATAGTTTAAATCACGTAAAATGATTTAATAATAAAGACTAATGCTCAATTTTAACCATGGGATTAGACTATTTTATAATGTATGTCTGGTCACTTTGTGGGCCAGACTAAAAAATTTTATTCTGAAATAACTTTTCATCTCAAAATGCTATCTAGCAGCCTCTATGTGCATCTGGAACAAACTAATAAAGTGGGTAGTCTCCAGAATTTGCTTTCAAATGCTTTTGCATTCTACTAAAAAAACACCTATAACCTTTAGAATCACCTTAAAAAATTGAGCAAACACCCAATTGGAACCACGAGAATGCATAGACACACTCACTGATGATATGTGAATTAGATGTTAATATGATTTAGAACAAAAAAGAGGGGGGGGGGTGAATCAGTTGTTCTCAGGTCCTGATGTATAAAACAATCTGAAAAACTTATCCTTAAATCAGATCCAAAACCAAAACAAACTCGGTCATCATTGATTCAATAATAGAAACATCTAACAATGCAGTCCACTACCTAGCTGTAACTTAACTTGCAAAACATAGTAATGTTTAGATCTAAACATTCACACAAGTATAAACACTGGGATTTAGAGTGGAAACCCAATTTGGGAAAAACCACTTTGTAACATGCTACTATTATTTTCACTCTTCTGAAGTGAGCTCAGTAAAAAGCCAACCCTGTTAAAGGTTACAATACACACTGTCAAATGTGACCCGGTTAAATGATTTCAATCACCCTGTTAAAAGTGAGCCTAGTCATAGGACTTACATACACTCCATTAGAATGCAACCTTTTTCAAAGGATTTAACATATGACTGTTAGGTCAACCTCTATTAAAAGGATTTTGACTATTACAATGGTTAGAAAGTAGCAGCAGTATTATCTGAAAAACATACAACTCACTTTGCAAATATAAAATCTGATTCCATACACTAATGCTAGTTTACTGACTTTGAAACTTTTCCATTTCCATCTTTGATTTGCTCGTAACTTTTCTTCAAGCAATCACCACACTTCTCCTTCAGCCTTTTCTGCTTATTCAGTTAATAAAACTTTCTTCTTCCAGCATTCTCTGTTCACCATGTGCATGCATATCACAATGCTCAAGTTCCCTTATATTTTCCTCAATTAGGTTAACTTATCTTTTTCCACTCAACCTCATTTGTAGATCTTAGGGTTAGGTCAGATTCATTGAATCTACTTGCTTCATGTTCTTCGGCTCCTTTTCTAGAATCATCTCAAATCTCTTAAAGATTTACAATAAAACATTTTACAATGCATTTAATGCTTCCAAACAATCAATAAATAAAGTGAACATGTTTTACATAATCCAAGAATTCAACAATGTCGGTACTAAAATTAAATTCTCTTCAAATATAAAATTACTAATGCTCGTTCAATACTGTGATTGTTCACTTGGTCTTCATGTAGAAAGCTCGGTCATTACTAAAATTGTTTCCTCAGCTTACACTGTCTTCCCCGATAATTTATTGATGCTCGATCGACACTATAATTTTTCTTGGCATATACTACCTCGGTCGACACTAACATCACTCGGCGTAAACATGATTTTTCCATTCTTTGCTCGGTTAAGCCTACCAATTTAGTCTTCAGTCTTACTAAGATAAACAATACATTATCTCATCACAGCGCAACATAGTCAAGTACACTTTGTAGTATCAAGATAACTCAACCTTTCCCTAGGTGCTATTGTTACCAACCTTGCTTAGCCCCTTAGCAACACTCAAAAAGATATAGTACTTTCCTAAGTAGCAACAGTCTTACCAATTAAGGTTTGACATCAATGACAATACAACAATTGTTTCAATTGCAGTTTCCAACAATCTCCCTCTTTGGCATTGATGGCAACACCATATGATATCACCTGAATAACACATGGATTACCAACGAATCCAAAAACTTATCTTTCCATCAGAAAACTATTTTATAATATCCTTAGCTTCATTCTGATTCAGAATCTTGTAAGCCTCACTTTTGTGACTGTCACAAGTATTCAAATCTCTTTCTATCATGATTCTTCATTTCAGTTCATTAGCCTTATCTTCAGTTTCTTTAGTCCATCTCCCTCATATTCAGATCTCCCTCTATCCTGATTCTTCATTTTAGTTCATCAGCCTTATCTTCATTTTCTTCAGTTCATCTCCCTCTTACTTCCTTTTAGTGTCATGTGTTATCATATCAGTACATTCTCCCTCTTTGACAAAAATGCCAAAGTAGCAACGAAAACATACATCCATCAGATGTAGATAATATTTGTGTAGCTCGATGTTTCTCCCTCTATCATCTTGCTTATGACTAATTCCTTGGCTTTGCTTCTCTTCACAACTCTAGGCCAGCCCTAAAGTGTGACAATCTTCGACATCAATTTTTCAAATCTTCTGCTATAGCACATTTGAGGTAGTGCTCCTAGCTTGTCTAGGCAGCCTCGGTTAGGGGAAGAACCCCTAATTTACTTCTCAAATACTCATGAGCTTCTCAAGGTAAAGCTTTAGTGAATATGTCTGCTAATTGTTCTTTTGTATTCACATATTCCATTCAGACTTCTTTGTCTTGTACTAATTCTCTCAAGTAGTGATACTTGATTGCAATGTGTTTGGTCTTAGTGTGCATCACTGGATTCTTAGAAATATTGATAGCACTTGTGTTGTCATAGAAAATAACAACAGGTTCAATGATTTCTTCTTTCATGCCTATCAACAATTGTTTTATCCATACCAAGTTTGAACAGTTTACTATAGCAGCAACATACTCGACCTCGGTAGTAGATTGGGAAATGCAATTTTGTTTCTTGCTCGTCCAAGAGACTAATTTTTGTCCAAGAAAGAAAGTTCCACCACTAGTACTCTTTCTGTCATCTACATTTCTTCCCCAATCAGCATCTGTATAAACTTGAAGTTCAAATTTGTCATCCTTCTTATAATATAGACCATAGTCAATAGTTCCTTTCAAGTATCTCATAATTATTTTCATGGCCATCATATGTGTTTCCTTAGGATTGGCAGATAATCTTGCCACAATCCCAATAGCTAATGCAATATCTAGTCTGCTATGTACAACATACTACAATTTTCCAATCATGGATCTATACAGAGTGCGATTCACTTCTACAACATCATCATTCTTAGATAACTTTTGTCCAGTAACCATAGGAGTTCCCATTGGTTTAGCATCTTCCATCCCAAAATTTTTCAATATTTCATTAACATACTTAGACTGTGTAATGAAAATTCCATTCTTCTTCTGATATACTTGTAAACCAACAAAGAATTTGATCTCACCAAACATACTCATTTCAAATTCAGTTTGCATTTCATTTGAGAAACTTTTACATAATGTATCTTGTCCACCAAAAATAATGTCATCAACAATAAATTTTGCCAACAAAATACCTTTACCTTCTTCATCCTTCATGTAGAGATTGCTTGTGTCATTTGTTCTTGAAAATCCAATCTGTATCAAGTAGTTGTGCAACCTCTCATACCATGCTCTGGGAGCTCGCTTCAATCGATATAATGCTTTGTTCAGTTTGCACACCATGTGTCTTCTGTTTGGATCAATAAAACCTTCTGGTTGTTCTATGTAAACTTCTTCTTCTAGTATACCATTAAAAAATGCAGACTTTACATCCATTTGATATATCTTAAAATCTTTATAAGCAGCATATGCAAGCAGAGTTCTTACTCCTTCCAACCTAGCTATAGGGGAAAATATCTCCCCATAATCTATTCCTTCTTCTTGTGCATAGCCTTTGCATACCAGCCTAGCTTTGTTCCTAGTGATTTCACCATTTTCATTCATCTTATTCTGAAATACCCACTTTGTTCCTATAACATTATTGTTTACAGGTCTTGGCACCAGAGTCCAAGTATCATTTTTCTTAATCTGGTCAATTTCTTCATTCATTGCTTGTATCTAGTCTTCATTCTCCAATGCTTCTCTAGTTGTCTTCAATTCAAATTCACATAGTAGACATGTTGGATCCTTAGTCTTACTTCTAGTCTAGATTCCAATATCTTTGTCTCCAATTATCTATTCAGGCTTATGATGTCTTCTTACATCTTTTTCCAAAATAGGTTCAGTTGTTCTCTCCTCTATTTCATCATGTTCCTCAACAAGATTGTTAGATTCAACTTCAGAATGCTCGACAACCTCTTCCTGATACTCAACAACATTTTATTGTAGCTCGGCATGTTCTTGTTCTCTCTCGGCATTATTTTCCTGACACTCGGTAGCTTCTGTCTGTCATTCGGCATTGCTTACCCAAGACTCAGCATCAGGTGCAAGTCTGTTACTTGCCTCTTCTTCTTCTTCAATGTACACAAAAGATCTATAATCTTCTGGTTCTCTTTTGTTGTCAGCTTCATTTCTTTCTTCATATTCATCAATTTTAGCATTCACACTTTCCACTATTTTGTTAGTGTTAGAGTTCAAACACTTATAAGCTTTACTTTTTTTGGAGTACCCTAGGAATATGCCTTCATCGCTCTTAGCATCAAAATTTCCATTCCTAGTGTCTTTTAGTATATAGCACTTACTTCCAAAGATTCTAAAGTATTTGACACCCGGTGCATGTCCATGCCATAATTCATAGGGTGTCAGATTTGTACCTTTCTTGATCTGTGCCCGGTTAAGATTGTAGACAGTAGTGCTTATAGCTTCTTTCCAATATTTTTATGCCACATTCTTTTCAATCATCAATGTCCTTACACAATCCAAGATAGATATGTTTCTCCTAAGTTCTGCTATACCATTCTGTGGAGGTGTTCTAGGTGCAGACATCTATCTTTTAATTCCTCTATCATTGTAAAATAGATTAAATCCATTTGATATAAATTCTCCACCTCGGTTAGATCTAAGACATTTCAGGTTCCTACCTATCTCCTTTTCAACCTTAGCCAAATACCACTTAAAATAGTGAAAAGCTTCAGATTTTTCTTTTAGAAACATCACATGCATCATCCTAGTATGATCATCAACAAATAAGATAAAGTATCTAGCACCACAGTAACTTTGTACACCCATAGGTCCACAAAGGTTAGTATGAACCAAATCTAAAATATTTTCAAAAGTAAAAGATTTTCTCTTAAAACTTGACTTTGTCATTTTTCCTAACTAGCATTCCTTGCACATCACATTCTCAGGTTTCTTCAATCTAGGTAGACCTCTTACCTTTTTCTTCTTACTTATTTCTACCAGATTGTCAAAGTTAACATGACACGGCCTTTTATGCCATAACCAAATATCATCAAGTTGTGCAATTAAACATGTTTCTTCAGATAGGTCAAGATAGAACAAATTACCTCTAGTCTGATCTCCACTTCCAGTCAGTTCTCTAGTAGCATTAAATATTTTAGCTTGCTTGTGATGAAATTCCACTCAGTAACCAGTTTTGTTAAGATGAGCAACACTTAACAAATTATAATTAAGACCTTCAACCCAATATGAATTTTCACAAGATATCTTATCAGTCAGTTTAATCAAACCTTTTCCTCTAATAGGACATGGTGCATCATTACCAAATTTTACACTTTTACCTCTGTAATGATGTAAGGTCTCAAACTTATGTTTGTCACCAGTCATGTGATGTGAACAGCCACTGTCAATAATCCATTTATCATTCTTGTTCACATAGGATATCAATGCAATTTTCTCATCCTCATCAGATTCATCTTTCATTGCCACATAGACTACCTCAATTTCAAAATCATCACTACCAGTGTCAGTCTCTTTTTCAGCAATGTAACAAGATTTCTTACCTTTTCCTTTGTAGTCTATGTTCCTTTGGTAGCTTCTATCATCTTTTATATCTTTGTGTTTGCTTTTCCTTTCATCATCTTTATCCTTCATGTCAGGACATCTAGCAGCTATATGACCAACATTATTACATGCAAAACATATAATAGGGAGTTTACCTTTATACTTTCCTTTTCCCCTTCTCAGTCTTCTAGCCATAAGAGCTTCTAGATCTTCTAGGTCTTCATCAGAAGTGTCACTGTCACTTTCACTTTCACTTTCACTGATGCATCTTTCCTTTTCTTTCTTTGGCTTATTCATAACTAGTTGTGACTTAAAAGAATATTCAACATTTCCAATGCTTCCAACAGTGAAATTATCATAGTTAGAGAGTTCAAAAGTAGTCAGCTTACCAACCAAACTTTCCAAAGTAAGCACATTAGCAGAGTTACATCTAGATTCCTGAATAGCTGAGATCTTAATAGCATATATAGGATGTAGGGTTCTTAGTACTTTCCCAATTATAGTTTCATCATCAATAGCCCCATGTGCTCCTCTAATAGCATTCACAACTTCTTTTATTCTACCATAATATTGTGCAATGTTTTCACCTTCTTGCATTCTCATTTCATCAAACTTGCCTCTAAGACTCTTGGCATTTGCTTTCAACACATTCAAATCACCACCATAGATTCTTGCAAGAGTGTCCCACATATCCTTTGCAATTGTGCAGTCCTTAATGTCCTCAAATTCTAGATAGCTTAGGGCAGATGCAATTTCCAGCATTCCCTGATTATGTTCTTGCTTAGCTCTCATTTCTTTGGCAGTCAAAGGTGTAACAGGTGAAACATAGTTGTTCTTAATGTAGTACTTTGCAAAGTCACCAATACCGATCAGATGTAGCTTCATCAAGCTTTTCCATGCAAGGAAGTTTTCCTTATTCAGCTTCGGTACCTCCTTCTTATACATCCTAATCATTTGCTTCAAGCCCTTTTAAACTTGATTCTGTCAACACTAATAATAAGCAACGAAGCTCTGATACCAATTGTTAATATGATTTAGAACAACAGAGAGGGGGGGGTGAATCAGTTGTTCTCAAGTCCTCATGTATAAAAAAATCTCAAAAACTTATCCTTAAATCAGATCCAAAACCAAAACAAACTCGATCATCACTAATTCAATAATAGAAACATCTAACAATGCAGTCCACTACCTAGCTGTAACTTAACTTGCAAAACATAGTAATGCTTAGATCTAAACATTCACACAAGTATAAACACCAGGATTTATAGTGGAAACCTAATTTGGGAAAAACCACTTTGTAACATGCTACTATTATTTTCACTCTTCTGAAGTGAGTTCAGTAAAAAGTCAACCCTGTTAAAGGTTACAATACACACTGTCAAATGTGACCCGGTTAAAGGATTTCAATCACCCTATTAAAAGTGAGCCTAGTCATAGAACTTACTGTATACACTTAAAAATGGCTTCATTAATTAATTAAATATTTATTATTTAATTACTATTGACTTGATAAATTAATTAAATATTTATTATTTAATTAATATTTGTTTCTTCTATTTATTAAGTAAATTATTCAATTTATTTAATAAATTCACTATAGTCTAATTCTATATCCTAAGTCTTCTAAAAAGTCTATTAAAGTGATTTAATTAAATACACAATCACCTAAATATGACTAAATCCCCTAGTCCACTTCATCCACCTAGTCATCTGACACCTCACCTTGGCTAAGGTAAATAATTATTATTAATTATTTATTCATATTTATCCTCACCCACACGTCCTATTCTTAAGGGCTATGTGGCCTCATAGGACTTGGTCTCATGACCACATGTTCTCTCAACAACCAAGTCAAGAGACATTCCCTATTCCTAAGGGGCTTCTCAAGCCACCTCTAAGGGTCAAGAGTGAGTCATAGGACACTTGTGCAAAGAATCCTCATGAGGAAAAGGTCTTTCCCTCTTTCTCTCTTTGGTCTTTGTGAGACACTTGACATGTGTCTTTCCCTTCCACCTTCTTCTCCTCCATGTCAATATGAGAGGAACATCATCCCTATTCTTCCTCTCACATTCCAACTACATCCCCCTTTCTCTCAACTCCTTCAACCAAGTCAATTCTAACCCTAGGATTTTCCACCTTTCATTCTCAACCGTAGGATTCTGCCACCTAGGCCTAGATCCTCCAAAACTCTATAAAAGGAGCCTCATTTTCCATTTGAAAGCTAATAGGTATTTTTGGAGAACAAGCATTCAAGCAATCAAGTATCCATATTACCATCCCATCATTTGCATTTCATCCACCATATTTGCATAATCAAGTTTTAGTTGTGCACTCATTTCATTCAATCTCCACACTTTGGAATCATCTTGGGAAAGAGCTTCATTTGGAAATCTGAGAGCTCAACATCTTCAAGAAATCAAAGCTAGGAGGACAATGGAGACAAGCTGCATTTGTAGGTGAAGGTAAATTGTTAATTTGGTTTCATTTGTTATTGCATTCTTCATTGTAGTTTGCTTATTAGATAGATTTATTAACCTTTTATTAGTTAATTCATCATTTAGAATAGTATCCAACTAATTTGCATACATTTTTGGCGCTAGAAGGAGGGCCCAACCGAGCTTTTCACTTTCAGTTTTTAGTTTTCTATGTGCAAGTTTTTCTACATGTTATTTCTGCACATTTGTCCACGATTCCTGCGCATCTGTTCATTTCTACTGCGCATCCATTTTCTGTATTTTCCTCTTTGTCATATTTACTACGCATTTGTCCATGATTCCTGTGCATATATCCATTTTCACAGTGCATACATAATAACTGTGCATACATATCACCAAGTTGCGCATTCATTAAACTATTTCATGCATACATCATTCCTAGGCATACATCCATACTTACTGCGCATATATCACACTGTTCTGCGCATTTATCAGTTTCTGTAGAAAATTCAATTTTCTGTTAGATTTTTTTTTAGCTAACATTTTGATGAGTGTCTGTTCATTCTAGTAGTATTTTTAGGCTGTTTTGCAAGACGTAATTTTTGAAGACCCCATTGCTAAAAAACATTTTTCTAACAATTTGATTTGCAGATTACCAAGGGGTTTGCAAAATAGACTATAATCTCGTTTGGGCTTAAAATACGACATGTTTTTGCTTTGTGTGTTTTCCTTAGCCTAGATTCAAGTGTCTATTGTGTTTTGCTTAATAACATAATTGTAATCCCAAAATTATAACAACATATCCTCTCCCCTCGCCATTCATGGACCTTGGGTGTAAGAGAAATTGTTATAATTTTTAGAGGGCGGTCTTTGGTGGGAAAAGAGGTACTCACCCCAAGGAATGACCCAACCGGTAACAGGCTAAAGCCAAGCCATTCCAAACTGGTATATAAAAAATGCTAGTGTGATTAGTCTCACATTAGACAGGTGTGAATTCGTTGTGGCAACCAAAATCTCCTCCAGTACCCCAGTGGTGCGTTAAAGTCCTACTTAGTAGAGGTGAAAGCCTTGCTTTGAAAGGATTGGGAGAGCCCCCTTAATTGGGAAAATGACTTGATCACAACCACCTGAACGGATGTCTTTACTACAAACTTTTGTTTAGTGGCCAAAAACCTTCTATCTGCTGGCTCAAGGAGTCACCCAAGCTCATGAAGACACCCCACATTACTCACGGTTCATAGTAGAGATAGCAGTTCTTTGGGAAGTAATGACCCATTGAATTTGAAACTTGGTGTGCCTAAGAAGTGAGTGCACTGTAAGGAGGAGCCCGTGCCTCCAAGTTCCTAGGTTGTCCGCTGTGGATTTGCGTGGCTGGATTTTATTATCCTAGTGGGGATTCAGCAGATATCGTCCTTGCCAACCTTAGGATTATAAGCGTGTTTGTGCATTCATACTAGATTAAAATCATCTTTGTCTTGCATGTGTGTGTTTATGCATTTTTACTTTGCCAAAAACCAGAAAACATCAGAAACACAAAAAAAAAAAAAAAAAAAAATTTCTCAATCATCAAACCAGCAAAATCATCAAAAATTTGATAACCTGCGCATACATCAAATCTTACTGCGCATACGATCTCTGTTACTACGCATTTACATTTATCAGATCGCATCTGTCACAATTTGTTGCGCATTTGTTTCATTTTATTGTGCATATATCACACTATCCTGCACATTTGTTGTTGTGCATTTACAATAGAGAGCATTCCAACAGGCTTTGGAATTTCAAATTCACTTTTTCAAATACCCATTTTTGTCTTCAGTAAGATTCTAGAAAAATAGTTAAGTTACATAGACCTCTGATTTCTAATTTGACCACTTTCATCACTTTTCATCATCATTCCTTCCTCAAGAGTCAACAAATCACTTTCTTCCAATCTTAAAAATTCTCAGTGTGGTGTTGAAAATTTACCTTATCTATCAGACTTTGATCTTGGTGAGCTTATCATATCAGGATATATCATCCTTAACCATCAAGCTTACTTAGATTATTGTTTCTTGACACCAATTTTTAGTGCTTATCATATCTTCTCTACCAATCATTCTCCATATCTTTTTATCAAAAAATCTTTCATCCCATAATCAATTTCATCTATTTTATGGTTCAAACTCGATCTCAGAAACTCAAACAACCTATTAATCCAGAATCCCTAGACAAAATGGAAGGCAATAACAGTAATGAAGAAAATCCTTGGCCCAAAGAGCCTCCTAAGAAAACTCATCCTCTCACATTTGATGATGAACCTACTAATGAGGAACTTAGGGATGCTGCACAAGATCCTAAATTTTTACAAGTCATGGAACGACTCATAGGCTTGGATAAAGAGATGTATTTCCTCATGCTTGCTCAACAAGGAGCTAAGTTACCAAGTGATTTTGATGTTACCAATATTAGAGAACCAACTCCTACAAAAAATTAAGATATCCTTAAAGGTTCTCAAGATCCTCATGGAGCAAAGGAAATCAATCAACAATCCAATGCCTCTCAGATCAATCAACAATCCAATGCATCCCATAGTGATCAACAACAAAAAAAATTTCAAAATAATCAGCAATCCAATGCTCCTCAATATACTCAACAGCATAATGATTCCCAAAACCCGGAAGGAAGCACATTATCTTTGGATCCCATCCTACAACAAATCCAAATGCTTCAACAACAAATCCTGACATCCAAACTGGATCATCAACAAAGAAGTATTCATTGGATGATATATGTCCTTATCCTTTTGATAAGAATTTAGCAATGATTCCATTCCCTCCTCATTTTGAGGTACCAAAATTTGACAAATACAAAGGGAATTCCGATCCACAAGCCCATATTCGTGAGTTTTGTGCTGCTTGTATTGAAGTCACTCACAATGACACTTATCTTATGCGACTATTTCCATGAAGTTTAGGAGGACAAGCCATGGAATGGTTCTCCAAACTTCCCCCCAGCATCAAATCTTTCAATGAGCTTCTTGACAAATTTGTGACTCATTATTCATATAACATCAAACATGAGGTCACTATGCTTGATCTTTGCAATGCACATCAAAAGAATGGAGAACCTTTCCTTACTTGTTTGCAAAGATGGCGTCAATTGTTTTCTAAATATCCACGAATGATTCCTAAACAAGAAAAGATGGATATTTTTGTGCATAACCTTACACCAGAAATGAGTTATAGGTTACAATTGCAATGTCCACCAAATTTCAATAAGCTCATAGAAAATGGTATCAAGATTGAGGAAGCCATGGTCCGAAAAGGTGAGATAAAACTTTATTCCAAAGACAATGCTGGATCCTCAAATTCAAATTCCAACACTTATAATTCCAATTCCAACAATGACAAATTGAAATATTCGAATAAAAATAAAAACATTGTCAATGACAGAATTGTTGATAATTGTAATGTCCAACCGACAAAACCTCTTCTAAATCTCACAAGTATGACCAACGCTACTCAAGCTACATACAACAATCAGTCGGCAAATCAAAATACCACCAAGGATTCACCTAAACCAAGATTTCCTTTTATCTCACCTCAAAGAAACTTTACTCCTTTAGGGGAATCTCTCGAATCAGCATTACGAAAGTTAATCACCAAGAAACTCATCACGCTTCCTGAACCGAAAGATTATGAACCTAGAGTGAAGCCTTCTTGGTGGAATGGAAATGATTATTGTGAATTCCACAGAGGAAAATGACATATAACTAATGAATGTCAAAGACTTAAAAATGTGATCCAAGACTTAATCGAAAGCGGTGAAATTAGTGTTGACGGACATGCCTCGAATGAATCACATACGGCCTTCAAAGATCCACTTCCTAAGCATGAAAAGGGAGGTTCTTCCAACAATAAGGGTGACAACCAAGCCAATTATAATAACACACCCTATAGATATGTTGGTAACATTTCTGACCATCATCCTTCTGCATATTATGCCAATGTCATTACCATAAAGGGAAAATCAGAGAGTCAACCAATCCATGCTACTACTTGTGCTCAAGCCAAGGTTACTCTCCAAGGAGTCTAGTCTAAACCAAGCACTACTCACAATAAGTCTGTTTATGTTCCAAAGTCCATACCCAATACTTCCAACCAGTACAATCTTTTGGAACAGCTGAAAAAGACACCGGCCCAGATATCCATCTTAGAGCTTTTGTGTCTTTCTCCATCTCACAAAGATATCCTTGAAAAAGCTCTCTTAGAGACCCAAGTTCCAACAACTCTAGATCCTAATCAATTTCAAGCTATGGTGGGCCATTTAAAAACCCCACACTATTTTTCCTTTATTGAAAATGATGATTTAGCCATTACCCAACCTCATAATGCTCCTTTACATATCGAAGTCCTTGTCCAGAATCATAAGATTAAAAGATTATTAATAGATGGGGGAGCTGGTTTGAATATCTGCACGTTAAAGCTAGTCCTTGCATTGGGATTTTCTGAGAATGTCATTGATCCAAAAAATAAAATCACAATAAAAGCCTATGATGAGGAAGAGCGATCATCCAAGGGGTCCGTTGTTCTTCCAATTAGTATTGGTCCTATTGTCGAAGATGTATCTTGTCAAATTCTGGACATAGATCTTGCTTATAATATTCTTTTGGGAAGACCATGGATTCATTCCATGCAAGCTGTGCCATCAACTTATCATCAATGTATAAAATTCCCTCACAATGGTCAGGAGATCACTATCAAAGGAGATTCCAATCCTTGTCAATATTATAGCAATGTGAAGATTTCTAATTCTTTGGTTCCCAATAATCGTACTAGATCTTCTGCAACTACACCTGGTGACCCTAGTAATATAGCATCAACTTCTAAATTAGATGGGATCAAGATAGATATCAAAGAAAGAAGTATGGGAGAATATACTTTAGGTCAAGCTCTTTGTATCACTGAGTTACCTTTATCTCCTAAATCATATGGTAGGTCTTTGATCACTAAACAACAATCAGAACCCCCTTCCACACTTGTTTATAACACATTTATCAGTGGGGGCACAATATCCAAAGAGGCAGCTGAGCGTAATGCAAATTATTGGCTTAAGACATAGAAGATTGAAGAGGATATTAAACATGATTATATATCACCTGATGTCTATGGAAAAGGGTATACTTTGCTAAAAAAGATGGGATATCAAGGTGCTGGACCTCTAGGGTTACAAAGAGAAGGTGTTATAAAACCAATTTTGCAAAATCCTAATTATCAAAGAGACACTACAAGATTAGGATATAAAGGAGAAGGACCACAAGAAACAAAAGGAAAAGCAAAAATACCACCTTTTCATGAGACATCTAAAGCTCCTGCCTTACAATTCAGAAAGCATGGTATGTATGTAGATCCAGAGAAACAAAGGATAGCTCAAAGAATCATTGATAGACTTGAAGATAATGATGATTCTGATTCTAACGATTATGAATGGGATTCCTTATCTGATGGTGCTAAAGAAATAGGAGTCAATGTTGTCCATAAATATAGTAACGATTACCATGAGGGTGAGAGTTCAATGAGTGACTCACTAGGATTGATCCCATGTAATACTACTCATGTTGATCATGAGTGAAGTGAGCGTTATCTTATGACAGTTGATTCAAATGAGAGTATGGAAATAGACCTCGCTGATACTATCATAAACCTTGACAAATTTTCCATCAATACCATCTCTACTTTTGAAACCAACCCAAATGATCCAATGCCCCTTGTCCGTCCTGACCTTATTGATTGGGATTCTCCTGATCACCCCGAACTTGATGTCTTCCATAATGATGATGTGATCATTGACTATCTTGGTATCAGGGATCATTTTCCACCAGGGGATCACAAGTCAGGATTTCTGATAGAACTCAATGACATGGCCTATTTTGGAGAGAGTGCCAATCCTTTCAGTCATAAAAATATAAAAATAATCAGCAGATCTAATGGTGAAAACCACTCAGTGGCAGTATTAGATCCAAAAATAGTAAAAAGAAAAGACGCATCTAATGGTGAAAACCTCTCTAAGGTGCCTGATGATGGAAGGATTGACACTCTTCCCAACTATCTAGATTGAGAGCAATCTGCCATTCTTATAGAACCGACAGTACCACTTAACATTGGAACAGAGGAGTCTCCACGCATCCTCAAAGTAGTAGCATCCTTGACAAAATCAGAGAAAGAAGCTTTTGCAAAAATTTTCAGAGAATGACAAATCAACTTTGCTTGGTCCTATGCTGATATGCCTGGTTTGGACCCCAATCTCATTATGCATCATTTATCTATCAAACCAAGTGTAAAACCAGTTAAGCAAAAGCTCCGCAAAATGCATCCTCACATTGCTCTAATGGTGAAAGCAAAATTGAAGAAGCTCCTAGATGTTGGATTCATTCAAGCTATTGACTATGCTGAGTGGATTTCAAATATTGTTCCAATTTCAAAACCAGACAAGTCTATCAGGATTTGTATTGATTTTTGAGATCTTAATAAAGCTTGTCCGAAAGATGACTTCCCTTTGCCAAATATTGATATGATTGTTAACCTAACAGCTGGGCATGAGATGTTATCATTAATGGATGGATTTTCTAGCTATAACCAAATCAAGATTGCGCCAGAAGACCAGGAAAAAACTACTTTTACTTGTCCATGGGGTACATACTGCTGGAATGTAATGCCATTTGGCCTCAAAAATGCTGGAGCAACTTACCAAAGAGCCATGACCACGATCTTCCATGACATGATGCATACCATCATGGAAGATTATGTTGATGACATTTTAGCAAAATCCAAAGACAGAGCTGGTCATTTGAGAGTGTTAGATAAAATATCCACCCGGATGGAAAAATATCAGATTCGACTCAATCCAAAGAAATGTGCATTCGGGGTCACATCTGGCAAACTGTTAGGGTACATTGTCTCAGCTAAAGAAATCGAAATAGATCCAGAAAAGGTTAAAGCAATATTGGAGATGGCTTCCCCCACTAACATTAGTCAGCTAAGATCTTTACAGGGGCATCTACAATCCATCCGAAGATTTTTTTCTCAACTAGCAGATCGCAGTCATCCCTTTCAACATTTGCTGCATAAAAATATCTTATTCCAATGGGATGATAAGTGTGAGGAAGCTTTCAACAAAATCAAGCAGTATCTAGCAAATCCTCCAACTCTGATGTCACCAATTCCTGGCAAGCCACTCTTACTCTACATTTCAGCCACGACAGCCTCACTAGGTGCTCTTCTCACTCAACAAGATCATGAAGGAAAAGAAAAATCCATCTACTACATCAGTCACACTCTAGTGGGATATGAGTTAAACTATTCCCCTATTGAAAGAGCATGTCTAGCTATTGTCTTTGCTTCACAGAAGTGGCAACATTACATGTTGTCACATTCTACTCAGCTTATTGCAAAGATTGATCCATTAAAGTATTTGTTAAGCAAGACTGCATTGACAGGTAGGTTGGCTAAGTGGGTCATGCTACTTAGCGAGTTTGATATTGAATATGTAGATAGGAAGGCTATCAAAGGTCAAGTGATCATAGATCAACTAGCTGATGCTCCATTAACGGATGACCATCCTATACACACAGAGTTTCCTGATGCTCATATCTTAGCTTTGTCTACACAAACATGGAAATTATACTTTGATGGCTCATACACTCAACAGGGTTTAGGAGCTGGTATACTTTTTATCACGCCACAAGGATACACTATTCTAAAATCTTTCAAGTTGTTATTTCCTTGCACTAATAATGTAGCAAAATATGAGGCTTTGCTGATTGGGTTAAAAATGGCTTTACAATGGAATGTATCTGAAATAAATGTCTACGGAGATTCTCAACTAATTGTTAACCAGGTTAATGATGATTACCAGACCAAAGATGATAAGTTATTGCCATATAAACATATGGTGGATGACTTTAAAAAGTATTTCTCTATCATCACTTTTGAGCAGATTCCTCGGCATGAAAACAAGGCTACTGATGCCATGGCAACGATTGCTTCTTTATTTGATATAGAAGATACCAAGGCCCATTTTGAGTTCTTGGTGGAATCCTTGACTTGTCCTTCATATGATGATCCTGATACGAGTATTATATGTCATCTGATTGGACATGACTCCCCAACCTATGGAAAGATCTATTCTTACCTCAAAGATAACACTTTACCTCCTGACCTATCCCGTAATCAAAAATGAACTTTTCTCCGCCAAACCTCCCGCTATATCTTAATATCTGACACCCTTTATTGGTGAGGTTTTGACGGTACTCTCCTACGATGTCTCGAACATGATGAAGCTCAACTTTCCTTACAGGATGTACATGAAGGTATTTGTGGGACACATTCGAGTGGTCCCTCTTTAGCTAAGAAAATCATGCATATGGGTTATTATTGGCCTACCATGGAAGCAGACTCTTTTCATTTTGCTAGGGCATGCAAGAAATGTCAGATACATGGAAACCTTATCCATGCTCCAGCACAAGAGTTACATCCTTTTACAACTACTTTGCCATTTAGTCGGTGGGGACTCAACCTCGTGGGTGCTATCAATCCTCCATCTTCCCATGGTCACAAATGGATCCTCACTGCCACAGAATACTTCACTAAATGGATTAAGGTCGTTCCATTAATTACTGCCACAGGGAAACAAATATCCATGTTTATCTTAAACTATATCATCTGCAGATATGGTATACATATGTATCTCATTACTGATCATGGGAAACAGTTCCAAAACTAGGACATGGATGAACTGTGTGCCAAATTCCACATCACCCACAACTATTCCACCATCTACTATCCTCAAGGAAATAGCCAAGCTGAGGCGTCAAACAAAATAATTGTTAAAATCCTACAAAAGACTGTCAATGACGCTGGCCGTGACTGGCATCTCCAACTTAATCCTACCTTATGGGCTTACCACACCTCCATCTGTACTCCTACTAGAGCCACTCCATACTCCCTTGTCTATGGATCTGAAGCAGTCCTGCCCCTCGAGGTCGAGTTGCCTTCACTTCATGTTACTCTTAAAGATTTAATTCTTGATGAAGAGTATAGAGTTGCACGCTTGACTAAATTGGACCTCCTAGATGAACGTCGTCAGTGCACCTATGATCATTTGAAAGTTTATCAGCAGTGTCTGTCCCGTCAGTACAACAGCAAGGTAAAGATCAGAGACTTTCAGTTGGGTGACTTAGTCCTTTGAGAAAATCCAAAGAATCAACAACACCGTGAAAAGAAGGGTAAGTTCAAATCTAATTGGTTAGGACCTTTTGTGATTACAGCAGTCTATGGTTCTAGAGCTTATCAGTTATCTACACCTGAAGGGGATCCCTTGGATGAACCTCTTAACAGTATCCATCTCAAGAAGTTTTATCCCTGAAATCCCAATGCAAGGGGCATGTATATAGGCTGTATATATATATTCTGTAAAAAACAAAAAATAAATAAATAAATAAAAATTCATAAAAATCAAAAGAAAAATTGCAATAAAAGCATATGGTGAAAACTTGGAAACAGGTGCGATGTGTGACAAGCTAGCTCCTCTATCTATTAGGCTTCTTTTAGTGTGTCTGTTCATTGTATATATCCATAATAACATGATTAGTCAGTCCTCATCCCCGCCATGTATATATCATAATAAAATGGCCAAATCTTGCACCATTCCTTGTATTTACCCATAATAAAATCCCATCATAGCTTGATCTTTTGTCATGGTCTTCATCCTAGTCTTGTTGTGTCTTTCTTCATCCATAATAAGTCAGTCCATCACCT
Source organism: Chamaecyparis obtusa (assembly GCA_027943335.1). Taxonomy (NCBI): domain Eukaryota; kingdom Viridiplantae; phylum Streptophyta; class Pinopsida; order Cupressales; family Cupressaceae; genus Chamaecyparis; species Chamaecyparis obtusa. The sequence goes on from BSBK01000661.1 coordinate 346,500, forward strand.
AGCTGGGGGCATGTCCTTGACCTAGTTTAAGAAGTGGATCTATGATAGTCGTGACTCTTAGAGGACATAATGGAGTTATTTTCACCAGGCAAGTAGACACAATCAAATGTCCTTTTATAATGGTATCTTCATGCTGAATCCAAATCTATGATCTATTCTTCGAAACGTGACCACTTATCTATACATCTTGACTATACCTCATCACTTGAATTGATTAACATATCCTAAATCAATCCTTTTGGAAAAAGAAATGTATATTCATGGCAGGCATGTTAGAATGATTTGTTATAACTTATGCATTCATATCTAGATTTCATTGTTATCATGCTTCCTATGCTATTCCAAGATATCTTTGACATGAGTTTGAAACTCTCATATGGCATTGATTAGAATAGTCAGGATGGGGCATAATATTTTCTTTGATTGCTGTTTGTGGGGTATTTTCTAATGAAATCGAAGGAACAAGTAATTGGGGTGTCTGTGTATAAGTGCCTTCATCCATTTCATAGTATGGACAACATGCAAATCATGTTGTTCTAACAAATGCTATTTATGGTGATACGCCATCACATACCTTGACTCCAAATATTTGTTCCCTGATGGAGGGGGGGAATATTCCTTGTCTATTATGCAAATGAAACTCAGGTCATCTTGGTTCAATTATACCTAGATGTTTGTCAAGTTTGCAATATTAAACTCCATGCAAAAAGTGCTCAGGTCATCCTGGTTTAATTATACCATGATGCTTGCATTTTCTTGCAACATAACGAGCTCAATGATGAAACTCAAGTTCTAGTTATTATGAAGTTCTAAGATGCTACCTAAAGTTGTGGAGATACTCATTTCATATTTCATTTTTCATTGCATTATACCATCTCCTCAATTTGCATATCAGTGCTCCTTTTATAGAGATTTGTAGGTTATCTTTTAGGTTATATGATTCTCCTAATCCATTTTTCTTATGTCAAAAACATTGTTATTTAAGTTGAGGACATTTGGATAACCAAACATATTATGATTTTTTGCATTTAACATTTAAATCATTTAGCGACATATGTTATCTTCATTAGGAGTGTTCATTTATATATAATTTGGTCATTTATTATAGCTATCATTTCATCTCATTTTCTTTTATCATGTTATCCGTTATTACATTTAATCATCTTAGGTACATTATCATTTATTACATTAGATATCATTTGCATTATATCATTCATTTATTATTTATTATCCACATTGTTCATCACAATATTGCATTGATAATCACATAGCATTAGTAAACTCATTTAAGACATGCATTTATATCACCATCATATGATTATTAACCATTAAGCATCAACAATATCAAATCATGCATATAAATCATTTTGCATTTTAAGACATACATTTTATGCATATGAAAGTAAATCATCACATCCTGCATATGGCAGTACGCACATGTATATAAATCATCAAAGCAAATCATGATAGAACTGCATCACATACAATCCATAAAACCACAAAAATATTTGAATGTCCAATGATATAAATCAATAACAATGTGTCCATAGTCAGTGTCCGTCAAGTCAAAATATAATGATACAATGAATCATAATGGTACAACAGTGTATACAATGCTCTCTCACCATCTATGAACCACTGCCTCCAGACTTTGTATGTCGTTGTCTACGGGATGCTATGTGGCCCTGTGCTGCTACACTCCCTGATGCTGAGGATCCACCCTGACCTCCTGAACCTGTCGGTGCTCTGGGAGGACATGATGATACCCCTCCACTACCAGCTGGTGCCTGTCGCTCATATGTTGTTGATCTGATGCCAACTAAGCTCTCTCTATAGCTCCCGATCCACTAATCCCTCGGGACTACCTCTTGCCAGTAGGATATCTCCTTCCCGGCATGTATCATGGCTCTCATGATATCCCCATGGGGACCTAGGTCCTCTGTCCTCTATAACTCATCTAATAGCATCCTTGACTCCCTGAGTCTCTCAACAGCTGAATCTCTCTCTGCTCGCAGCACATCCATCTGTCTGCCCATCCTCTCAATCTTTCTCTCCAGACTTGGAACCTAGTCTACTTCTACCTGGATAGCTGCTAGTCAGACTAGCAGTGCATCAATATCAGGCTCCTCCTTAGCAGCATCTTTATGTAAATAGGGATCCTGTCCCCCGATGTCCATGTCTGTCTGCTCATCCTGTCCCTGTAGATCTGGCATCTCCACATCTAGCTCATCTTGTATGCCCCCCTGTACCACATCAACCTAGGTCAATAGAATGTCTACCTCATCCTGTGCTTGCCCTTGTGCCTGTACCTGTGGTACCTATGCCTGTGCCTATACTGTAGCAACTGGTATTTGTACTACAGCAACTGGTATTTGTACCTGAGTGACTGGTACCTATAATGGTGCTCCTGTAGCTGGTTGTGTTGGCTGTACCAGAGGCTGTCTCCATCCCTGTCCCCTCTACCTCACTCCACCTCCCCTCATCTGTGGGCCAACTCTCCCTCCATCTCCCCCACCTCCATCTCTGCCACCATCTCCACCACCTCCATCTCCTCCTCTCCCTCATCCCCTCCTATCTCGACCTCACCACCTCCCCAGACATCTATCTACTGGATCTCTCTCTGGCGGTCTCACTGCTGGATCTGTAATCTATGGCACCGGATGATCTCTCAAAAACTACTCTAAATCAACAGTCATCCCAGGGTCAACCACTGTCTATCTCATGGACCATGCCTGGAATGGTGCATCCAAAAACTCCTTCCATGCAACATCAAATGATGCCATGGGCCCCCAATCCCGTCTCTCCTAATGTGTCTGTGCAAACTCGGTCACTCCCTGAGGCATACCCTGTATCCTACCAAACTGTCGCAGAACCCGGCTAACCAGCCGTCTCTCAATAATAAAGGGCATCTGCCCTATCAGACATCATGCCTCAAAACAAAATCTCAGCTGCCGCTCATCATCCCACGGCTCACACCCTAGGTAGGGTCTCCATGTCACTGTGTCCAGTGTATCAAAAGTATAGCGTCAAAACTCTAAATGGCCCAGTTTTTCCTGAGACAAAATTAAAGTGTATAAATGAATATAGGGCTGCCCTACACCCTGAAATCGAATCACCAATGGCCTCGTCACTGCAATATGCTCCCATGCCCAAACATGGAGCAGTGTCACCCCTGCTGATAGAGATGCACTCTCGTGGTACACCACCTGATGTAAATCATGGTATAGGTGTGCTAATAAACACACCCCCCAAGCAAATTGGGTCCCCTCCATCACCTGCTGTAATGTACGGCCCCACCCAACTACAAATCCGTGTGACCTCCGATCAGGGCATATGAATCCCCCAATCGCACCTGCTAGAACCACTGGAAGAGGGTCATACAAGTCGACCATATCCTCCTAGCTAATCTCCCCATCCTCTATATCATCATCCCCAAAGACGGCTCTGCACTCTGTGACTTCGCCATGTCGATCGTACTGCACTAACTCTCTTGTGATGGGAAGTTGGAGGATGCGATATACATCCTCTAGTGTCACTGTCATCTCCCCTGTCGGAAGATGGAAAGTACTCATCTCTGAGTGCCATCTCTCCACTAATGCGGTCATCATGCTTAGATTCACCCAAATCTCGGGCGTGTAAATCACATAGTAAAGTCCCGATGCTCCTATCACCAGTCTCTCTGTCTCCGATAATGCTGGTCTCAGGTTCTGTGTGACAGGATATCTCTCCTGTGACATCAGAACATCTGTGATATCCTCCTATTCAAGTCAACAACAATCAACCTATCAGATTTCACTAAACTGATCTATCAATCTATCTATCCTATCATATAAATTTCAAACATGTTTATCACGTGTTTCAATAGATGATTCTATCAATTGTCTATTTCAGACTGGCTAACTAGCGAACATGCTACAATGTTGCCAATCTTGATCAAATCGATCACAATCAACCACTGACAGATCAAATTGGCTTATCGACATCAAGTTTGACCTAATTGACTATCTATTTTGACCAACTTCTACCACCTAAAACATATGCGCAGCATTGAAACATGCATGCACAACTTTCTTTCACATTTGCGTAGGGTTTTATCAATGCCCAGTCTTCTTCCACATTTGCGCAACATTTACCGACATTTGCACAGCTTTAAACGTATGCGCTATTTTATTGACCATTTGCGCAACTTTTCATAACAAATGCACAGTGATTACCTATGTGCACTTTTATTTCATGCTTGCGCAACACTACCATTTTCCTAGTATGAATGCACACTTATCCTTAATGAATGCGCAGAATATTTGAATTTCTGCGCAAACGTCACAAGTTGCTACGCATTGATGCATCGAAACTGCGCATTCATCCTCCACCTAGAAAACTTAAAATTTTCTAATCTAATATATCATTTCATCTACCCTAAACATGCTTCAACTCTAATTTAACATGCATAAAATCATGGAATTACAAAGCAGGATCGAGTCACCTACCGGTTCACCCAAATCGGGTGGTCACTGGAAGTGTCTAACTCTCTTGAAGCGGTGATCTGACAAGGGGAACGACATCCTGGTGGCTCTACTCTTCTCTCTCTCATGCTCTGATCTCCAAGTGACAAGTGTGCATAATGAGCCTATTGTGGACCTCTTAGCCCTATTTATAGCCTGTGGACCCGGTGTGCTTGGTGTGTGGACCCAATCTCCCATTTTTCTTCCATTCCACCCCGTTTTCATCCATCTTTTCTACCGTTCTTTCGTGAGCTTTCTTGTACAAAAAATAAAAAATAAAAAATCCAATACACAATTCAAATAATCTTTTTTGTCAATCAATCTCTCGAGGGGGCATGTATAGGTCGTCTGAAACATTGTCTGGGGCAGGGCAAAAATGCTTGATTTTTCTTTGAAACAATGTGACCACCACATTATTTCAAAGAGGGGCAAAATGTATACACTTAAAAATGGCTTCATTAATTAATTAAATATTTATTATTTAATTACTATTGACTTGATAAATTAATTAAATATTTATTATTTAATTAATATTTGTTTCTTCTATTTATTAAGTAAATTATTCAATTTATTTAATAAATTCACTATAGTCTAATTCTATATCCTAAGTCTTCTAAAAAGTCTATTAAAGTGATTTAATTAAATACACAATCACCTAAATGTGACTAAATCCCCTAGTCCACTTCATCCACCTAGTCACCTAACACCTCACCTTGGCTAAGGTAAATAATTATTATTAATTATTTATTCATATTTATCCTCACCCACACATGTCCTATTCTTAAGGGCTATGTGGCCTCATAGGACTTGGTCTCATGACCACATGTTCTCTCAACAACCAAGTCAGGAGACATTCCCTATTCCTAAGGGGCTTCTCAAGCCACCTCTCAGGGTCAAGAGTGAGTCATAGGACACTTGTGCAAAGAATCCTCATGAGGAAAAGGTCTTTCCCTCTTTCTCTCTTTGGTCTTTGTGAGACACTTGACATGTGTCTTTCCCTTCCACCTTCTTCTCCTCCATGTCAATATGAGAGGAACATCATCCCTATTCTTCCTCTCACATTCCAACTACATCCCCCTTTCTCTCAACTCCTTCAACCAAGTCAATTCTAACCCTAGGATCTTCCACCTTTCATTCTCAACCGTAGGATTCTGCCACCTAGGCCTAGATCCTCCAAAACTCTATAAAAGGAGCCTCATTTTCCATTTGAAAGCTAATAGGTATTTTTGGAGAACAAGCATTCAAGCAATCAAGTATCCATATTACCATCCCATCATTTGCATTTCATCCACCATATTTGCATAATCAAGTTTTAGTTGTGCACTCATTTCATTCAATCTCCACACTTTGGAATCACCTTGGGAAAGAGCTTCATTTGGAAATCTGAGAGCTCAACATCTTCAAGAAATAAAAGCTAGGAGGACAATGGAGACAAGCTGCATTTGTAGGTGAAGGTAAATTGTTAATTTGGTTTCATTTGTTATTGCATTCTTCATTGTAGTTTGCTTATTAGATAGATTTATTAACCTTTTATTAGTTAATTCATCATTTAGAATAGTATCCAACTAATTTGCATACACTCCATTAGAATGCAACCTTGTTCAAAGGATTTAACATAACTGTTAGGTCAACCTCTGTTAAAAGGATTTTGACTATTACAATGGTTAGAAAGTAGCAGCAATATTATCTAAAAAATATACAACTCACTTTGCAAATATCAGATCTGATTCCCTACACTAATGCTGGTTTACTGACTTTGAAACTTTTCCATTTCCATCTCTGATCTGCTCGTAACTTTTCTTCAAGCAATCACCACACTTCTCCTTCAGCCTTTTCTTCTTATTCAGTCAATAAAACTTTCTTCTTCCATCATTCTCTGTTCACCATGTGCATGCATATCACAATGCTCAGGTTCCCTTATATTTTCCTCAATTAGGTTAACTTATCTTTTTCCACTCAACCTCATTCATAGATCTTAGGGTTAGGTCAAATTCATTGAATCTACCCGCTTCATGTTCTTCGGCTCCTTTTCTAGAATCATCTAAAATCTCTTAAAGATTTATAATAAAATATTTTACAATGCATTTAATGCTTCCAAACAATCAATAAATAAAGTCAACAAGTTTTACATAATCCAAGAATTCAACAATGTCGGCTCCAAAATTAAATTCTCTTCAAATATAAAAGTGTTGATGCTCGGTCAATACTGTGATTGTTCACTTGGTCTTCATGTAGAAAGCTTGGTCATTACTAAATCTGTTTCCTCAGCTTACACTATCTTCCTCGGCAATTTACTGATGCTCGGTCGACACTATAATTTTTCTCGGCATATACTAACTCAGTCGACACTAACATCACTCGGCTTAAACATGATTTTTCCATTCTTTGCTCGGTTAAGCCTACCAATTTAGTCTTCAGTCTTACTAAGATAAACAATACATTATCTCATCATAGTGCAACATAGTCAAGTACACTTTATAGTATCAAGATAACTCAACCTTTCCCTAGGTGCTATTGTTACCAACCTTGCTTAGCCCCTTAGCAACACTCAAAAAGATATAGTACTTTCCTAAGTAGCAACAGTCTTACCAATTAAGGTTTGACATCAATGACAATACAACAATTGTTTCAATTGCAGTTTCCAATATTAGATTCCCAATAGTTCTACATGGCATGCTCAAATTTGTGAAATATTAATTCCCAAAGTTGCTTCCTTGTGTGTTTCAAAAAATTACACAAGCTACACTCATGTGAACCATGTCAATTCTATTTTTTGAGAAAATACTAAATTTCCTCTTGAGAAGTTACCACTGGATGGGTCCACCCATTTAGGTATTACAAGCATGTGTGCTAAATAGATTCACCAAAATCCACCTCCTCTACAAGATATTAATGGTCAAAGTTTACCTCTTTGAAACTTTTTGAAAATGTGGTCAACAAACCTTCACAAACTATGTTTGGTTTTGGCTTTAAAAAAATATCAAATTGAATCTTGAAGTTTTGCAATTGATCAAAGCTATACATTATTCTTTAGAGAATCACATGCATTAATTCATTCTACTTGACAATCACTTGGCTTCAAAATATTGATTTTGAAAAATAGGTCATTTGGCAGACCTAACACAATGCAATTAGCAAATTTAAATAAATTTAGTTTTCTTTGGGATTGGAAAAAATACCAAATGAAGCAATAAATCTCTACAAACATACATAGGAGTGCATTTTCATGAGGACAATCATGAGAAATAATCAAATTTTCTTGACAATCATCCAGATGTAAAATATCAATCTCCAAAGTGGATTGGCAAATTTGTCAATATTTAGACAACAAAACTTCTTTGAACCCCCAACTTGCCACTTTGTAAATTGATCAAATCTTATCATGGGAGGCTGCAAATGAACGTAGATACTCACATATGATAAATGAATATGTCTACCAAGTGATTTTGCATGAAAATGAGCAGGTTTCAAGTTATCACTCTTCAAAGTAGGCAATTTGAACAAATTAGCAAGTGTGCTCCTGAGTGCTACAACTAATTTTTCACCATGGGCACTTTAACTTTTGCCAAAATTTGAAGGTTCTAATAGAAAGATGAAAGAATATGATTACATTTTATAATTATATCTACCGATCATCTCCTAATTTTCTACTAGGCCAAAATTTATGCCCTTATTTTGAAAAATAATCATGAACAACCAACTCATCCAACTAAGTGGCACTAAAATCATCCAATCAAGAGTAGTCGGGTGTGCGACTGAAAGTTCTCCAACTAAAAAGTAAGGAAAACATAATGGAACAAGAAATTCCAACTAACTATTAATGTGGAACAACAAAGTTAATTTTAAAAAAATGACGAAATAGGGGAATCCTACCATGGAGTGCAAAGAAGTAACTCATGCTAAAAATGTGGTATGATTGATACTTTAGCGAGTGCAAGTACAATGAAAACAAGAACATACATAGGTTCCTAAGTTGTTAATACTAATTTTGAAGTTGTCATGAATGCACTTTGAGAAATAGAAAGAATATTTGGTTTAATCATTCATGGCAACTATATATATAAAAAGATAGTCATTCGTGCAATGATATCAATTCTAAATCTACCCAAAATTTACATCGATCATAATTCCAAAAGAAAACTTTACACCACTAGTTTAGATGTCAATTCATCAAATTATTAAATAGTATATAAAGTATGTCTTTAAAACATGAAATGAAAATGACACGTGTTATGCCCCATTGGTTTCCTTGTCTTCCTTGGCTAGTTCACCCATTTCCTTGTTCGCATTTTTATCTCCATCTTCCATTTTACCTTCCAAAACTATACCCTTTGTTACTTCTTCACAAATTCCATATCCTTGTTTGGTTGATGAAAGGGTTTCAAAACACTAGGAGTCACCCAAGTCAGCTAACTATTCTCCCCTTGTTTTCCTTGCCTTTGCATTCAACCTCATTAAGCTATGCTTGCACAACCACAACGCAATAAGGATGCAACCACTGTCAAAGGTTCATGTTGTTCTCTATCACTTCATATGCTTGGTCATGCTCACAACTACAACTAACTAGTTAGAATTATCACTTTCTCACTTTCTATCCTAAAATTTCAACACCTTGATCTTTTGCATAATAAGATCTAAAAAGATTTTTTTTAATGCCAACTTAATTTGATTTAAGTTATCATATCATAATAAATAAATTTAAAAATAAGTGACAATCTAATAAGAAAGACAAAATCATAATAAAGAAGATTAAAATTATATCAACAATTATACTTAATTACTAAGAAAATATTACTTTACTAATAACATATTCTATCACTAAAAACAATATAAATAATCATATTAACATCTCATAAAAATTTATAATTTTAAAAAAAAAATTATTTCTAACTTTTTATTTTAATTTAACATTATATTTGTCTCTTTTAAACTCGTAGATAAGCATATATTTTGATTTTTCTTATTAGAAAATAAAAATCTGAGTTTCGTGTAACGTGTAGTTTTATTATAAAACAATGAACCAAAACAACGCACGATATGGAAGAATATGATTCACATGGACTCTTATGATAAAATATCTCCATGAAGTATTCTTTTGTTTTCTTTCATATTTTTTATAAACACATTAAATGACTTCATAGGCCACTTAAAATAATGTAAACGTTCCAAGAAATATATAAAGGAAGGGGATTGGGTTTAATTATTCAAACTATCAACCTAAAAGTAAAGGTATGAATACTCATGCATTTCCAATATAATGCATATAATTTATAGGATAACCTTTATAACAAAAATAAACAATATGAAAATAAAATTAAAAATATAAAAATATAAATATTTACAAATCATATAATAGAAATTTTAATTATTTTCTTAATTATATAAAATTATTTTTTATTCATATAATAATAGAAATTAAGAATTCTACCTTCCAATTAGAATTCATATCTATAAACAAACAATTTAACCATCCACTCCACATTCCATAAAATAAAATACTCAATATAAAACATTAATAAAATTACCTATTAATTTGAAGAATAATATAAGCTTTATACTTTTCAAGTTTTTTAAAAATATACAACTTATATTGAACAATTAAAAATATATTATTTAACTACAAACCTACCCGATAGATTTAGTCCACTTGAAAACAGTGTGTATGCACTATTTTATTTTGATTTGATTTTTATTTTATTGTTCGCTCCAACTTATACAAGGAAAACATTGAGTTTGACCCAAGAAAGTTGGTGAGGAAGCCGAACAAAATGTGATGATATGAGTCGCTTTTAGAAAAACTTTAATTCAACAAGAAAGAGAGAATATGAAAGGTGATGATATGGGAGGGCCCTACAACTCTTACTCCTTCACCCACCCACTTCCCATTCACCAACCCCCACCTATAATTTCATGTGCGTTTGGTATGGATTGGGCCCTTCTCAAACTCCACTTAACAAAATGGATTTTTCAAAAAAATACAAAATTATTTTATTTATTTTAATTTATTAATCAATTTAAGATTATAAAGAATAATAGTTATAATAAGTAGTTGAAAGATAATTATATCGAACTAGATCATATAGAAAGTACAGGAAAAAAAATTTCTCAAACTAAGAACGATTGTAATGGGCGAACAAGTGTCATTACACTGAATAGACATGATGAAACACTTTATTTAGGTTCATATGGAAATTGTTCTAAAGTTTGATCACTGTATGATTAAAATGGTTATTCATGAACTAGAAAAAATAATGATTTTTTCATTTCACTTTTGTATTTTTTTTGTTTTATATTGGTCTTAGTTATTTATTTTGAATGCATGATTTTAGTACATAATTTAGTTATTTCAAAGTATTTTTTTAGACTATAGAAATTGGGTAGTCCCCTTATAAATAGCAAATGTGTTGGTAAACTCTTTTTAATTTAGCACAACTAATGATGATTGTTTCATTACACTAGTATATTTTTTTGTTTTATATTGATCTTAGTTAATTATTTTGAATGCATGACTTTAGTACATAATTTAGTTATTTTGAAGTATTTTTTTAGACTATAGAAATTGGTAGTTCTCTTATAAGTAGGGGTGTGTTGGTAAACTTTTTCACATGATTGACGATGCTTGCATGACACACCCTCTAGTACTATTGGGTAGTGAGGAGACTAGACCTTGTGACCTCTTGTCTTCAAAGGATGCTTTAGCCAATCAAACCAATGCCTTTACCTTGATTATTTTGGTGTATTGATTTATTAATCCTAGACTCAATTATTTTGTCATGTCATATCTTTTTGTTTAGAATTTGCTTAACTTGGTTTATATTAGCTTGTTCACCTTAGATCAAATTGTATCTACAATTTTGTTGCTTGATAGAATAGTGGGTGTGATCTCATCCTTCTATTTTTAAATTTCAAATTATTGATTTCCAAGGTCAATAGTCTCAGTTTATATCATTAATTGTGTGTGTGAACAACTAAGGTTTGAATTGTGTGTCTATGATTATGTATATAAAGACATTATCCTAAGATGCTTGGACATGATGGGATACCAGATTTACAAAATATCAAAAGAGAAGAGAATCTTGTTTCCTTTTTTGTAGGAATCAAACATTATGTATTATTAAATAGCACTAACAATGTTTATTATTCTTTAACCTTTTTGGCATTTTTGGTCAAGTTGTTAGCTCCTAGATTGAAGTCAAAGGAAGTAAATGTGAAATTTGATCTACATTTCAATCAGTCGTGGCTACAGCTACCATTATTATGATTTTTAGAATGAAGTAAATGTAGAGATTCGATTTGCATTTCAATTTTTTAGCAAAGAGAGCTTCAAGTACCACATCATCATTTGTGGGAGTTTAATGAGCTACAATTGCATCAAATGAGATCAAATCCATTTTGAAAGGATATGATTACATAGTAGGAGGATCATCAACAATAATAACATCCCAATTACCACCTACAACGAAGGAAGATATCTTTTTGTCTTTTTTTGCATATTTTAAGATGCATTTTATTGTGCCTTCATGATACTTGTACATGGCCTTTTTCTTGTTCTTCCATCATTGTTTTTTATTAAGGTAACAATAGGTTTTGAAGGGGCCATTCTTCCATCATTGTTATAAAAGATAATTTTGAGGTATTTTAAAAGGGTTCAAAGTCCGAGTTTTAGGAAATCAAGTGTTGGAGTATTAACTCCATTCCAAGATCTACATACAGTTGTAAACCTTAACAAGAGAAAATAATATTTTACCAAAAAGATTAATGTATTTGAGATTCAGATGAATAAAATGTATAATGAGCTCTGGTTATATAGAAAAGAGAAAGAAAGAGAGCACCAATGAGTTGTGTGGGTAGGCATAAACACCTACCATAGTTTACTGAATTCATAGGTAATTAAATAATAATAAACTCTGCCTACTCATCTAGAAATATGTAATTATACCATGTACCCAAGTTGGACTTAACCATAATATATAGGTGAAAACCTATTTACTCTAGCATCCCCCCTTAAGTGAAACTTAGGGAGAAAAATACAATATGATATGGGTCCCAACCAGGAAGGTCATGTTAGGTACCCATTGTCACAAAATTTTGCGCCCTTTCTTTGCGCATGGCACCCAAGCAACCTTGTGAAACATAGAAACAACCTCCAAGTGTGGGGCCTTGTGCAAGTGAGGTTGAATCTCTAGAGAAGGCCAACTTCCTTTCCAATCAAGGTGTAGTGATGAACCAACCCAACACCTAGTGTTAAACTAGAGCAATGTGTCATGTTAAAACATCTCAACACATCATGTTAAACCAACCTAACTCCTGAAACCTACTTCTAACCTAAACTAATAGATTTTAAGGAAAAGGGGAGAAGGATTAGATGATATTAAAGTGGCGATGCACCAGATTGAAACATATTTCTCTTGAGCTATACAAATATCAATAAAGCACCCCAAAACATATGCATTTATTAATCTTATTCCATCCCAAGGATATATATGCAGGTTAGAACTTATTAGATGTTGCAAGGAAAGATGCATTCTCAAGAAAACAACTTCAAGTAGATTTAACAAAATAGACAATCTTAGAACAGAGAAAGAGACATTCAAATAAGAAGGTAAGAAAACATGCACAAGATATCTAAATGTAAGAAGAGGTAAAAATAGAGGATTTTCATAAATGGAAGGCGAGGCAAATTTAGAGTTGTAGGACATAAGTTACTACGAGAGAACAAAGGTAATCCAGAAAGATATCTACAAGAATTGTCTTCATAACTCGGGTTAAACATTAGAGTTCAAAACCCTAACTGAATAGGGTTAGGTTGTAGAAGAATAGATCATACAAATCATATCAAAATTTGATCCTTGGTGTGCAAGTTGATCCTTGAATTTGAGAGGAAGTGAACTAATGAATACCCATGTAAAGGAGAAAAAAAATATCCCATGAGGATGGCTTTGCAACTGACGTGGTGTTTGAAATGATCTTTGATGGAGTAAAAGTTATGTGCAAATAATAAATGGGCAATGGTAAGCAATTGGATTGCATATATAGGGCCTAGGGGTAGTTATGGCACTTGGAGATGATAAAAGCCATAGAGAAGTCATTGGAAGTAGAAATGCATTGAATATTAACCTATATGTCTATTAAAACCCTTCATAACCATTGGAATGAATCTTAGACCATGGGTTTGAATGTAGACCATCAATGCAAGAACTTGGTGCGTGATTTGATGAGAAAGATGCAACTTATAATCACCTTAATGAGCATTTAAAACTAAATTTTTGATCATATGAACTCAATGATTGGCATTGAAATTCCCTAGGCTTAACATTGAGTAGTCGTTGAAACTCTCCACAGGTTCCAATGAGCTCCCAGGAATCCATTTTCTCTTAATATTTTTTTGTTGGCATAGATGCCTTGTGTAACCTCCCTCAACCTTTCCTTTTATTAGCCACTCATTGGGGTGTCTTAAGAATCCCAAAGAGTTTTTGAGTTCATTCTTTATGTTCTTTTTTTCACATCAACCACCATAGGTTCTATCACTTGATATGTGTCCACTCGCCAAGAATCAAAAGAAATCTTGAAGAGCACCTAAGAAACACCTTCTATTATTTGTCACATCCACATAGGTATTATATGGATCGGGCTCTATGTATTCCTTTGTTCTTAGCTTCTCATTGGAACATCTAAAATATTTCACTAAGCTTTTGAGAATACATTTGTTTGAGCTATTTTCATACATGGCAGAAGATGGTTCATTGAACCATGGGGTCGCATGACTTGTTGACTTCAAAATTGGATAGCAAAACAATAGGTGCCCTTGGCATAAGGGGTTGGCATATGAATGACACAAAGGGACTCAAGCCAGTGACTTAAGTGATGGTTAGCAAGGCCAGTTGGTCAACCTAAAATTATAACATGGCCAAAAGAATAAGGCACAAAACATAAAAGGTTTTTGGTTTAAGCCTTAGGGGAAATAGCATGTCATGTTAGTAACCAATGCTGGATAATAATTGAGTTAGAAACTAATGTTGGATAACATAAAGTGTCGGCGTTTCTTGTATGATAGAGTTTTATCCCGTGATGAATGTGTCTCAGACTGGTTATCTATGATGAGATAATAGTGGAAAAAATGTCAATAGTACCCATGTACAACTAATCATGAAACTAATCACAACTAATCTCTTATAAATAAAGAAAGGGAGAAAACCTCATGGGAGAAAACTTCATGAAAGATGATCTAAAGAAAAAGATGATGTGATAGCATAAATGCAATAATTATCATCAAAAAGGATATAAATCCCCTCAAGTGTGTCTCCCAAATCTGTAAGATGAGAATCAACAAATAAATTAAAAATATTAGTCAAATACTCATTCAACAAAGCTAGATTTAAAAAGCTAAAATTGTATCCTCCATTCAAGTCTAAAAGATAATGATGTTCTTGATGATCAAGAATGATGAAAGTCTCAAATGGATCTATAGAAGAAGTCAATAGAAGTGAAGGTAGATCAACTATTTTTTATGAAGAATTGGGAACCTTAGAAGAAACCTCATTCTCACCTAAAGTCTCAAAATTCTCTAAAGTAGAAAATTCCACAATAATATCACAATCATAGAGTATATTTTTTGAAGGACAAATAATCACACTACAATCATAAAGAGGATCATCGTGGAATGTTTTTGTATTAGGATCTCCATAGAAATCCCAAATGTAAGTCCTAAAAACATGAGAACACTCAAAATCAATAATAGAAGTCAACATGTGATGCATGAGCATCTTGGGTTTTTTGGAAATCTTGTATCTCGATAGCTTGTTAGATGTGTTCGGTTACTAATTTGGATTTCTCGGTGAAGTGTTCTTATTGTTCACCGGTGAGCTTGGTTACATGTTTCTTCTCAGTGCCTTTCACCGAGTGGCTTTGTTGTGTTCTTTTACCGAGTTGGTTCGGTGTTGTTCGGTGGCCTAGTTCACTGACAGGTTTAATTTGGATATTTTTTTTAGGCCGACTTGTGCATTTAATTTTGGTCATGATCTTAATGTTGGGATCATTCATTGGGAAACTTGTAGACCTAAATCTGGGTCATTTCTTTCTCCAATGCTGGATCTAAATGATTCTTTGGGCTGACCTATTTAGTAGCCTCAAGTATAAATGTAATAGTCGATTTTATATCTAGGGTAGTGAATTCCAAAAGGAAGATAGGAAGTTGGAGATTGTGAATCTCTCCTGTATGAGGACTGTAATATCTATATGATTGAATTTCATTGTATTGATTGTAACTGAGAAGGCCTCACAACCCGACATGTATGAAGTTTGATGAATAAATAATATTAATCTACTTTCTCTTCTGTGTTTATGTATTTTGCTTCTGTGTTGTGATTCTACAAGGTGGTATGGTACTTGGGAGAGCCTTTGGCCCCATTTTTTTGTCCTCCCTTGCTTCAAGTGGTATCAAACTGAGGATTTGATCTAGGTTCCTTCTTGTAAACCCTAGTTTGTTATTTTTTTGTGGGGTAGCAGATTGTGATCTGACCTGCAATTGCAGAGGGTTTCAAGATGGTTCAAGGAGGAAGAAATGCATATCCAAGATTAGTTGATATGATAAGACAAATGGATGCTAGATTAGAAGCTATTGAGACATCCCAATGCTGAGGAAGACATCGTTATGATGTTAGTGATGATGAAGTTGAAGAAATGCAGGAAGAAGCCTTACCTACACCTATAATGGATCAAGGAGAAGAAATATTCCTAAAGGCATTAACAAGTTTGAAGGCCACACTGCAATTTAACCCTCTTGAATATAGTGGAAGGCTAGATTCAGATGAATTAATGGACAAGATCACCGAGATGGAGAAATACATTGAGTATGAGAATATATCAGATGAAAAGAAGGTGAAAATTGCAAGCACAAAATTAAAAGGTCATGCATCCTTGTAGTGGGAGCATTTGCAATTGGACCGAAAGAAGAAAGGTAAGACCAAAATAAAGGTATGGGAAAAGATGGTAAATAAGTTGAAGGGTAATTTTTTGCCTTGTGATTATCAGATTATCGTAGTTAAGAGAATGCAAATTTTAAGGCAGAAAGATAGCTCGACAAAGAATTACACCAAGGAATTATATAGGATAGATATCAAATCTAGACATATTGAAGATGAGGTGGAAAGAATTGCAAGGTATCTGAATGGGTTAAGGGCTTATATACAAGAAGAAATTAGTTTGGTGAAAATGGAGAGTATTGAGGAGGCTTATCAATTTTCCCTAAAAGCTGAGGAGAAATTGAATAAATGGCATGAGAAAAGATGAAGAGGAAGAGGTGGTAGATTCCCTAGAGGAAGGGGTAAATCATATGGTGAAAATAATAGATATGATCAAGATGAGACAAATCAAGACAAAGGCAAGACTGAGTGGAAGGGTGAAAGTTCCTTCCAAGGAGGTAATTACTCTCAAGGTGGCTATGACAGAAGAGGATTCCAAGGAACTTGTTACAATTGTGGTGAAGAGGGAAATAGATCATTTGAGTGTACACATACAAGAAAGAAGGTCGGTAGTAGCATAAATGCTTTGGTGCATGAAGGCTCACCAAATGAACCTGAGAAGGAAGAAAATCTAATGGTTAGAAGAGCATTGTGGAGTGAAAAGACTAAGGAAGATCCGGTAAGAAAGAGTTTGCTCAAGACTAGATGCAGAGTCGCAAACAAAGTTTGGAAAGTGATCATTGACAGTGGAAGCTCGGATAATCTGGCATCAGAGGAAAACATTACAAAGTTGGAATTGGAAATATTGAAGCACCCAAAGCCCTATCATATTTCATGGATCAAGGATGAGCATACACTTATGCTAAGTGAAAAATGTTTTGTGAATTTGAAAATTGGAAAGTACTATGATAAGGTGTTGTGTGATATTATGCCTATGGACTGTTGTCATATTTTGTTGGGTAGACCTTGGCAATATGATAGACATGTTATATATGATGGAAGATTTCACAAATATACTATTTGGGTTAATGGCAAGAGATAAATATTGTTACCTTTGATTGAAGAATCTGTTGGTGAGATATGTACATCTATGAAAGTTTGTTTGCTGGAAGGTAGACAATTTGTTAAGGATTTGAAGATAAATGATAGTTGTTATGTTTTGATTCCTACAAAATTGAATAGGGGTAAAATGGAATCACGCCTATTCAATGTAATGTATGGGGGAAATATGAGATCCACTCCTAAATCCAAATTCCCGAAGGAGAGATCCAATTTGATCAACCAAAAGGTTAATGCACAATCGAATAAATCTATAAAGAATATGAAAGAGAGAGAGAAAAATCCTATATTTCCCTATGGTATAATTATTCTTGAAATCTGAAATAATTGAAATACAAGTACTAACCTCAAAATAGGGCAAATCTAGAAAATGCCAATTTTTTATGTCTGTGTGTACTTTCGGGCAATTCTACAACCTGTTTCGGACTGGAAATGTCGAGACAAAGAAAACCCATAAATCTTTTATCTTTTTGACAGTAGGTAGTCTTTGACCCTCAAAAAAGGTCAAAGGCTACATTCTTTATTTGAAGGTCGATTTTGACTTTGTTCGCAAATCTCAGAAGTTCACCGAAAAGGGTATCCAAATTTGATCTCAGATCTGAAATTCCGCACCTCTACCTACAAGAAAAAGGGGGTTTTGTTTGTATGGGGGGTTTGCCTTGGTCAAACCCCAATTTAGTAATTAACCTTGAAATTGAATTGAAATGTAGTATGCATAAACAAAGCGAATGAAACAATTCACCTCACTTACGTTGAAGTCCTTGTAGAGGATTCGAATCCTCAAATCCACAAGTAGGAATGCTTCAATGGATGCAGAAAGAATGTAGGATGTCTCAAATCAATTGCATTTGATCTTTAACACCAATCTTGAATTGATCTTTGCATATGAGGAGGCTTGGATGAATGTAGAAGGATGGATCTTCAAGGGGGCTCCAAAGAGATTGAATCCTTCAATGGCTAACAATGGATCTCCTTGATGGATGAATGCTTGAACACTTGAATGTTTGAATTCACTTGCTTGCACTTGAGAGCTTGAGATATTGCTCGATGAGAATGAGATATGAAAATGAGAGAGGAAGGCCTCCTTTTATAGTGAACTAGGGCATAATATTCTAGAGGGGCCACCTTGGAGAATTAAATCCCAATTAGGTCCTAACCTTTAGAAATATACCTTGATTAAATACAATTTAAGGATTTACCATTCCGAAACCCGAAATAGCCAACCTAGAGGCGGGAAAGTAAATATCCCCGAAACCCGACACCCGAAAATCATGGGAATTTGAAATTTGAACTGGGGGTCAAGGATGAGGTCGACCCTGACCTAGGTCAGGGTTGAGGTCAACTTTGACCCTCAAGGTTGACTTTGACCTTGAGGTCAAAAACCTCAAGACCCTAGCCCAGATTGCCAGGAAATGCAGATATGAAGTGGAAAATGGGTGCAGAGGGAAAAGCCAGATACATGCAAAGACCCGATCAAGGTGCTTAACATAACCCCAGACCACTTACTCAAAGGGATAAATGCTCTTCTCAAGGAAGTGTTTTCATTTTAAGATGATACAAAAACCAAGTGGGAAAACAGAAGATAAAGTTCTTGAAGAGGTTGAGAAGTTTCTCTATGAGTATAAGCAAATCATCTCAGATAATGTACCTGATGGTTTACCACTGATGAGAAGTATTATTTATTGTATGGATCTGATTCTTGGAGATAGTATTTTGAATAGGGCACCACACCAACAGACACCAAATGAGAATGAGGAACTCAATCGACAAGTTCAAGAGTTTTTGCAGAAAGGTTTGATCAGAGAAAGTTTGAGTCCATGTGCAGTACCAGCTCTGTTGGCACCTAAGAAGAATGGAGAATGGGGAATGTGTACTAATTTGAGAGATATCAATGAGATAACAGTTAAGTATCAGTTCTTTATACCAAGAATGGATGATCTAATGAATTGTTTGAGTGGAGAAAAATATTTTACCAAGATTGATTTGAAGAGTGGATATCATCAGATTAGAATCAAAGAAGGTAATGAGTAGAAGATTTCTTTCAAGACAAAAGAAGGTTTGTATGAGTGGTTGGTTATGCCTTTCGGTTTAATTAATACACTGGGTACTTTTATGAGGTTAATGAATGAGGTTATAAATAAATTCTTGGGTAAATTTGTGATTGTGTACTTGGATGACATTTTGATATTCAACAAAACCAGAGAAGATCATTTGTTGCACATTAGATAGGTATTGCAGAAATTGAAAGAGAAAACGTTGTTGATTAATTTGAAAAAGTGTTCCTTCATGAAATAGGATATTGTATATTTGGGATTTGTGATTCGAGCAAATGGTTTGGAGATGGATCCTGAGAAGGTTGAAGCTATACTTGACTGTCCTACACCTAAGAATATTGGTGAGGTAAGATCATTCCATGGTTTAGCAAGTTTTTACTAAAAGTTCTGATTAATTTGCAATCTTATGAGTGAGATAATGAGAGGAGATAAAAGAGAATTCAAATGGAAAGATGGAGTTGATAAGAGTTTTGAGACTTTGAAATAGAAGGTTGTTGAATTTCTGGTATTAGCTTTACCTAATTTCAATAAGGTATTCCAAGTTGAATGTGATGCAAGTGGAAGTGCAATAGGAGTTGTGTTGAGTCAAGAAGGTAAATTAGTTGCTTTCTTTAGTGAGAAGTTGAATGATGCTAAAAGTAAGTATTATGTGTATGATCAATAATTCTATGTGATTGTTCAGGCCTTGAAGAAATGGAGACATTATTTGTTTCCAAAGGAATTTGTGTTATATACTGATCATAAGGCTTTATAGTATTTAGGTAGTCAAAATAAGTTGAATCAGAGACATATGAAATGGGTTGATTATTTGCATAATTTCACATTTGTGATAAAACATAAGAATGGAGTATCTAACTGAGTTGCTGATATATTGAGTAGAAGAAGATCTTTGATGACTGAAATGAGAATTAAGGTTCTTGGTTTTGATGATATGAATAATTTGTATGGAACTGGCCTTGATTTTTTAAGCCATGGAGAATGTGCAAAGCACCTATTCCAGATCAACTGAGTAAGTTGGAAGACTATTTCATTCAAGAAGGTATGTTGTTCAAAGGAATTCAGTTATGTATACTAAGAGGATAAATGAGAACTAATTTGATAAAGGAGAAGCATAGTAGTGGTTTGTCTGGATATTTTGGCATTGATAAGACATTGAGTTTTCTTAAGGAAAGGTATTTTTTGCCTCAATTATATAAGGATGTTCAAAAATTTGTGAAGAGTTGTGGATTTTGTCAAGTTTCAAAAGGAGTAAGTTAGAATACTAGATTGTATACACCAATTTATATTCCTGAGAAACCCTGGAGAGATTAGCATAGATTTTGTTCTTGGCTTACCGAGGACAATGAGAGGTAATGATTCCATATTTGTTGTTGTGGACATATTTTCCAAGATGGCACATTTCATACAATGTAGGAAAACATCAGATGCAGTGCATATAGCAGATCTTTTCTTCAAGGAAATTGTCAGATTACATGGATTACCAAGGAGTATCATCTCCGACCAAGATAGTAAGTTTGTTGGTTATTTTTGGAAGACTCTTTGGAAGAAGTTGGACACCAAGTTGAAGTATAGCTCTACATTTCATCCATAGACTAATGGAAAAATAGAGGTTGTAAATAGAATTTTGGGTAGCCTATTGAGATGCTTAGTTAGAGACAAACTGAGTAATTGGGATTCAATATTAGCACAAGCAGAGTTTGCATATAATAATTCAATGAATAGGAGTACTGGCAAGAGATCATTTCAAATTGTTACTAGCATACAACCAAGAGGTATATCAGACTTGAGATATCTTTCTGGAGAAGAGAAGAGGAGTGATGAAGGGGAAGAATTTGCCGAGTTTATGAAGTCATTACATGAGGAAGTGAAACATAAGTTCAAGCAGAGTAATAAAAAATACAAGGATAGTGCAGATAGATCAAGAAGATATAAGGTTTTTGAATTCAGTGATTAGGTAATGGTTCATTTGAAGAAATGAAGGTTTCTTGTTGGAACATGTGGTAAGTTAAAGATAAATAAATATAGTCCCTACAAGGTATTGAAGAAGTTTGACAGTGGAAATGCTTATGAATTTGAATTACTTGATGACATAGACATATCACCAATATTCAACATTGCAGATTTGTATGAGTATCATGAGCCTGATGAAGAAGTGACAATACCAAATGACTATCCTAAGAAACAGATAGAAGAAGTTGAATAGATTTTGGAACAAAGTGTCGGCAGAAGCACAAGAGGAAAGGATTACATGGAATATTTGGGTGGAAGAATAGATTGATTGAAGACTCTACATGGATTTCTCAATTTGATTTGGATTCATCTCAGGTTGTACCCCACTCATGATTCAGAGAATCATTTATTTTCAACCCTATGTGTCTGATGCAGGAGAATCTTGGGTTTTTCAGAAATATTGTATCTTGGTAGCTTGTTAGATGTGCTCAATTACTACTTTGGAGTTCTCTATGGAGTGTTCTTGTTGTTCACCGATGAGATCAGTTACCTATTTCTGCTCGGTGCCTTTCACCAAGTGACTTTGTTGTGTTATTTCACCGATTTGGTTTGGTGTTATTCGATGTTTCTCAGTGGCCTAGTATACTAATGGGTTAAATTTGGATCTTTTGTTGAGGATGACTTGTGCATTTAAGCTTGGTCATGATCTTAATGTTGGGATCATTCATTGGGAAACGTTTGGACCTAAATATAGGTTGTTTCTTTTTCCAATGCTGGATCTAAATGATTCTTTGGGCCGACCTATTCGGTAGCCTCAAGTATACATGTAACAGTCTATTTTAGATTTAGGGTAGCAAATTCAAGAAGGAAGATAAGAAGCTAGAGATTGTGGATCTCTCATGTATGAGGATTGTAATATCTCTATGATTGAATTTAATTGTATTGGCCATAACCGGGAAGGCCTCACAACCCAACATATTTGAACTTTGATGAATAAATAATATTAATTTGCTTTCTCTTCTGTGTTTCTATATTTTTCTTTCATGTTGTGATTCTACAAGGTGTT
Source organism: Chamaecyparis obtusa (assembly GCA_027943335.1). Lineage (NCBI taxonomy): Eukaryota > Viridiplantae > Streptophyta > Pinopsida > Cupressales > Cupressaceae > Chamaecyparis > Chamaecyparis obtusa. The sequence goes on from BSBK01000661.1 coordinate 369,091, forward strand.
CTAGTACTTGGGAGAGCCTTTGGACCCATTTATATGTCCTCCCTTACGTCAACATGTCATTAGGGACACATAGAAATGGCTCGTAGGACATGATCACTTGTAATGCCAAACATTTAATTTTCTAGGTGTGCTAGGTGAAGGGACTAGATCATAAAAATGTGGTAGAAAATGAAGCCATTTGAGATGAGTGGTAATGATATCTTGTCATTTTTTTAGTTCCCCCTCTTCAAAATAATCAAACATGGGTGAAAAGAAAACCCCATTTTTAACTTTGATTATTCTTCAAAGTAAATTAAAAGATATAGCCAATTAAGTGGCGGTGTTTGGTGGTGGCTCCACATGTCATCCCCCATACTCACAACAACAAAAAAAAACATCAACCACAAATGAATTCCAAAAGTAAATTGATTAATATGCCATAAGCCACAATCATCACCATCAAAAGCTGAAAACATGCACTGCCACCAATGAAATTGCAACATATAATAACCACATCAAATCACCTGACAAGTATGTGGATCTTCAAACCCTTGATAACAAAATAATGCAAATGAAGCTACAAGAAGAAATATAACCAATAATATAAAGCTAGTGTTGTGCCAAATGATATTACACTTATATCATGCATCAAATCTCCCAGGACCTCGATAAATTACTTATGAAGACTTCTTAGATACAAAAGAAAATGTAGGTTGGAGGCTCTCGTACCATGTTGGAGTATTAAATCCACTCCAAGATCTATAGATAGCTATAAATATTCACAAGAAAAAATAATATTTCACTAAAAAGATGAATGTGTTTGATATTGATATGAATAAAATGTGCAAAGAATTCTACTTATATAAGAAAGATTAATAAATAGAGCACCAATAAGGTGATAGGGTATGTACAACTACATAGCACAATTTAATAAATGCATGTGTAATAAAATAATAATAAAATCTAGCTATTCACCTAGAAATGTGTAATAATACTATGTACCTAAGTTGGACTTTAGTACCATAAATAGATGAAAACCTATTTAATCCAACATCAAGTGTAGTCAAGGTGTTATAATGAAAAATATTTTTTATTATTATGTGATATATTTTATTACAAAAGTTTTATTTGAATAAATACAAAATTCTGGAGTATTTATCTTAGTTGTCTCCATTTTCATTATACTAAAATACTTTGCAATTAATAAACAAGTTTTATTGTTTTCATCTTTGCACATATTTCCATGGTATATGTTTTACTTTTCAATATTTTCAATCAAAATAATAAAATTGATTTATGTTAAATGTAATGGTTTGGGTGGAATGCCTTGCCTCTAAAAGTAGAATTGTAAGCATATCACATATTGGGGATATTATTGCACATTGACAATACTGATAACTCTATGATAAATATTCATTTTCCATGTGTATAGTGTATACTCTAACTCTATAACCCTAAATAAGCATAGGTCAAACATCTTGGCCTTGAATTAGAATTGAATCACAATTTAGAAGGAAAAAAATCTAATTTGATTTTAGTATTTTCTTTTGTTACAAATAAGTTTATATGATCTCAAGATCACCAATGAGTGAATCCAATAATCCAACCACAATTTTTGAATAAGTTGCAATTCTAGGTCTAAAGAAATAAGAGCTATCTATTTCAAGAAATACATTGTCTTCAAAATCAAGTATGTTTCAGGTGTTGTATTGGATCACCCTCCTAGATTTAGTTGAGCCTGAAGTGAAAAGGAATTCAATTTTAGGATTTTTTTCTATTCATTGGCCATTTCCTTTAAACCATTAAGCATAAGAAGTTGGAAAATATTTAGAGGGATTTGAGTAATTGGTTAGAAGTACCAACAAAATATAGATATATATAAGAATAGTTATTCTAGTATTAAGGCCCTATTAAGGGAGATCCATTATGGTTGAGAATAAGCTTAGAAAGCACATAATTCATAATATGAGGTACATGACCTAGTGGTTGAGAAAATGTTAAAAGTGATATAAGTGGATAATGTCATTTTATTAACACATTCTTGGATGTCAAAATTAATTGAAGTGAGAATATGTAAAATTTCATTAAGAGAAAATAAAATTATAATATCTTGGCTCTAAGATTTATAAGTTTCCTGATTTCTATAGTTGAAATAAATTACATCTCTAAATATTCCATACAAAACTAATACATATTAGCAAAAGAGTGAAATATCCCAAGATAACAATCTATAGGTGATGTTTCAAGGATGATAAGGAGAAAAATATTTAAATTCCTTTCCAAACACTTTGGGATCGAGAAAAATTCCATGAAATATACTATGATATCTTAGGTTGAGCACATGCCAATAGTTGTGATAAGAAAGACATAAATTGAGTAATTATTTCCCCATATCAAAACCTAAGAAATCTAAGCATTGTAATGAGTGAATCAACTTGGATTCAATCTTAGCCTTTAGAAAATATTGGAAATAAAACATGTAAATTTCAAGTGAACAATAAAGCCATGGGATATTAATCCTATTGAAGGTTGAGGAAGAAAGATATAAAATCTTGTATAAAATCCTATGATATTGTTTTATGAAATACTTCTATTATATTTATAAATCCAATCCATCAACTAGTTTAGAGGTATAAATTATCACGTCATTATAATGGATTGAAAATGATGCAGGAGGATCTAGGTCCACAAGTGATCTTGCATCACCTAAAAAAATATTACTTTCATTTTCTAAAGAATGGGGTGATTGAAAATAAATACAAGCATATATAGGCCTCCATGTACCTAAGAAAGTATCCAAAATGATATAGGAAGTTGAAAAATATTTAATATGTGTGGCCTATATGTAAAGGAAATTGTATTTTTAAATAAGGGACACCTTTTTCTATCATTTATAATGCTAAAATCATAGAAATACCCTTCTTGATGTGGGAATAAGAAAGGGGAAGAGTCATGCACACATATTTTTGAATGGTTACATAAAGATGGGAAAAGACACCTTTTTTGGCACCTATTGGGGAAAATTGAAAATACATCTCTTTAGGTTCCCTCTTAAGGAAATCAAAAGGTCATTTATTGGCTATGTGTTCCTTTTTTTGGTAGCCATGTATTGTTCATCAAGAGGGGGAGTGAGATTTGATAGACTCTCAAGAATTTTATAAAAGGGAGGCTCGGGCTAGAGGTTATTCATTCAGAGGTGAGTTCTTCTCTTCATATATAAAGAGGAGTAGGAAGGAGTGTAGAAGAATAGATGGTAGCTCCATCTTGAAAATTTGTAAATCCTAAGTGGCTAATATTTTTCAATTCAAGAATGTTTATTCCATTTAATTGAAATAGAAGAGCGTCAATGAATTTTCATATTAGTTTGAAATAGAAGGAACGTTATTTCTAGCAATTATATTTTTTAATTTATTCTCTTTGTTATGCTATATATAAATTTTAGGTGGATTAACCCTAATGTGGTATAAGATCATGTGCTTTGAGTGATCTAGAAGAATACCCTTCATCAAATGGTATTAGATCCAGAGACCATATGTGTAGATAGATCATCAAATGTGAGACAATCTACACTAGGACCTTGGGTTGGGTGAAATTTTTATGAGAACATGTTGGTTATACTCCAATAAATATTGAAGCTAAGTAGAAGGTGTGGGTATAGTTCTTATTGGCTATTTTTTTCCACCATTAGCCTATCAAATAACCGATTTGAGGCACCTTCATCATGGGTTAAACTCTATTTGGGCTAAAACATCATGTTTTTTTATATTTGTTGACAACACATCTTGATATCTAAAGTTTTATTGATAACATGTGATGTTATCTTCCTTTATGGTCCCCCCTACTTCCCCATGAGTATATTTTATTTTATTCCCTTATGGATGTAGGTATGTGGGGCCAACATTTAATGATAGATATCAGGTGCCCTACACTCTTGCAGTGCTAAGGTTTTCCATGTTGGCATGTGGGTGTGTGGAGGAAAGGAAGTTTGTACCCCACAACCCCGCAATTATGTAAGGAAGAAGGAAATGTATGATGCGTGTGTGTGGGTAACCTAGCACCAAGGATATAAAGGATTTTTTCCCGTATCCCCGTGGGGAATCGACATGATAATTGGTGCTTTTTATGGGTGCATGGGTGGCAATAATCTATCGTATTTGTTACATCAACGTTTTCTTTTGCTAGCAACTCAATTTGACTGTTAACAACCATGACATGGTTGCAATGGCCCAATTTAATGTCAAACTACTCCTTTGGACTTGTACACACAATTTAAAGGTTCTCCCATGCCTATTTACTATTTACAGGTGTTGTTTTTTCCAAAAAAACAAAGACATTTTTAGAGGACAACTTGCTATATAATTGACGACAAGGTATGGGTTGTCCCTTCTATTTTCCAAGATGCATTCATTTGATCCTCTTCCTATCACTTCTAGGGATCAACTTTCATGTAGAAATTAGATTTTTTATCTTATATGCAATTCTACAACTTAACTCTAGTTTATTCTAGGTTTGAATTCAAATGTAAAATTTAAGTTATGTCTGCACTATAAAGGAAATTTCTATACATTCTTTCTAGATGTTTATCCTTTATTCTCTTGCAGTAGCTATGTATTGCATCTATAAATTTTTCTTTTCCTTATATCAATGAAAATCCCCATTTTACCTTTTTTCACCATTCAACTAGCTTGTGAATGTATCTTTCCTTGTGTTGGGTGTTTCTTCTCTGTCTTTCAAGTTTGTATTCTTATTTCTAATACTCTCATGGATATTTTAGTGTCGATTCATATTTACTTGAAATATCTTATTAGTTATGACCTGTATATGAGTCCTTGGGAAATAGTTTAGATTTGAGACCTGTCTATGTTAGGGGTTCTTTTTTATGTTATGTGTAGCCATAGGTAGAGAGAAACCACGATTAAATTTGGTGCATCACCCCTTTTACTTTCCTAAATTTTGTCCTTCTCCCTTTTCCATAAAATTCACTAGCTTAGTTTAGCATAGGTGCACCCTGATTGAAAGGTTGACATTCTCTAGAGGTTCAATCTCACATGCACAAGGTCCCACATTTGTAGGTTGATTCAATGTTACACAATTTTTATTGGGGGTCAAACCCCAAGCATGGGTGCAAGATTTTGTGACAAAAATTCCTCCATTAAGAGAGAGTGGGTAGAGAAAGTAAGATGAGGGCCTTCAAAAAATATTTGTTGGCTAGAGGATAGATGCATGTGAGTTTATTGTAGGTTTATGAGAAAGTTACAAGAGGAGATTCATAGAGAAGTTGTGGATCAAGTTTTTCTAAGTGAATAGGTAGAGAACCAAATGTGAGGCAACCTATACTAAGACTCACAGATGAAAAGTGATTTTGTGTGAACATACCACCAACAATGAGGCATTTCACACTTGAGAGTGTGAAGCGGTTGTGGAAGGCTCAAAAGGATAATTGTAGGTATACATAGTCTTGATTGATTGAGATCTTGGAGCCACAAAGAGAGTGAATTGGTGAGATCTTAAGAGGAGCTCTAGAGACTAGTGCAGGTGTAGAGGAGTCTTACAATGGAAAGAGTTGGAGGGTCTTGAAGCCATTAATGGATAAAATAAAGAATTGTGAGTTTGTGATTGGTTGGGCTTTGATGATCCTTATGTTGAAGAAGAGGATAAATAAGAGATGGATGATTTTATTTGAGAGGAAAGTAGAGAAATTGATACAAGAGCTGTGAGATGTCTTGGAGGAGATAAAGTGAGAGATGAGAAGGGAATTTTTTCAACAATACAGAAACTTCCTTTAGAGGATGTGGATACCAAAAATGAGCATAAGGTTGAGATAGAGTTTCTGGTGATGCATAAAGGTCCAATGTTCAACGAGGAACTTGATGAAGAGTGAGAGTCCCTAGAGGAAGAGATCAAGAGGATTGAACACTTTTTCATTGTAATAGTGGAGAAAGTTGTAGCCATGATGATTGAAGATGATGAAGATGTGATTGTAGTAGTAGAATGTGAAAAGGTTGTAGATGATAAAAATGTGAATGGAAAGGATGTTGGGGTTGAAAAAGAGAATGATATAAAATATGAAGATGTTGAGTTCAATTTTCCTTTGTTTACAAGGTTGAAAATAGTACAAAGTGCAATTGAATATTTGCATATAGGTGTTGAGTGTTTGCATGTATAACATGTTGATGTTGCTACATGATATTGGTGGAGGTGGTCGATTTGTGGTGGACAAGATTCCACAAAGAAAGAGAGGAGATTAAATAGTATTTGGAGGAGAAGAAGATAGATCTATTGCTAGAGGAGGTCAGATTACAGTACATATGAGTCCACTAGATGGAATAGGAGAAGAGGACACACTTGGTGAAGGAGTTAGACAAGTACCCCAACTAGGAAGGATATGTCTTTGTCTACATTAGCAATGAAGTTCATTGCAGGTTACCAACAACCTACAAGATTAATCCAATTACTCCACTCCATTTTGTGAGTCATACTCACAAGATTTTTCCTACTCGGTATGTCTAATGTAGGAGTATTAAGTCCATAGGCAATCTTGCATCACCCAAAAAATGTTATTTTCATTTTCTATTAAGATTAGGTGATTGAAAACAAATAAAAGCATATATAGGTCTCCATATACCTAAGAAAGTGCCCAAAGTGATGTAGGAGGTTCAAGAATATTTAATATTTTCAGCCTATGTGTAACTTTGACAATTGTATTTTTCAACAAGGGACATCTTGTTCTATCATTTATAATGCTAAAATTATAGAAATACCCTTCTTGACTTGGGAAAAAGGAAGGGGAACAGTCATACATTCATATTTATTGAATGGTTACATAAAAATGGGAAAATGCACCTTTTTTACATCCACTTGGGAAAATTGAAAATACATCTCTTTAGATGGCCTCTTCGGGGAGTTTAAAGGTCATTTATTGGCTATGTGTTGATTTTATTGACAGACATGTCTTTTTCATCAAGATCTTGAGTGGGATATCCAAGAGACACAAGGATTCTATAAAAGGGATGCTTGGGCTAGAGGTTATTAATTTATATTTGAGTTCTTCTCTTCATATATAAATAAGATTAGTAAGGAGTGTATAATAATAGCATGTAGCTCCATCTTACAAATTTATAAATCCTAAGTGGCTAATATTTTGTAATTGAAGAATTTATATTTTATTTCATTGAAATATTAGAGCATGTGTCAATTTTAATATCATTGGGAAATAGAAAGCAAGTTATTTCTAGTAATTTATTTATTTATTCTCTTTGTTATTCAATATTTGAATGTTTGGTGGAGTAACCCTCATATGATATAAGAAATCATGTGGTTTGAGTGTACTAGGGGAGTGCCCTGCATGCAAAGATATGAAAGAAGAAGTTTCAATGGCATATGAAAGAAGAAGTTTCAATGACATATGTAAAGAAGGGTATGAAGGCTAGTTTACTCTCAAGACACAACCTAATAGTTTTGATGCACTTCTAGAATCTAATTATTCTTAAACCTTGAAGTCTATTGCTAATGATGACATATTACTATAGAAAAAAATATTTCTAACCCATTTAGGAAATAATATTGACTATTTCAAAGTATTTAAAAATAATTTAGGCTATAAAAAATTCATTGAATTTAATTGGCATGGAGTTTATGAATAAGTTTTAAGAGCCTAACCCTTTCAAACCTTCTTTTAATATGAAAATCTAGTTGAAATAATTCTTCAAGAGGATTTTTTTATACATCAAACCCCAAATAATAACACTCTACACCAACTTAAGAATAAATCCCAACGCGTATGGTGTTTCTGGCCCAGGCATTTCAAATGCTAGGGTGCCCATGTCTACAGCCAAGAAGGGGGTTTGAAGTCTACGCAAGCTACCTCATTGGCCTGTTCTCCTATTGTTGTATGTGGGAGTGGACCGTCTGTGGTTTTTGTCCTAGGCTCCTCTGGTTTGCAGGCTCACGTGTTTTCTCTTGTTGTTGGTCCAATTTCCCCTAAGGTTGTGGTTGCCTCCAGGCCATCTGCCTCTGCCTCTACTAGAGATAATTTTATGGTGCACTCTTATGCTAAGGCTACTACTAAAGCTCTGAATGGGCCTAGGGTTTCTTCTGGAAGTGTGCCTCCCATTACTCTGATTCCTGTAAGTGGTTCTCTTTTTGTCAAGATTTCTACTCTTGCTGAAGGGGACTTGGAAAGTAGATCTGAGGTCTTTAAGGATCATGCTTTGATATGACATTTTCGGGGATTCTGGACCAGTCTCCCCCAACTGCATGATTGGGTGTCCTGAAGATGGGAACCAATAATAATAGATAATGTTCATATTTTTCCTTTAACTAAAAGATTCTTTGTTGCTAAATTTGATAGAGCTAAGGATAGATCTAAGATTTTGTGTGAATATTTCTTCAGCTGGGAGGAGGACAATTTTTTTCTTATGGTTAAACCTTGGCATCCCGATTTCAATCCTTCCACTGAAGTCTTCAACAAGATACCTATTTGGGTTAGGTTCCCTAATCTCCCCCTTCATCTTTGGCACAATTCCATCCTTGAGGAAGTGGGGGAGGTTTTGGGGGAGTTCTTGATAGTGGATCATGACTCTTCTAATATTCACCATTCTACCCCCACCCACATTCTAGTAGATATCGATACCATGCTGGGTCTTCCAACTAAGATTAAAATTGAATCATCTAAGGGATCTTGGACTCAATAACTGGACTACGAGGGTATCCCTTTTAGGTGCAGGAAATGTTTTGAGACAGGTCATAATGCTACTCATTTTAGCACTAATTTTAAAAAGAAGAAATTATCTCATACTTGGAGGAAGGGCACTTCCATCCAACATTAAATAGTTTTGAAACATTCCTCTTAGGTTTTGAAGGAGCCTGATCTTGTTTTGGGTTCTTAGGTGCCTCTTATTGAGGTAGAAATTTTGTGCCCTATTTTGCCTCTTGTTGATCCTATTTGGATTTCTGATGATGTTGGTTCTGATCATCCTGTTGATCATGGACCTACTCTTCCTTTTCTAGTTGATGTCAGGCTCTTTGCTGGCAGTTTTGTGGTTGCTGCTTCTACCAACTCTGTTGGTGATTTGGTTGTTGAGGGTTCTCAAGATCATGTCCCCCTTGCTAGGACTAATTTTGGTCGTATGACATATGTCATGCTGGAAGATCCAACACCTTTGCTGGGTGTTGGATCTTCTGTCTTGAATTTGTTGTGTTGGCAGGATGAGGCTACAAGAGTTGAAGATGGTTGGATCACTGTTAAAGGTAAACAATCAAAGAGATCCTCCTCTTCTTTTAATATGACCCTTCAATCCCACAAGAAGGGAACTAATGGATAGTATTTGTTGCTATCTCCTTTGGACTGTTGATCCTTAATGTTTTAATTTCTAAGTGTTCTTGGTTTGGTGTAAGGGCTTCTTGCCTTTTGTTTTGGCTGGTCTGTTTCGGTTTGGGATCTTTTAATGTTCTATCATAAGTGTGTTCTTTGTCAAAGGGTTTCAGGGTCCCTTCAAAACCTATTTTTACCTTAATAAAAAATAATAAATCCCACAAGACTTGGCTAAGATAATAATATTTTCTTTTAGAAGGTTCCTATAAGCAACAATGATATATAGAAGTAACAACCATACTTAGTGCTAGTTTGAAATTTTGTGATGAGAGACAATAGCTGAGTAATACACCAATGATCTTTATCTCAAGCTTCTAAAATCCATATTTCTAAAGGACATCTCGTAGCCATCAAAATAAAACTTGAAGTCTAATTTTTTTAATTTATAAAATAATCCAAATTTAAAACCAACATTTAATTAGGGTGTATTTACCTTACAATAAGAAACTCAACATGTTTAACTAGTGAATGGATTGTTCTATGATATTTTAATGACATTGGATTTCTATCAAGTGGGATGAGTTTAATCATTTTTATAATAAATGGTACACTTACATAGATATTTAAGAAGAGTTGAAAACATCAACATTTCAAATGAGTCCCATTTATAAGAAAGTAAGAACTAGAAATAGAAGGAAACCATACTAGGTCCATACTTTACTAAGTTATCTAGAAAAATATCAAATGAAAGAGTAAATAACCTTATGATGACTAGATAGCCTAATGTGTAATAGAGCTTAAACATTTATGATTAAATTAGGGTGTCTAGTTTGGAATCCATTCATTAATTCATTTGAAAGGATGATTTACATGTGAAATAAATTAATCATTTGTACTTTAGTAATGTACATGATGTGAGTAAGACACTATTTAGGAGATTAATTGACCAAGTGGATATTACTGCATAAGAGATCCAAGTTTTATTAAAGTTTAACAATCATTGACTCTATATTTCCTCTACAATTCAAATTTGTAGTCACTAATGTTGATTTCTCTTCGATTTGATAAACCCTCATTGAGTATCTTTTTACCGTACTTAATAAATTCATTCATTTTATATATTAAAATCTCATTCACTCTACCAATTACTGATAGAGTCACATGCAATTTTGTTATCTAGGAGGATAAATTAAACCAAGTACTTGTGGTAACACTTAGGCTATTCTCATGGCTGTCATGACATATATGAGAATACTTTTGGGGTTTGTAGTTCATCTCCTAGATTCTATAAGGAGCATAAAAATCCATATCATTCTCTATTAAATGATGTGCATTCTTCATTAGTAGAACATCATACTCTAAAAGAGAAATATTTTAATGGTAAACATGATCATCCAATCAACTTGTAATTTTTATCAAAGATTCAATAGGGTCAAACACACCTTATAGAAACATTACAATATTCAACTCACAAGTATGCTAGCCACATCATCTTGAGAGTGGTTATTGTGTGTGTGAATTTTGTACCTAGCTATAGACACAACACTTCAGTAAAACATTAGAGGTTAGTTACAATCAAAATCGTGCAATGAAATGAAAAATAAACTAACCAGGTGATTTACTACCTTCTAGTAGGTGCGAGTATGTATTCTCAGATTGGACCGAGATCAGTGACCTTGACAACACCTAAACGAAGGATTTGAATGCAAAATCTAGATATGAATTAGATGCAAATTAAACTTTTTTTTTTGGTTTTTCTATGCAATAATATGAAAAATGATATGAAATCTAATCTATATGAAAAACTAATATGCAATACAATTAATCTAACAATGATATACTAAAATATGAATGATCTCACAAAATTGTTGATTCACAAAGAAGCTTCAATTCTTCAGATGTCAATTCGCTAGCATAAGTTTGCAAAATTATGAGATGTTAGATTGAAGAGCTGAGCCTTGGTTTTATAGAAATCTAGGGCTTTGGGGATGCATGGAAAAATCCATAAATCACTCAGATAAACACAAGTTGATTTTTGAGCTTATCAAAGAATAAAAGATAATTAATTCACAAAATCATGCAAAAACAACTTTTTAACTCAAATCAGAGTTGAGTTTATTTTTAAAACAACTTGAATTGATTCTCTGATTTCAAGTTTAACTGTTTTTTGGATGTGCATAATAATTATGAATAAAATAAAATAAATAAAGTGATTTATTTCCAACTTAACTAATTTTAACAATAAAACAATTGATTTATGGGTTAATCAATTATTAAATCAAACTTTTATTCCAAAATAATATCATTAAATATGACAACTTTCTTTAATTAATTAAATAAGAATTTAATCAATTAATGATAGGAATTTTGATTTATTGTCAAATTTAAATAATAATAATTAGGAATAAATATAATTAAATTCAATTAAATAATTAAGTGGCAGCATTAAATCTAATTAATTAAATATTGAGAATATTCAATTAATCAAACTTTAGGATAAATAATATTTATCGCCAAATAATCATTAAATTAAAGATAATTAAGATAAATAGGAATATTACTAGGAATATTCTCCAATGCAGAATTTGAGATAATCAATTAGGATTCGATGATGTTCAGATGTGCCTTTGGTTAGGACTTTGATGTCAATTTTGTTGATATAGGAGATTAATGAACCTATAGCCCATTTTTGGGGTATTACAGTTATATGATCTTAGAGAAATAAATATTAAAACCAAGTTGACACTCACAAGACTCATAATGTGCCATCACATGTTAGCTCATTTCTTAATGAAATGATTCAATAGTCTAACATCTTTTAATTTCCATACCATAGTTGTTTGTAAACTACATATACATGAGTCTATAACATAGTTTAGAGATTCATAGAAACCATCACAACCATAAGGGTAAAAGAAATATAAATAACCATAAACTTTTCTCAAGGATATTCCATGCACATAATAAATATAAAACTAATCATGCATTTTCTATTTAGTCTCGTATCTCCTTGTCTCTATGTTATTCAATCTATAATTAATTTATACTCAAAAAGCCTTATTTGGATCCACATTTGGAATTTTTTCCAACAAGATTATAGCCCTTAAACCTCCTATTATGTTGTGAGCCATTTTTTATGATAGTTCTCATCAATATTAAAGCCAAGATTTAATTCACTTTCGGCATATTGAATAAAAAATTACCTAAATTTTTCTAATCCTACTTGTAAATCCCTATACTATTGAGCTATGAATCGTCAACATAATGAGGACCTTACTTTATACTAATAAACAAACTTACATAAGATACATAGCAAAGTGTAATATTCATATATTATGAGAAAATACACAATTAAATTAAAGTTACCATATTGATATTGATAACAATTTTGAAAAGAGCATTTATAAAGCACACACATATTTTAAGTTTTTTCTGGTATAAAATATTATCCAAAAATAACTTTAAAACCTTCTTTTAAATTGTTCATCATTTAATATATTTAATTCCTTATTTTATGATAGCATTTTAGTTAATGTCAAGGGAGACATTGATTTTATGTAGATGAATCTTACAAGCATTTAATTTTCATGTATTTTATATTATTATTCAATGAGGTATGTATAGCTTATCTTGGACTCTATATCAAAACTTGTAACCTATGTATGGAAGACATGTGCCTTTAGCTTTAGGCCTCCCCCCTCCCCCCCCTCTCTCTCACACACACACACACCCAAGTGATTATTAAAGATCCCATCATTAAAAATATACCACCAAATAACAAGGAGAGAGGAAAAGAATATACTTGCACTTTTAAGAACACACACATTTTTAGTTACAAATTGATACATATGATTTAACATTCTCCTAAACTCGTGCAGGTTAAATTGTGCATTATGTTAATTTCTAATACAAATTCTCTCGACAACTTGTTTGAAATCAATCAAAATATTTCACAAGTTAAGAATATTAAAAATAAATTACTTCATTACTTTTGGAAGATAGAAAAAATATTGATTTAAAAAAGATATAAAGTTCTCATATTATACATTCAATTGTAAGCTATTTCAAACACAAAAGGATATTATTAAAGGGGCTTCTATAATTTATTGATTACAAGATTTTGCATCACAACCCAATAATTTAGAGAGTCTTTATGTCATCCATATTTTAAAGCTAGTAAGATTAACGTTAATGAGATCTTTAGAGAAAAACTTGATCATATCAGCTTTGCGAACATTTTTAAATATTTCATAGGTAACCTAAATTTTCATTTCTTTTGATTTATTAACATTTTTTCTTAAAAAACCAACATTAACAAATGGCCGAGATGGAACAATTATCAGCTTAAGGAAGAATACATTGTGGCTTATTAATGGCTTCCACAGCTTCTCTGCGCCCATGCACTCTATTTGCAACCCCATGCGCAGTTGTCTCTGGGGCTCCCACTGTGTCTTCTATGGGCTGCTTAGTTGCCATGTTTACAGACGCCCCTCCTCTTAAGGAAAATAAAACAAAAACTCCTCCCGCATGTGCATTGCATCCTGATTCTTTGACTGCGGATGCTGGGCTTAGGGTTCCTGTTGTGCCCTTTGTTGGATGCTTGGATGGTCAGGCGGCTATCTCTGTGCTGTAGGTCCCTGCTGCATTGCCCTTGTCATCTTCAACTAGTGAGGGTTTGGGTTCGAAGGGGGTTCCTCTTTCCCGCCCAAACTCTTTTCAAAATTCATTATCTTGCGGCCAAGCTTTCTCTGTTGCTTTTGATTAAGGGTCTGTTCTTGAGGGTGTGGCTTTGGATCTTGTTATTGCCCACAATGTCCATGGTTCCTCCAAGCCTGCAATAGATGCCTATGTTTGTGGTGTGAAGGGATCTTATGCTAAAGTCGCTTCTTTGGCTCGGTCTCGATTTGGGGGCACCTCCCGTGGGGTGCCCTCTTTTGTGCTGATTTCTACCACTAGTGCCCTCTTTGTCTAGCTCTCTGCTGCTGCTGTTGGAGAGCTTGATTCTTGCTCTAAGATCCTTTTAGGTCTTGCTCTAATCTGCCAGTTTTGGGGGTTCTGGCCGATGTTGTCCCAACTCCACGATTGGATTTCTCAAAAATGGGAACCAATACTCTCAGATAATGTTCATATCATCCATTTAGCCAAAGGTTTTTTTGTTGCTAAATTTGATTGTCCTGAAGATAGAAATAAATTTTTATGTGAAAACTTCTTTTCTTGGGAGGAGGATAAATTCTTGCTTATGCTGAAACCTTGGCATCCAGATTTTGATCCTTCCTCTTAAGTTTTCAATAATATGTCGATTTGGGTTAGGCTTCCTAACCTTCCTCTTCATCTCTGGCAAGGTAGAGTCCTTGAGGAGGTGGGGGTGTTTTTAATTATGGATGTGAACACCTCCAATATGTACCATTCTACCTTGCCCGTATTTTGGTAGAGATTGATATTTCACAGGGTCTTCCTACTTAAATTAATATTCAATCTTCTAAAGGCTCATGGTTGCAATAGCTTGACTATGAGGGTGTCCCCTTTAGATGCATAAAATACTTCAAAATAGGTCACCATGCTTCTAATTGCGATTTTGACTTCAGAGTGAAGAAAGGCCCTCATTCTTGGTGGAAGGATGCCTCTATTGAACATTATATAGTCCTCAAAAGCTCTCCTAATTCTTCATTGGATTCAGATATTTTTAGGTCCCTTGCTGGTGGTTCTATGGTTGGAGCTCCTGCCAGCCCTTTTGTGCCTTTGCAAGGATTTGTCTCTCCTTCTGCTGGTGGTTCTGTGGTTCCTGCCGGCTCTGATGGTAGTTTTGTGGATGTTGTTCCTACCAGCCTTGTTGGTGTGGTTTCCGGTCCTGTCACTCCTCTTGCTAGTTTTTTTCTTGGCCTTACTCCAATTTTTGACTTTCCTACCACTTCTGCTGGTTTGATTTCTATTGTGGGTAATGTTGTCTCTATCCCTCTTGCTGGGAGTATTTCAGATTCTTTGTTGGGGGTTGTTTCTTTGGATTCCATTTGCTGGTATAAGAAGGTTGTGGCAGTTAAAGATGGATGGATTACCATCAAAGGAAAAAATTCAAAGAAGTCCTCCTCTTCTTTCGATATGACTCTCTGTTCTCATAAAAAGGGGTTTTAAGCCTCTTGGTGTCCCTCCTCTTTTTGGTTGGATGGTATTGTCGTGGGTGCATGTTGTGTTGTGTGCTCTTGTGGGGTTCAATCCTTTGTTTTTGGGTGGATTGTTGTTTTAATGGTTCTACATGAGTCTTATCTTTCATCCTAGATTTGTATAGGGTTCCGAGGCCCCTTCAAATCCTATTTTTACCATAATCAAAAACATTTTTTCTTAAAAAATAATCATGAAGTATTGATCATCAAGAAAGTGTTACATTATTCAATAACTACCCCATAATTTAACTCTTAAATGATTCTAGAAAAAAAAAATCCTCTCACAATTTTGAAAATTTATTTTTGGACTTTTTTTGATAGGTTAAATGTGGGTTTTACACTTGGGCCTTTATCTTAAAAAATATGAGCAAAATATAACAAGGTGCTTACTAAACCCAATAAAATCATAAATGCAATTACAAAAATTATAAATAAAATTTCCAAGATAACATCCCTTTCTAAAATTTGTAATAAACATAAATATATACACAATAAAACCATAATCCAGACAATATATCAATATTAGGGACCTTAGAAGGCACCACTTTATAATCACATTAACATCTACATTAAGGAAATCTTGACATGTGGAACATGAAATTCCATTCATTGAAATGGATGATAAGGCCTACAATCTTAAAATATCCAAACTTTTTCATGAAGCATGACTCAAAGATTATCTACATATAAGGTTTTTCCTTGTCGCAAAGAGCCAAATCAATATATTTTTGAGAGAGTAAGCTACTCAAACTAAATCTACTAATTCCTTTTCCTATTGTAAATGATTAGAGAAATCCTCTAACTCATGAATTTTTCCCTTATAACTATCATCGAGGGGATTAAATCATCATCTAGAAGAATGTGGTTAAAGATTCATTCCTTAGTCATAACATGTAAATTTCTAGAGCTAAACTTAGTGATGAAGTCCTCTATAATGGAGGCCATCCTATCCAAAGACCCCACAATGATTTATTCATCCACTCTCAAATCACCTTCAATTTATTTTTGGTTGTAGCGTTAAGAATGCAAAAGGATTAATATGTAATCTAGATATGGGAGTCTTATTAGACAACCAAAATATAGTATATAACATGAAAAATAAGAATAAAAATAGAAAATTAATACTAGTTTTATTTCAAGTCCCATATAACAATCTTTAAAGTAGACAGAAGGAGTATCTCTAGTCATCCATTCAATCAAAATCGCCTTCAAAACTACCCCCTTAACTTTTCTTCATTCTCCAAAAATCCCCTCCATACAAAATAATCAAATTTCTTATATGTTGAGGAAGTTAAATTGTTGCAAGATTGATAGTTTTAGGTAATTGAATCATTCATAATGGAATGTTCAATAGTATCTTTAAGGATCCCATAAATAACCATTACAAATAGAAATTCCCATAAAGGAAGAAATAATATTATAGAAGTCCTTTTTGCAAAGCTTGACATCTATCTAAATGAGATTATTATAACTTATTTATAAGTTTGGTTTATTTAAAAGATCTTTTTTTGTACTTTGTTGATGTCAAGTCTATTTTGTAGACTATATAATGATGATATCATCTTACATCATGCTTACATCATTATTTACCAAGTCACCCTCTCTCCATGCTTATGCCATGTTGTCCTTTAGCTAACATCACTATCAAAACTATTCATCTAAATTAGAAAAGACAAAATTAGTTCACTAGGGATTTCTTGCAAATCTAGTTGAACTTGAAGATCCTATAAAACAACCAATTACAAAAAATTGACTCAAAATTGGTTGTGGGAAATAACTTGGGCTTATTAGAAATGTCTTCGGTTCTACATTTAAATTTCACAACTTTAATTATAGACAAAAATTTTGCAGTCTTATAACTCTACCAATATTTATCTTGTTCGAAATAACAGTCCACAATACAACTGAAAGGGGGGGTGAATCAGTTGTATGATAGATTATTAAACTTTAAGATTTGAATAGCAACAATATCAAATCCAATGAACACAATGAATGCCAACACAATAACACAATATTTTGGTGTCGGGGAAACCTTGTTAAAGGTAAAAACCCCGGTGGGAATTAGCACCCACAAATGATGTACTAAGAGTATAGTATCCTTGTTAGAAGATTTAGCCATGTTAGGAGCTTATTGAAACATTGCAATACACAGTCCTTGTTAGAGGATAGACCCTATTAGGAGTCAATAAAGAAGGGTGGGCTAACTCCCCAGGCTCACTGCTCAAAGAAGGTTAAATCCACCTTCATAACTCACTATTCACAACAAGTGTATATGAAGAAATACACAATATTTTGAACTATCCGACAACAACTATCTTTGCTTGATCAGTTCCAATGAAGTACACCAGTAATCCTCTACTCTACATCCAGTAGACAAAAGCTCGTAGCTTTCACAATCTCCTTTACATTACATTCATACTCACCATATCTTTTCCAAAGAAAAGATCTTACATATATACCCTATTACATTCTACATGATCAGGTCTTCCGATTAGGCTTTCCTAATGTACAAACAATTACATAAACCATTGCTAAGATACACACGGTATCTAAAACAAGTATACAATGATTACATTACAATAATTAATGACCAACATCCTTAATTGACATTCGCCAAACAAAATGCACGCCACATCTCTAAAGTCGGCTCCCAAATAAGTCTTGTCCATATCACATGCCATAGCTGACATCATCCAACATTTTGTACCTTGCACTGACCAAAAACCATTCTTCAGTTCCTTGTTTGTCATCCCTTAAGCTCGCATACACTAAATTAATACCTCTAAAAGATATACCACAAACACAGAGACTCACTCTATCAGCTTCCACTGTCACTATCCAGTAACTAGTCTTCACCAAAACATTTGTCACTCATCCAATATGCAACATTACATGATGCAATCTTGGATATAAGATCACAATATCTTCCTTTACTCTCATCTGACTTCACACATTCTGAAACATCCGTACAGTGTCGGTACACTGTAGTGACCAACCTGTCTTCTTCATAGAAACATATGTTGAAATCAGTGACAAAACACTAACGACAATAGTAGCAGCTCCAACATTGCTCAATGTAGTGATTAAACATATTAAATGTGTTAACCAAATCCCCAATGCATTAGCAATATCCAACAATCTCCCCCTTTGGCATTTATGTCAACATATGGGAAAATCCATTATCCCAAAGTTTTATCAATCCAAAGTTCTGTAACCAAACAATACTCTCATAGTACACCTCCATACAATCTCCCCATACAGTAGGGATTTTCTCATAGCAATACTCCCCCTTTGACAATAATGGCAAAGGGTGCCATAATTCAACAACTGTCTTCAACACCTTTCTTCCACGATCACTCCCCTAAGGAGTAGATCCCTACATCCAGTCTAGAATATGATAAGGCTCTGAAAACCTTTGGATTGATGCATCCTTGCATCATTTAATTCTAACTAGGAGGGGCCTGAACCCCAAGCATACCTCTGAGATATTCAAAGGTATCTTTTGGAAATAGTTTTGTAAAGATGTCTGTAATCTATTCCTTTGTGCTAATATACTCCAACATTATTTCCTTCTCTGACACCTTGTATCTCAAGAAGTGATACTTGATAGAAATATGTTTAGTTTTAGAATGCATCACTGGATTCTTTGACATATTCACTGTACTAGTGCTATCACAGTGGATAACCACAGGCTCATCAAAAGTTATCCCAATATCCTTTAGTATTTGTTTCATCCAAACAATCTAAGTACAGTTAATAGCAACAACAACATACTTTGATTCAACATTAGATTGAGCTATACAATCTTGCTTCTTACTTAGCCATGAAAATAACTTTTTCCCAAGGAAAAATGCACCACCACTAGTACTCTTCCTGTCATCAATATTTCCTGCCCAATCAACATCAGTATAAGCATGAAGTTCAAAGCTATCATTTCTATCATAGCATAAGCTATAGTCCATTGTTCTTTCAGATATCTCAATATCCTTTTCACAACATCTAGGTATGTCTATTTAGGTTCTGCATGATATCTCACCACAAACCCAACAACATTAGCAATATCCAGTCTGGTGTGAGTCAGATATTGTAATCCTCCAACCATTGATCTGTACTTGGTCTGAAAAACACACTTTGATTCATCATCAAATGTCAACTTATTACCAATCACCATGGGTGTACCAACTAGTTTACAGTCTTCCATTCCAAACCTTTTCAACATTTCTTTAAGATATTTGGTCTGAGAAATAAAAATGCCATCCTTATTCTAAATTATTTGCAGTCCAAGAAAGAATTTCATTTCACCTATCATGGACATCTCAAATTCATTTTCCATTTCTTTAGAAAATTTCTCACATAGATCATCATTGCCTCCAAAGATAATATCATCAACAAAGACTTCTATTATTAAAACTCTATCTTCACTAGTTCTTAAATACAAATTAATGTCAGCATTACCTTTTCTAAATCCAAGCTGAAGTAAGTACTTATCTAACCTTGCATACCAAGCTCTTGGAGCTTGCTTTAGCCCATATAGAGCTTTCTTCAACTTGCATACTATGTCTCCATCTTCGCATAAAGGAAATCTATCAGGTTATTTTATATACACTTCTTCTTCAAGATCGCCATTCAAGAATGCAGATTTCACATCCATCTGATATACCTTGAAGTTCTTATGTGCAACATAAGACAATAATAATCTCACAGCTTCTATTCTAGCAACAAGAGCAAATGTAACAAGAGCAAATGTCTCTTCAAAATCTATGCCTTCTTGTTGTGAATAGCCTTTACATACCAATCTTGCTTTGTTTCTTACTACAATTCCTTCTTCATTCATTTTGTTTCTGAAAACCCATTTAGTTCCTATTACATTTTTGTTCTTAGTTCTAGGACCAATTCCAAAGTGTTATTCTTCTTTATCTGATCTAACTCTTCCTTCATAGCTTTTATCCAAGATTCATCTCTACAAGCTTCATCTATAGACTTTGGTTCAACTTGAGAAATCAAACAAATTTATTCTCTAGCCTTTGATCTAGTCAATACTCCTTGATTTGTATTACCAATAATTTGCTTTTCAGGATGATTTTTCTTTACATACCTCAGAGTCTTAGGAATCTCATTAGCTTCATTTGTGTCATCATCACAAGCTTCATTTTTGCATTCAACCTCAACCATTTCTTCCTCTTCTGCATCAACAACCTCTTTCATCTCTGTAACCTGATTACAGTCATACATTCTCTCTTATATCTAAAACCTTTCATCTATCTTTACATTATTACTTTCAATCATCTTCCTTAATCTCAGATTGAAACATTTATAAGCCTTTCTTTTAGTGTAATAACCAAGGAAAATTCCTTCATCACTTCTAGCATCAAACTTCCCTATCTCATCATCTCTCTTGATATAGCACTTACTACCAAATATTCTAAAATATTTTACAGTAGGAGTATGATCAAACCAAAATTCATAGGGATACTTACTTGTACCTTCTTTGATTTGAACTCTATTCAATGTGTACACCGCTATCCCAACAACCTCTCTCCAATGCATATGAGATACATTTCCTTCAAGAAACATTGTCCTAGTAATATCCAGTATAGTTTTGTTCCTTTACTCTGCTATCCCAATCTGTTGTGGAGTTCTAGGGCAATTGTCTGCCTTTGTATTCCATGCTCTTCATAGTATGAATTGAATAAGTATTAAGTAAATTATCCACCTCTATCTGATCTCAAACATTTTATCTTTAAACCTGATTCATTCTCTACTTTTTCTCTAAATATCTTGAATTTATCAAATGCTTCTGATTTCTCTTTCAAGTAAGTAACCCACATCATTCTAGAAAAGTCATCAACAAAAAGTATGAAATACCTTTCACCATAGTATGATCTTGTCCTTGTAGGTCCACATAGGTCTATATGTACCAAATCCAACTTTCCTTTTGATGTATATGCTTTTCTTTTGTAACTGCTTCTACTCTATTTTCCCATAACACATTCTCTGCATACAGTGTTAGATGGTTTCACAATCCTCAGTAGATCTCTTGCTGCATTAGTCAAACTTGCCTTCACAATATTATCAAAGTTAACATGACAAAACCTTTTGTTCCATAACCAACTGTCATCTACCTTCGCAACAAAACAAGAGGCTCCATATGTATTTAATTCAAATACATTACCTCTAGATTTAGTACCGGTTTCAATCAGCTTTCTTGCCTTACTCTTGATAAAATATTTACCATCATTGAATTATAACTGAAACTCTTTGTCCATCAACTGTCCAACACTCAAAAAATTATGCTTAAGTCCATCAACACGTAGTACATTATCAGTATTATTTTTTCCATCCAAAGTAATATATCCCACTTCTATGATAGGTTTAGGAATATTGTCTCCAAACCTTACAATACCACCATCATACTTCACTAATTTAACAAACTTGTTTTTGTCTCGAGTCATATGATGTGAAGAACCAATGCCTATAATCCATTCAAATTTCTTATCAACATGTGATACTAAATCCTTTTCCTCATGTACTGGTTCATCTTTGATAGCAACAAATCCAATCTCCTCATAATCTAAATCATCATCATCAGAAATACCTTCACTAGCATAATAACATTCCTTATCCTTTGAATACTTAGACTTGAAAAACTTAGGCTTGTACTTAGGAACTCTTGTAGGACATCTAGATGAAAAATGACCTACCTTATTGCATGAAAAACATTTCAAAGGTAATTTTCCTTCAAATTTACCCTTACCTCTCTTTTCTCTACTAGCAATCAGTGCAACAAGTTCATCCATCTTTCTTTCCTCTGCTTGTATTTGTTCCCATTCCCCAGCATATTCACTGAGCTCTTCTTTTAGGTTCTCACTACTGGTGCTCGAAAGTGTAGACATTATCCTCTTGTGTGCAGATGCTTTGAATGCATATTCAACTTTAGGTACAAAATCTCCCATTTTAGTAGCCTCAAATGTAGTTAGCTTTGCAATCAACATCTCTCTGCTAAAGTTCAGAGTCAAAGGTATAGTCTCTTGAATAGATATAGCCTTAAACTTGTAAGCATGTGTTAATGATCTAAGGATCTTCGCAACGACTTATTATTCATCATAAGTGCCTCCACACTTTTTGATTCCAACCACAACTTCTGTAACCCTTTGAACATAAGCCCTAATTCTTTCATCATCATTCATTTGTAGCTTCTCCATCTTTGTTTTCTAGTTTTGTAACTTCACTTGCTTGGTATACTTGTCTCCTTCTTATAGTGCTTCTACTCTTTGCCAAATCTAGTGTGTCAAATCCAAGTCTTTAACTTCAGTAAATTCTCCTTCAGAGAGTGTGTTGATCAATGCCTCCCTTGCAACCATGTTGTACAATAATACCTTCTTTTCATCATCAGTAGCAGATGGCAAGTCATTCTCAGTCTTCATAGTTACCTTATTCTTTGTAATCAACTAGTAGTTGATGCCCAAACATAGCAAATGAGTTCGCATCTTGTTCTTCCAACAGTCAAAGTTTTCAGGATCAAATTTCAAACTATCCTTCCTATATAATGCCTTCTCCAAGATCACCTCAAGCTGTTAAGCTATCTCTCTAAGGACCAGTAGCTCTGATACCAATTGTTAGAAATAATACTCCATAATACAACTGAGAGGTAGGGGTGAATCAATTGTATGATAGATTATTAAAATTTAAACTTTGAATAACAATAATATCAAATCCAATGAAAAAAATGAATGCCAACACAACAACACAATATTTTGGTGTCGGGAAAACCCTATTAAAGGTAAAAGCCCTGGTGGGAATTAGCACCCATAAATGATGTACTAAGAGTATGGTATCCTTGTTAGAAGATTTAGCCCCGTTACGAGCTTATTGAAACATTATAGTATACAGTCCTTGTTAGAGGACATACCCTGTTAGGACTCAATAAAGAAGGGTGGGCTCACTACCCAAAGAAGGTTAAATCTACCTTTAGAACTCATTGTTCGCAACAAGTGTATATGAAGAAATACACAATCTTTTAAACTGTCTGACAACAACTATCTTTGCTTGATCAGTTCTAATGAAGTACACCAATAATCCTTTGCTCTACATCCAACAGACACAAGCTCTCAGCTTTCACAATCTCCTTTACATTACATTCATACTCACCATATCTTTTCCAAAAAAGATCTTACATATATACCCTATTACATTCTACATGATCAGGTCGACCGATTAGGCTTTCCTAATATACAAACAATTACATAAACCCTTGATAAGATACACACGGTATCTAAAATAAGTATACAATGATTACATTACAACAATTAAGGACCGACATCCTTAATTCATATTCGCAAAATAAAATGCATTCTACATCTCTGAAGTCGGCTCCCAAATAAGTCTTCTCCAAATCACATGCCACAACTAATGTCATCCAACATTCCATACCTTGTGCTAACCAATGAACATTCTTCAGTTCCTTTTCTATCATCCCTTAAGCTCACATACACTAAATCAATACCTTTTGAAAGATATACCACAAACACAAAGACTCACTCTGTTAGCTTCCACTGTCACTGTCCAGTAACCGGTCTTCACCAAAACATCTGTAACTCATCCAATATGCAACATTACATGATGTGATCTTGGATATAAGATCACAACATCTTCTTGTACTCTCATCTGACTTTGCACATTCTGAAACATCCGTAAAGTGTCTGTACACTATAGTGACCAGCCTGTCTTCTTCACATAAACATATGTTGACATCAGTGACAAAACACTAACAACAACAACAATAGCTCCAACATTGTTCAATGTAGTTATTAAACATATTAAATGTGTTAACCAACTCCCCAATGCATTAGAAATATCCAACATATCAATTCTCCACAAATTGAAATTACAAGTTGATGCAGGAGCATCCTAGGATTCTTGGCAATCCTGTATCAACCAAAAATATATTTGTCTTTGAAGGTAGATTGTTGTTTTTGATCTTAGTTTGGTGGAGTTCTTGCTTGGTTTGGGAAACTGGTTGCTCAGTTTATATGGTTACCGGGGTGCTCGGTCTCTGAAGAATGCTTGATAACTGAAGGCGTCAGTTCACTAGCGCTCGACAATAACTGCGTTGCTTGGTCATGCTTGGCGTGGTCGGTTGACTGTGCTCGGTTATTTCCTCTGTTGCTTGGTGTTCTTGTTTAGTGACTAGATTGTTTGGATAGATCGGCTTGGCCGACTGATGCATTTAATTTGGGTCGCACTCCTCATGTTATGGATTGACCGTTGGACATGTGGGGACCTAGATCTGGCGTGTTGCATTCTTCTATGTGAATTTGATGACCATTTGGGGCCATCTTTGAGAGTTTATTTATTTAGTAAGGCTATGCGAGAGCCGAATGATGTTTTAGCATTTAATGTTTGTTTATAGAGATTTATTGTTTCATCAGCCGACTTGTGGCTGGGAATTAGTATTTATAGGATGCTTAGGTAGTTTTTTAGGTAGGAGATTGGGGGAAAAGGAAGGTTAGTAGCCTGCGAGCTTAGGAGAAGGAAGATTTCTTGGAAGTTAGAGTACAAGTTCAGATATTTCCTGGGTGCCTACCAGTGCGCTATGTATTGCAGACCTAGACTAGTTGGATGTTGATGTTGGGGAAAAGATTTAGATCCTGTGAGATCTTGTAGATTGTTATTTGTATTATAATTGGCCATAACCGGGAAGGCCTTACAGTTTGACACATTGCATGTAAATCAGTGTGTTCATGAATATAGACTTATGTTTCTTTGCAGATCTTTTATTTGTATTGTTTATTTTCGTTGCATATTGGTTTGGCTGCAAGGTCGATCAGTCCTTAATTGGATCCACCCACCTTGACTGCGTTAGGTGGTATCAGAGTGAGGTTTGTTCCTGTTTGAGTGAAGTCTATTCCTATTGGAGTCGAGTGGATCTTGTGTATCTAGATCTTAATTGGAAGATGCCTCCGAGGAGAAATCATGAGATCTCTGAAGAAGAAGAAGCTACTGGTGAATTCTCTCTTGATGATTTTAGGGCTTTACAGAAACAAGTGTAAGACCTACAAGAGGAATTGAGAAAGAAGAAGCCTACCTTAAAGGAGGATAGTGATGATGAATATGAGGAAGATCATTTTGAAGAAGCTGTAGAAGAAGCTAGCGATTATGAGGAGAATCGAATTCTAAAAGCTATGTCTAAGATTGGGAAGAGACCTAAGATTGAAGTTTCTACATTTGTTGGAAGCCTTAGGCCTGAAGAATTGATTGATTGGATCAATGAGATTAATGAATACTTTGAGTATGAAGAAATGGAAGATCCTGATAGGGTTAGATTTGCAAAGACTAAGTTGAAAGGTCATGCAAATATCTGGTGGAGAGAAGTTCAGTTGGAAAGAGGTAGAAGAGGAAAAGAAAAGATCACTAAGTGGAACCGAATGGTTGATAAGTTGAAGAAGCAATTCATTCCGGTGGATTATGAATTGGATATGATTAAGAAGATGCAAGCCTTGAAGCAGACTAACAAATCGGTACAGGAGTATACCGAGGAATTTTATAGAATCCTGATTAGGACTGGTCATTCTGAAGCTGATAAAGAAAAGGTTGCTAGGTATGTCTATGGTTTGAGACCTAGTATTTAGGAAGAGTTACTCACTGTGTGGATGACAAAAATCAGTGATGCTTATCAAATGGCATTAAAGATTAAAGAGAAGCTGAATAGGAAGTATGAAGGAAAGAAGAACAGTAGGAACCGAGGTGGTAAAACTGGTGAGGCAGTTGCTGAGAGTAATATGACAAAGAATCCTAAGCCTGATGTGGGATCTAGCAGTGGTCAAGTTACTAAGAATGCTGGACAGAGAGGAAGGTGGAAGAATGAGTTCACTGGCACTTATTATAACTGTGGTGAAGCTGATCATAGAAGTTGGCAGTGTCCTAAGAAAAAAGTTGCATTAGCTGCTAAAGAAGGCATTGAGAATGTTCCTGAGAAAGGTGAATGTCTTGTCACTAGAAGGTTAGCTGCATGTGTTCCTAAACTAGTGCAAAGAAGGAATTTGTTTAGAACCAGATGTAAGTGTAGAGATAAGGTATGTAATGTCATAGTTGATGGTGGCAAATCTGAGAACTTTGTTTCAAATGAAATGGTTAGTAAGTTGAATTTGGAAAGGAGACATCCTAATCCTTATCAGATTAGTTGGATACAAGATGTTTCTAAGGTTAAAGTTGAGAACAATGCTTGGTTAAGTTTCAGATTGGATCTTACCATGATGAGATATTGTGTGATATATTGCCTATGGACGCTTGTCACCTGTTGCTCGGTAGACCCTGGCAGTTTGACAGAAATGTTTTGTTTGATGGTCGTGCTAATACCTATGTGGTTAGGCATGAAGGAGCTCGGTATAAGCTGATACCTTTACATGAGACAGGGATTAAAGGATGTGGAGTTATTAGGTGTTGTCCTTATGACAAACCTCAGGAGTAGAAGGTTGATGAACCTATTCCTGTTAAGCCTAGTTTGAAGGAGAAGGAGAATGATATCTCTAAAGAGTTTGTTGAGATTAAGAGACAGATGGTTTTGCTAGCAGAGATGGTTTAGCAGATGGTGACATTTATGACATAGAGAGATGCAGATGATACTAAGTTTATTGAAGAGTCTAGAGAGGATAAACCTTACCGAGGCACTGATGTGGTCGGTAGTGGTTAGAGTCGGTTGCTATTAGTTGCCAACCGGAGGGGTAAACAAGGTGAACAACAGAAGGACTTTCTACAAGAGACAATGGATGAAGTGAAGACTACTTGGGATGATGGACAAGAAGAGATATGGGTGAAGAATAGATTTAGCATACCTGTTCTGATTCCCTTGAGGCGTTCCTGATTTCCTTATGAGAAAATATCTCTTACCTGGGGTGTCTGATGCAGGAGCATCCTAGGATTCTTGGCAATCCTGTATCAACCAAAAATATATTTGTCTTTGAAGGTAGATTGTTGGTTTTGATCTTAGTTTGGTGGAGTTCTTGCTCGGTTTGGGAGATTGGTTGCTCGATTTATATGGTTACCGGGGTGCTCGGTCTCTGAAGAACGCTTGGTAACTGAAGGTGTCGGCTCACTGGTGCTCAAAGATAATTGCATTTCTGGATCATGCTTGGCATGGTCGGTTGACTGGTGCTCGGTTATTTCCTCTGTTGCTCGGTGTTCTTGTTTACCGATTGGATTGTTTGGATAGATCGGCTTGGCCGACTGATGCATTTAATTTGGGTCATGCTCCTCGTGTTATGGATTGATCGTTGGACATGTGGGGACCTAGATCTAGCATGTTGCATTCTTCTATGTGAATTTGATGACTGTTTGGGACCATCTTTGAGAGTTTATTTATTTAGTAAGGTTATGTGAGAGTTGACTAATGTTTTAGCATTTAATGTTTGTTTATAGAGATTTATTATTTCATCAGCCGACTTGTGGCTGGGAATCAATATTTATAGGATTCTTGGGTAGTTTTTTAGGTAGGAGATTGGGGGAAAAGGAAGGTTAGTAGCTTGTGAGCTTAGGAGCAAGAAGATTTCTTGAAAGTTGGAGTACAAGTTCAGATCTTTCCTGGGTGCCTACCAGTGTGCTGTGTGTTGCAAACCTGGACTAGCTAGATGCTGATGTTGGGGAAAAGATTTAGATCCTACGAGATCTTGTAGACTGTTATTTGTATTGTAATTAGCTGTAATTGGGAAGGCCTTACAACTTGACACATTGTATGTAAATCGGTGTGTTCATGAATATAGAATTTTGTTTCTTTGCAGATCTGTTGTTTGTATTGTGTATTTTCGCTGCATATTGGTTTGGCTGCAAGGTCGATCAGTCCTTAATTGGATCCACCCACCTTGACTGCATTACAAGTACCCATTAGACCCTCAATTGAGGTGATGTCCTTAACTTGACTAGTTTGAATATGAAAATTCTCTTAAAGCAACTACCAACAACTAGTCATAGCACAACATAAATAAACTAAAATTAAAAATACAAATTGGAATATTTTTAGTTGATACAAGATTTCTTGTGGACAGATGCTCTTTCATCAAATTCTCATAGACCCAACATTTTTATTTACACCACTATAGGGTGTCTTTGGAAGACTAACCTTGCTTCATTTTATAAAATAACAAAAATAGTTATCAAAGATACCTAGAAATACATAAAAGAAAGAACTTATAATAAACAAAACATGTGGAAGATACAAAATAGAGACAATAAAACATATATCTAGATGTTTGACATAAATCTAACATGAATATCCATAATGCTAACATGTAAGAAAATTCCCCTTAACATGCAAATAATTTCTTTTAAAATATAGAACCTAATAATTAAAAACAATAATATAAATGAAAGGTTGATCACCTTTTCAAAGTGTGGAGGGATCCCACCTCTAGTAAAGACATGATGTCCATTCTTTAGGAAGGTTATTGATTTTAGCTATGAACAAAAAAATGTTTAAGGAAACAATTCACTAGATAGTAAACTATTTGACTACATTTCTCATAATAATATCCAAATTATATATAATATTTTATCAAGCCATAGATCACAACCAAATAATCTTGTTCAACTTCCAATTTTTGGTATTCTAAGGTTTCCACCGATATAAGACCTTTTAACAATATCAAAGGTTATGCTTCAATGTTTACATTAATGCCCCAAAAGATATATCCTTAATAAAAAGATTTGAAGAGGAACCCCCCATGACATCGATGCCCACCTGATCCATATTAACCTTATCTTTACCATAAAAATTCACTTTAAAATTCACCTATTATCATCTTGAAGATGACCTTATTTATTTGAGATTAACCCAATTACAACCTTAGTCATCTCTAGGATAATTTCTAGAAGTTGTCATTATATTAATGATATTTTCTTTAATTTATGTTTTATCTCAGTAATTTAATCATCCACTTAACACAAACTTCAACCTTTTTACCTTATAACTCCTTTCTTAATTTGTTTTTGATATTAAAAGAATGATAACAAGGGTGTTATCTCATAAATACAATAACCCAAAGGGCATTCAGTCAACAATCAGATAATAGACAATAACCCAAAGGGCATTCGGTCAACAATCAAATGATAACAATACCTTTATGGGATCGGCAAAGGATTGCCTCATGATCATCAAGTCTGAGCTGGACAATGGCTCTCCCACTTGAAAACCAGAGGATGTGGAAGATAACCCAGACGACGAGGGCCCTAGAAAACGTACTAGATTAACGAGGAGGAAGAAGATACATGACAGAATCCAGGAACTTTCAGAGTTTAATGCTGCTATCCAAAAGATTTCTACTGCTAAACAGGATGCTGATGACGCCTGTAAGGTGTTCAATGTGGCTTCTGGTTCCTGAAGCTGGCCAGTTCTGGGTTGCTGGTTTTTGTTTTTTTTAGTTTCATCTGGTTTTTTTTAGCTATGCACAGGGGTTTCGAACTTTGGTCTTGTTTCATTTTGGATGATCTTAATTGTTAATCTTTTTGGCTTGTAAGGGGTTTCGGGTCCCCATTTAAAAACCTATTTTTTCCTGTAATAAAAAACAATCAAATAATAGAAACACATTGAATAGGGGTAAAATGGATTCACCACTATTTAGATGTAAAGGGGGAAATATGAGATCTATTCTCAAAACCCAAATTCCCCAAAGAGGAGATCCAATTTGATCAACCACAAGGTTAATACACAATTGAATCAATTTTGTGAAGAATATGGAAGAGAGAGTAAATCCAATATTTCCCTATGGAGGAGAATTATTATGTTATACTTGGAATTGAAATACAAACACTAACCTCAAATTAGGGCAGATTTGGAAAATGTTGAATTCTAATGTTTGTGTGTACTTTTAGGAAAATTTGAAACCTGTCCTGGACTAGAAATGCCGAGACAGAGAAAACCCATAAATCTTTCCTCAAGATGACTCAGCTCGGGTTTGACCCTCATAAAAGGTCAAATACCCCATTCTTTATTTGAAGTCCGATTCGAATTCTGTTCACAGATCCTGGAAGTTTGCCGAAAAGGGTATCCAAATTCACTCCCAAATCTAAAATTCCACACCTATACCTACAAGAAAATGGAGGTTTTTTTTGTATGGGGGGTTTGCCTTGGTCAAACCCCAGTTTAGGAATTAACCTTGAAATTGAATTGAAATATATTGTGCATAAACAAAGTAATTGAAACAAATCACCTCGCTTGTGTTGAAGTCCTTGTAGAGGATTCGAATCCTCAAATCCACAAGTAGGAATGCTTCAATGGATGTAGGATGAATGTAGGATGTCTCCAATCAATGACATTTGATCTTCAACACCAATCTTGATTTGATCTTTGCATATGAGAAGGCTTGAATGAATGGAGAAGGATGGATCATCAAAGGGGGCTCCAAAGAGATTGAATCCTTCAATAGCTAACAATGGATCTCCTTGATGGATGAATGCTTGAACACTTGAATGCTTGAAGATTTTCTTGAATGCTTGAATTCAATTGCTTGCACTTGAGAGCTTGCTCATGAAATTGCTTGAATGTGGATGTGAAAATGAGAGAGGAAGGCCTCCTTTTATAGTGAACTAGGGCACAATCCTCTAGAGGGGCCACCTTGGAGAATTAAATCCCAATTAGGTCCTAACCTTTAGAAAATATACCTAGATTAAATGCAATTAAAGGATTTACCATCCCAAAACCCGAAATGATTAACTCGGAGGTGGGAAACTACATATCCCGAAGGCCAGAAATTTTGGAAATTGCAATTTTGGAGAAAAGGGGCAAAATTGAGGTTGGACTTGACCTAGTCAAGTTTGACCTTGACCCTGACCTAGTCAGGTTTGACCTCGAATCTGACCCTGGTCCTGGATTGGCTCAGAACCCAGTCAGGAGGTCTCGAGGATGCCCAGAAACCTAAAACTGATGCCAGAACATGATAGAATGTTAGGGACAGACATAAATTCCTATGATGAACATGATGAATTCCAAGAGGACCTATTTCTAAATCCTACCTAGAAAATAGAGCCATAGAAGAGGGAAATTAAGGAGAATCCTTGGGATCCTAACCCTAATTTTACCTAGAATGAAGGAATCAAGTGCCAGGAAGAAGTGGAAAGCGGGGAGAAAAGCCAAATACATGCAAAGACCCGATCAAGGTGCTTAACATGACCCCAAACCACTTACTCAAAGGGCTAAATGCTCTTATCATGGAAGTGCTTCCATTTTAAGACGATACACACATTAACAACACATTAATTGCTAACTACAAATATTAAAAACATCAAAATATAACGACCATCAACATCATACAAATGAGTAATAGTCCCTAGAACTTCTATCCAACCTACCATCTATGCTAACATAAGTCTTATAACAGGGCCACCTCAAGCCACTCCCAGTAGTTAACATAACTATACTACTTAAAGTATCATAACTAAAAAACAAAAAAAACTTTAATATTTTTCATAAAATGCCTAGGATGATAATTAATAGTAGAGAAAATAAATAGCACATGAGACCCTATCCCTATTGGGTTCCTTTGAAGTTGCATCTCACTTGTTGCTACACATTGGCCTACTCCTTTATTAGGTACTTGAAAAGTTCCTTATAATTGCCTTCCTCGTTGTCATCATTGCCAAGGATTTTCTTTTGCAAGAGACAAAGGGAGGTAGTCGAGCTATGCATCACACATATGCTAAACCTGGAGATGCTCCCAAATTTTCTCTCCAGTTCAGTAACCCTAGATTTGGTCTTCTCTAATTCATCCACTATACTAGTACATTTTACATAGGTCCCTAACTAAATGTCACCATAGGTCTTAGTAGCTCTTGGTTTGACAATCTCATCTTCCTTTGACATCATCTTGTTTGTGAGATCAATAGGTCATGTTTTGATCATCTCCAAAACATGTGTAGAGATACTTCCAATCTCTTAGTTGTCTTCTACCTCCATATCCTTATCTTTTTCAACCTCCACCTCTTTTCTTTTATCATCGTTCTCTTCACTTTTATACCCTTCTTCTTCCTCAGTTTCTAACTCCACAATTTTCTTTTCCCTCTTACTAGTAGGACGTGTAGCTAGCCTATTTGACCTTCTAGAGGTACTAGTTTCTTCCACAACCTCATCATCATAGTCGATTTCTTAAATGGTAATTTGGTTTTTTTTGTAGAGACTTTCCCTTTTTCTTATTAAAAAGATGGGATTTATGTTTACGATCAATTGAATCCAACTTAGTATTAATGTCGATAGGAGTTTTAGGAGAACCTTGACAAGATTTTAATCTTAGATTTTTAATACTTTTCTTTCTACCCAACCCAAGGGTATCTACAAGACTAATAAAGTTTGGGGGGGGGGGGGGGGGGGGTGGGTAGCAAAATTTGAAGCTTGATGAACCATAATTGGTTTTGGTGGGTAGAGGGCTAGGTGGAAATGGTAGAGGTAAAAAATTATGCCTTCGTGAAGGTAATGGGTTTCTTGCCCCAACTCTTGGCACAATCCAAAGCTCCTTTAAAATAATTCTCCAAAGAGTGAAGGAGAAAAAAGGGAAATAAGATGATACTATTGTGTACTAGAAAAAGTACCTTCATAGGGTTAGTATCATCAATAATTCAAAATAACAAATAAATTACCATAAATAGCAATCTATCTAAGCAAATAATTGACAATTAAGCACTCTATGGATCTCTATTTAGGGATGCTAATGCAAAGCTCTCAGCAAGCTTCCATTAGTGACAGTCCTAAAATGAGAATGAATGATAAACAAAGCTAATAGTTCAATTCCAAAGTGAAATTAAGCCTAGTTAACTCTAAATTTGCCTTTCTAGCTCTAACTTGCAAGAGGTTTGATGCTATTCTCAGATTTGTGGATGATTAATGAGTGAATTATGCCTTGCTTTTATAGATTTTGGCAAGGGTAGGGGGTGTAGTTGAGTTGATCAAGGTTAGGTGAGAGTTGAGTCCATGGTTCCACCTTTGGAGACCATTTAAATATTTTGTCCTCAAATCTTGGGACAAGAAGACAAAATGAGTGGACAAGATGCATTCTCCAAGTGAGTGATTGAGATTTAATTTAGGCTGGATCCATGTGAGCTTGGTCCTCAATTCCTATTGGTCGATTGATTTTCCTCCCATTTGGTGGTTGAGAGAAAATAAGAATTATTTAATTGAATTTATTTAATTTGTTTAGCCATGTGTACCCTTTGAATGGGTTGATTTGATTTAATTTGAACTATACAATTAATTATATTAATTGTATAATTTATTGATTAATCATGATTTATTAGGTTTAAATTGATTTAATGGCTTTTGATTTTCAATTAAATTTGGATTAAGGTTCAATTGCAATTTATCTTTGATTTTGACCTGATTTGATTTAATTGCATTTAATTGTATTGATTCTTGCCTTGATTTCTCACTTAAAGGATCTTGTCCAATTTTCGGTGATTACAACTATTATTACAAAAATGATCGAGTAAGGGCATATGATAGAAATAGTAAACCTTAAATCTATCTTCAAGGGTGAAATATTTCATTTCCATGAGGCACACCTGGTCTCAGGGCCCTGGGCATTGTTCTCTCTCACAACCACCATGATGTTTAACATGGCTTTCATTCTCTCTGAAGAATTGGTTGAGATTGTCCATATCCGACACCCTTCTCATTTTCTTCCATTTCCTCCCAGAAGTCAAGAGACCCATTGCCTTGCTATTATGTCCTCATTCATTTCAAATAGAATTCTCCCCATTGAGGCCCTTTGATATGTCTATGAGGAGGAAAACTGAATATATAACTTCTCATCATGCATGTTCATATTCTCAATGTACTGAGCAACCCCTCCCTCCTTATAAATGTGCCACGTAGTGGCATTATTCCCGAACTCATTGTGTTTGTTTGGCTTCACCCTTACCCTATCTCCACCCAATGTTTGTTTTAGTTACAATAACTTTCCTGCTCTCAAAAAACTCAAACTTGTTTCTATAGGTGAAATAAGAAAAAAACATTGTAAAAAGGTCGGTGAAATACCTACAATTATGAAACTTCGTGCCCTTAATTATCCCATTTTCTTTCATGTGTGTTCCCATGTGCGATGAAAGAGTGCTATAAGAGAACAAAATGAGTGAATTGTAGACAAGGCCAACTTAAAAAGAGAGGTGAAAGAAAAGGAATGAGGCAAGAGAGATAAAAATAAAAAATAAAGAAATGAAAATGGAAGTGAATGAAAAGAGACAACAAAAGAAAAATGAATAAATGAAAAAAGAATTATAGAAAGGAGCCTTTGTGTAACTAAAGAGCATTTAGATAAAAAAGAAAATAAAAATTTAAAAATAATAAAATAGAGAAATAAATGATTTAAACAAAGAAACAATATATATTACAAAGCAATGCTTATCATAATTCTAAATAGAAATAATCTTTGAACTACCTATTCATATATACATTATTTATGTTAAATAAGTGAAGACTTACATATATTTTTTATTAGATTTGTAATTTTTAGAAAATTAACTCAACATTTTTAGTCATTTACAAAATTTAATTTAATTTAATTGATGTCATTTTTTTAATATATATATTTTTATAAATAATTATATTTAAAAATTTATATACATATCTCATAAATATTCTAAACTTTAAAATAATATTTTTATAATTTATATTATATATTTAATTTTTTAAAAATATCATTGTACTTAGGTTCAAACCTCGTTGGACACCCAAGTCGATTTATCCTGCCACGTACATGGTGGGTCCCATTCTGGTTATTGCACGACCAATGGAATTAGTCTTGCCTCACTTGCCCCTTCCTGACCCTAACATGGTAGTTTGTAAGACCAAAGTAAGACACGTTAGACACTAAATTAAGATGCAAAATACCCACTGAAATATTTTTAAAAAATTGTACTTTAAAAATAAAAATAATATATATTTTTAATTCAATTATATAATTATTCAAAAATTGCAACCGATAACACCTAAAGAAAACTTGCATTGTTCAAATTAAAAAAAACTAAAATTTTTAACCAAATCTACACCAACCCCCTTACAAATTTGTTTTAAAGAGACATATACCTAATTATAGGTGAAAGGTCATCCTAAACCGTTCAATAACATTTTAGACCTTTCATACCCCACCCTGCATTGTGTTGAAGGACACAAAACAATAAAATAATTCTAATTTTTTAATTTTACTATTGAAAAAAATCAGGTAGACCATTTTTGTTTGATTATGGAACAGAGATTTTTGCCAGTGTGAATTTACTAAAGCTAACCTCGCCCGAGCTGAGGTTTTCCTAAACTCGCCATGGTTACAACCTACCTACCCTCTAAATCTCGATGCATTCAGTTTGGAAACGTACAATTTAAAGTGCTTCAAATAGTATAAATAATAAGACCCACGATCACTTCTTACCACATTGCTTGAATTGTAGGTCTGTCTTGCTAGCAGACCCATTCTCTTCCTTTTCAGCAAGGTATGCATCGAATGCCACAACTAAAAGCATACCTTCTCACTTAATTTGCACTCGGATCTATCTATTCTGAAAGCCAGTTTTTGTAGATTTGTGGCTCGTTTTTATGATATCTACACTTTTGTAGTCTGATTTGGTTCTTGTTTTGGATTTTGTCAGTGGGTGTTTTTCAAAATTGGAGTGGAAATATGAAGGTAATTGAGAAGCTGCAGAATGCAGAGAAGGAGAGCAAGGTGATTTTCTCCTTCGAGTTTTTTCCTCCAAGAACAGAGGAGGGTATTGACAATCTGTTCGAGAGAATGGATAGAATGGTGGAGCATCAGCCTGCATTCTGTGACATCACCTGGGGTGCTGGAGGATCCACTGCGGATCTCACTCTTGACATTGTCAATAAGATGCAGAACATGGTATGCTATTCTTATCTGTTTCTAGCTTTTTATGCTGTTCAGTTTTGCACAGCTTGAGGATTGCATAGATTTGAGAATATGTGATTTGAAATTCTGCACGTTTTGTTGGTATTTGTTTCTTTAGCTAAGAGTCAAAGTCCGAGGGATATTTAGCTAAATTGACCCAACAATCTAAATGATTTGTTGGTATTTAGATCTGCCATTTTGGTAATTCAAACTTTGAGCAGTTCAGGAACTCCTTGTTTGTGTTTGTGGGTTTGTTTGATTAGTATATGAATCAACCCCTGGATCTGGCAATGGGCGGTGCATAAAACTATTAACCGCAGTGCTTCCTTGTAGAAATATGCGTAAGGTTGGTTCTCATGACAAAAAGGCATTATGCGGAAAGTTATCAGGAAGACACTGTCAAGAGAAAAGATGGATTTTCATCACTACTGGTTTGGTTCCACTTACGAATGTGATCAAAAGAAGGAACTTAATGCACATTTCAAATTGTTTAATAAAGGACCAAAACATGAGGACCTACATCTGGAATGAACCACTGCCTCACAGTTTTTGAAAACCATTATCGCTAGCAAGTTACAAGTTTGTTATCTAAATTTCAGTGTAAACATGTTCTCACAGGGAACAGAGATGAACATCCAACAGCCCTCCTGTTTCTGTAATGGAATTTACCACTTAGATAAATTATAATGAAAAATCCTGGAAACCAAAAGCATGATCCAATATCAATGAATTTGTGTGGTTTATCATCACAAAAAATTAATGATAGCTGACAATCTACACAGGAATGGTTGGGTGGGGCTTGTCTGTTGCCAATTTACTACCAACAGGCTGGAGAAATGATCATCTTCTCCTACACACTCCTTTGCCGGTGAAACTTGACGAAAATTAGTGGGAAGATTCCAATCCATGCATCCTAGGAGAACCAAGACCACATCCAATCTCTACAGAATGAAACTAGAGCACCATGCAAAGGACTAATGTGGGGCTATGATCATACATCATTCCGGTTGGAGAGCTCATCTACCATAAACTGAACTATTATTGTTGACAGCTATTCACACCATAGGCACCTAGCTGGAAGGTCCATAATAAGACATGAGGATCTTATTGACCTAGAGCCAATTTCATTGTATTTTAGTTACCTCAATCTGTATGTTAGTATGAATAAGATGTCTAGTCTTACTTTATGCATGTGAGAAATAGAAGCTTTTGGACATCTTTAGTTATGTTATGATCCTCATCTTATGAGTAGACTGAAGTTTATTTGTTAGTTTGTAACATCATTTGCATTTTAATGCAGTCATGCTGGTGGTGTATTGACCGGATGTCATTTTTCTCTAGTTTACAATGTGCCAGATAAAGATACATTTT
This sequence comes from Chamaecyparis obtusa, assembly GCA_027943335.1. NCBI lineage: Eukaryota > Viridiplantae > Streptophyta > Pinopsida > Cupressales > Cupressaceae > Chamaecyparis > Chamaecyparis obtusa. The sequence continues at coordinate 406,779 of BSBK01000661.1, forward strand.
TATTCTAGCTTTTGATTTTGGAATTCTATCACTGTTTGATCCTGATAAAAGGCTATTTATTCCAATGTTGTTCTGATACTTGAATTGAAACTTTCCTCATTTTGTCTGTATTTGTGAACTCTTTCAGATTTGTGTGGAATCCATGATGCATTTAACTTGCACAAACATGCCTGTGGAGAAAATTGATCATGCCTTAGAGACCATCCAAGAAAATGGCATTCAGAATGTATTGGCTCTTCGTGGAGATCCTCCACATGGACAGGACAAGTTTGTCCAAGTTGAAGGTGGATTTGCATGTGCTCTTGATCTGGTATTATTCTTTTTTCCCATTGAATTATAGGAAATATTCCAGTGTTCTATGCCTGTTTAATTTTCATGTTTCTCTTCCCAGAATTTTACTTTCCCATTTATGCAAATGAGAGGCATGCAACATATCATGAAAAACAAAAAGCAGAATTAAGATCTGCCTATTGGCCTTGAATATTTCCTATAGCTTAATATGTATGGCTAGAAATCAGAAAAGCTCAAGTTGAATGTTTAAATAAGAACTTCAGTAACACTTTTTAAACCTTAAATATGTTACTCCAAGGTATGGCAAAAAGGTGTGCAGTTTGCACCTGTAATTGCCCTGGAGAATCGTCTAACTTTTTGAGGCTCAAAAAATTACAAGCAGCTTGTAATATTAAAAGAATATTGAAATGATGTATACATCCAATTTTCCACATAAAATTTTGATAGGAATTTATGTCATAAACCCTACATTTTTAAGTTTTCTCAAGTATAGAATAACAAAATTGGCTTCTCATACTGTTAGCCAGTTTTTTATTCATGTTTTTATTCATGTACTGGGAAGTATCCAAAAGATTTCAGATCCCAACCCTTATGTTCTTACGTTTGTGGTGTTATTGGTAACTCGAATATTTTGGATACCTCTCAGATCCATTCTAAGATGGATTTGTGCTAGGCATACAGCAGATCCATGTTAAGATGGATTTGTGCTAATTATAGATCAGATCCATTTTAAGATGGACTTGTGCTAATCATAGATCAGATCCATGTTAAGATGGATTTGTGCCAGTCATAGAATATTTAATACTTTTCCATTGCCACAATTGGTAGAGACAATTGATTCATAGCTATCTAATTTATTAAGTCTTCAATGTGCTACCTTGGACAAGTTAAATTTATAACATTGGGTGCATGAATTCTTGCCTCGTTTCTATACTAATTAGTGCTTATTTTTCAGAGATATATATTACTAAAATGTTGGCTGTCATTGTTCCCCACATCCAACCACACACCCATGCTCTATTCCATGCTTACCAAAATTCCAAGTTGATGTCAGGTGTAAAACATCTGAATTTTTGGTGCAAATTAATGAAATTATACTACTTTTGATAACAAGATATCCTTTTATAATGTATAGAATGAAGATACAATTCTAATTATGAACAAGTTTTTTTATACATTGTGTTTAGGGAAAACATCTGAAATTCTGGTGGTTTGCATGTTTTGTATGTAGAAATGCATTAAAATTTGACAACATACACTGATAAATAACAAGTTTGATTTATAGCTTGTTTGGATCTAATCTCGCTCCATATACCTGCATATTATTGCAAGTTCTTTTTTCGTTTCTTTCTATTATGGTTTTTTGAGATTAACTGTATTCGTACATATTTGGATGACTACATGTGGAACCTTTTGAGAAGAAATGATGACCTATGTTCTGGCAGGGGAATGTGTGTCTTACTTCAAAGAAAATATTCACACTGATGTCTGTTATTTGATTCTAAAAATTATAAGGCTGACATATGTTTTGATTTATGGCTGGGGCAAGTAGCTCCCAAGTCCATGGACAGATCAAGGGTGGTCTTATTACTATGATTCATCAAAATCTGTTCTCTCCATCTTTAACTTTTTAAGAGATGTTATTCTAATCCATCATCCTGGAAGGAGGAAATGAAACTTGACTAATTGGAAAGGTATCAAGTTGACATTGAAATGAAAATAGCTCAATGGTTAAAAAACCATTGAGCAGGAATCTATTAATGACATTGACTATTTTTCATTCACGACAAGTTTCATAGATGATTCCAACAACACTTTCCCAAGCTTATGGAGTAAAATTCTTGAATTATTTTAAAATCTTTTCGACTCACTAGAATTTTCTAGGTTCTGATTCAGACCTTTTTTAGTTGTGAATATAGGATTTATAATTTTGTTCTTTAACCAGCAAAAGGGGCACAATGCCTACTAGTGTTAATCCCTATATAACTTCTTAAAATTTAAATATTTCATGAAGTATTTACAATTTGGCGATTTACAAGTAATTTCAAACATAATTATTTTTCATTTATAGATGGCCACATATTTATATGCATGCCTTTGTCAGGATTACTGTTACACTAAAGAATTTTCAATTGTGCATGTTTCATTCAGGTTAAGCATATTAGACAGAAGTATGGTGATTACTTTGGAGTTACAGTTGCTGGCTATCCAGGTAAAATAGTGTTATGGCATAGAGTGATTGGAAATAAGGTCTACGATTGTTTCTGCTCTTGCCTCCATCCTTTCAACATTCTTTGTTTAATTGTGATATTGATATTATCATATTTATGATCTCAGAGGCTCACCCTGATATGATTGCGAGTGAAGAGGGAGCTACTGAAGAAGCTTATAAAAAGGATTTGGTTTACTTGAAATCAAAGGTATATTAAGTAGATCGAGATTGTTTTTGGTGCTTCTGGTACTTTAGATTGGTTATGGCTTAGTATTTTTTGTGAGGTTTTTTCTGTTTGGTTCTCTTACCACTATCCTGTCTAGATAAAATTGAAATGGAGGATTTGTTGATGAATATAAGATAATGTCCATTTTCCCTTTCAACTTTCAAGGGAATGGTATAGATGTACATAAAATTGATAAAACAAGAAACCAAGCTGTAAAATCCAAGTTATTGATTCATCAGGGTGAATGCCCAGATATATGTCTGGTATGCAAGGGGATTTTGCCAGGGCACAGTATTATGCCCATGGGTTTGTCCTGGATGAACCTGTGGTGAATCTGGCAGAACCTACCCAGAAAAATGTCTCTTTCAAAAAATTTAAATCATTTTTACACACTCTTTTTTCCATCACATTTTACAAACCCACAAAATTAAAAACCCTTTGCACATCTTCCTGTTTTTCTGTTAACATTGGGGGACTTGTGCAAATGGCACCATTGCAGTAATATGATTGTTTCTCTGTTAATGGCACCATCATTCCCTAAAGCTTCTCCTTGTTCTACTAAATTCCTTGGTCAATGAGTAGGGGTGAAAATGATTGAGTTTTGGAGGTGTTATTATCTGCCGCGAGTGCTGTTGTGGAGTTTTTGTTAGCATTATCTGCTATGTTTATCTGAGAAACCAATAATTTACTGGCTTCATGTTATTAACAAGTCAATGACATATTCTTTACTTTTTATCTTTTGGCTTGTAAGTGTCCAAACATAATCGTGGTGGGTTTAACTTTTAAAGTCCACAAAAGGGAATTAAGCTTTTCATATTAGGCAAATATGAATCTACTAGATTTTTTATGCTTGTTTTGTTTATTAAATTTATGTTTGTAGTTATCCCTGTTTTTAGGTTAAACTATTTGTATTTGTGATTTTATATGTTTTTTATACGAATGACCCCTAAATAATCCCAATCTTTTTTTCTTGTTGAATCCATATACTGAATCTGTAAACCCAAATCAGAACCTGAACCTGAGGTGGTGGCTACTTTGTGCAAAAGAAATAATTTCTTGTTCTTGCTACTGCTTTTCTTTAGTTAACATTAGTAACCTTGGACCTTAGGATGCTTAAGGGAAACTGAAGGAATCAGAAAAATGGTAAGAATATGAGAATTACCATATAGCTTTCTTTTTGCACCATCTGATAAGGTTTTCTTCAATGCAGAAACAGCTTATCTATATTTTTTGAATGTAGAAACAAGTTTTAGTGCTTACAACTGCTTTTCTGTAGCGAACATTAGGAAGCGAGGAATTTAAATTGTGTAAGGGAAAACTGAAGGAACCATAAACATAACTAGCATATGAGGATAGATTTTTCACACTGTCTGATAAAGTTTTTCTTAAACATAGAAACAGCTTATCTGTTTTTCTTGAAAGTAGAAACATGTTATATCAAGTTTACATATATTTTTGATTTTGCAACAACTCTAGGTAATAGTGCTGGAGACAATAAGTTTATCCATACATGAGGAAGGGACTTGGAAATCTCACCTTCCTCCCAGTCTAGTTTTGATGCATATGAATATCATAAGGTTTCTCTGCCTAAATGGTATATTACAGTTCACTTTAAATAAACCCTTGGATTTGGATCTGGTCCATACCTGGTCTGGTTTGTGTAGACCGTAATAGTGGGTGTGAGCAGGGAATGGACTTTAGGCTGTGGATTCAGCTGCATAAGCCCATGCAAATCCAGGCATGTAATTGCTGGCTGTGAACTTTAGTATTTTTCATTATTTTTCTCTTACTTGCATTGTGATTTTTGTTCTTGTCTTCACATTTTGAGGAATGAATAAATAATTAACATCGATGTTGTTGGGTTTTTTGTTAAAATGTGAGGAAACCTAAAAAAGGATAGGTTGCCACTGACACGGCACTTGCAGAGCCAACATGGGCTTTAAAGCCATATTTAAAAAAAAAGTTCATTATAAAAAATTATATTTTAGAGTTTAATTGATATTATAAATTATTATTAATATTATGTTTATAAGATGTCATTGGGGTTTTGATCAACTTTTAGGACTACTTGGTTCTCATGTTGGAGACCAAGGTTCGAATCTCCCCAAAGTCATCTTAGTGCCAGATGGTATCCTTGCTTTAGTTGATATTGTATGTGCTAAGTCTGCTGGTGACATAGGAGGATGAACCAATGGGGCAACGAGGAGGATGCCCTGTAGGAGATAGCAGGCATGGCATTTGAGCCAAAGGAGTGCTGGAGAATGTGAGTAGCATAGGTGGAGTTATGAGGAGGACTCCATGCAGGAGAAGAAAAGAGGAGTGGTGTTCAAGCTGGAGGAGTGCTGGAGAATTGCCAGTAGCATAGGCGGCGGGATAAGAATGAGGATGCCCTACCAGAGGAAAAAGAAGCAGCAGCATTTAAGCCAAAAGAGCACTAGTATAGATTGTAAGTCAAGTGGTATCCCCACCGGGAGAGCTTTATGTAGAGCAGTATCCCTGCTTGATGTAGTGGAGAGGGTAACCCTTGGCTAATATATTTAAAAACTATTATATTTTTGATATATTTAGATTAGATTTAAATTTTTATATTTATAATTTATTTAATTTTAATATTTTAAAGTTCATTTAAATTGTAATGCTTTTAATTTACTTAATTTTGAATATTTTTAAGTTCTTAAAATTTGAATATTCTATGTATGCTATTTGCTATCAAATTCAATTCCTGTTTCAGTGTTTTAGGCTAAAATATTTATATATTTATTATTTTCATATGTTTTTGTATGGATATACCTAACCCCCAATCTTTTTTCTGTACTGGTGTACCCAAATCTTAATCCGAACCAATCACTAAGCCTAAATGTTAATAGGACCTCTTTAGACTTGCATTTATAATATACGAATTTAAACATAGTTCTGCTTTATTTGGTGAATGATTATTTCTACTTAATTTAGCTTCCTCTGATATAATACTTGAATGTTACATTCATTCTGGCCGATGTATTTGCTGAAATTGTTTTTCCAACCAGAAAGAGGAACAGTTCCCACCATAAGCTCAGATGAGTGGTGTAATGGTATTCCCCTACTGTGGTGTTGACTTATGCCAATATCTTGTTGATTAGTGTGCCCCTTGGTTTGTTTCTGAGCTGGGATAACTCCACAGTAGATTTCTCTTCTTTGCCAACTAGTTTTCTGACAGGATTACTATGAATTTATTATTTATTGTGTATCACAGTTTCTTTCAATAGGATTCTTTTTCCAACTAATTTAACTTACTATGCTTGGTATTGCAGGTTGATGCAGGTGCAGATTTAATAATTACACAGTTATTTTATGACACGGACATTTTTCTGAAGTTTGTGAATGATTGTCGAGAAATTGGCATCAAGTGCCCCATTGTTCCTGGCATCATGCCTATAAATAACTACAAGGGGTTTTTGCGTATGACTGGTTTTTGCAAAACTAAGGTATGCCAGTCTTCTATTTTCATATCAGTTGGAAAACACATATGATTAGGAAAGGTGCTTTTTCCCCCTCTAATTCTTGGCATGTTATCAACTTGAGTCTTTCAGCGCAAAATTTAGTACTGGAATTATCTAAACTAACCAAACTAATTAATTGGGGCCTGTGGGTATATCATCGGCATGCATACATGATCTCCATTCACATATCATCGGTATATCATCGGCATGCATACATGATCTCCATTCACATATCTTGCTTCCTATCTTTTGAACATGCAAGACTAATCTCTATTATGCATTAATTTTACTTATATTTTCAACAAGTAGGCAAGTATTTCAGAATGCTGTCATGGATAATTAGGGGACTGTATTTTATTTTACGTTGGGGTGACACACTAAGCAATTATCACAAGGAATAAATTGTATCAAAGAACATCCACAGTCTCTAGGTATGTTAATAGAACGTGGATTATTGCAGTCATATAGCAATAACCAAGTTGCATGTTACTTTTGTTAACTCACTTGATATTTTAGACTATTTGGTTATTAATAATATTATAGATCATCATTTTAAAGAGCTATTCAACCCTTTCATCAATGCTAACATGCATGCACACAGATTGGAACTGTTAAACACAATAAGTAGTTCAACCATAAGTTGCACATCATTTTATTTTTTGTTGACTCACAGTTGATAGAGTAGATATACTTCATTGTTGTATAACCATATTTTTAAGAGTCTTTCAATCCTTTTATCATTGCAATGTGCAAGCACATGGATAGGAACTGCGGACATTGGTTCCAAGGTGGGGATGCCTCATAAAGTGGCATCAATTGCTGGCTGATAGAACTATATATTTTTACAAGAGAAAAAATATTTTTTGATTTAATTATTTACCGAAACTGGCCATTGCTGGATTTGGGATAGCATCACAATAATTAAGAATTTGACCTCAAACCAGAATATCTCAGTCATGGAAAAAGGAATATTTCAAATGAAGTTTTAATTATCAAGATTTTTCATATTTAATGAGAGGCATACCAAGTGATCAAATAAGTTTCATGGTGAGCCTCAAAGAACTTCATTAATAAACCTACATGAAATGGAGGTTAGGGTTATCATTCACAAGGTTCAGTCATGCATAAGATACAAGAAAGCATGCACAATAAAATGGCATACAAGCTTGCATTTATATTTTGTCTTTCCAACAAGACTTTTGCTTGATGGTCACATGTACTGTCATTTCATTCAGTGCATTTCATTGTGCAAAGAAGCTAGTGACACACTCCTTAATGGATTTAAGCCATTTAATCTCTCTTAGCATGATGTTTCCTTCAATTAATGTACTCTTTGGATTTTAATTGTAGTTGGAGTAGTGAGATGCTTAGATTATATGCATCAAGTTTGTGCAGCTATGAAGCATGTTTGAATTCTTTAGCGTATGAACGGTGCTTTTTTGTAGTCCCTCCTTCCCTTCTCATGTTTTAATATTTGGATCAAATATGTGCAACCCACTGTAGAGTTGATTGTGTGTGAGATTGTTAATGTTGATGTATTACGGTCATATTATAGAAAGTGGAAAATAAATTTCAGCCTTCAGATTTGTGTTCTGCAAGATTAATCAAGAAGACAAACTCCAACACCTAGCCACGTTACTAATTTGGAAAATGCTTTGATGATGAGAGATGAATCATGACACTCCTCTCTTGAATACCTAGGCTTATTCACATTCAGGAAATTTTACTCCTTAATGAAATTTGTTCAGATTCCTTCGGAGATTACCGCTGCATTGGAACCCATCAAAGAGAATGATGAGGCTGTAAGGGCTTATGGTATTCATCTAGGCACTGAAATGTGTAAGAAGATTCTAGCTCATGGAATTAAGACTGTGCATTTATATACTCTCAACATGGACAAGTCAGCGCTGGCTATCCTTTCGGTATGTATGTAAAACTCCCATTTGTGGTTGATATTCTTTTGGATTTTATGGTTTTTTTTTTCCTCATGATGGAAGATATTTTATGGCAGAATCTTGGCTTGATTGACATCACTAAAATTAAGAGGCCTTTGCCATGGAGGCCAGCAGCTAATATTCTACGGACTAAAGAAAATGTACGACCCATATTTTGGTATGTGCTGTAAAATTCTGGACCTGAATTCATTGAGATTTTCTCTAAATATTATAAGAGAAGAATTCTTGTCCACTTTGTAATTCAAATGTGGAATATGCAGCCTCTGGCCATGCTTTATGACATCAATAACGATACTTTTATTTCCAGGGCCAATCGACCAAGGAGCTACATTACTCGAACCACTGGTTGGGAACAATTTCCACATGGGAGATGGGGTGATACACGTAGTCCAGCTTATGGAGCAGCAAATGACTATCAGGTATTTTGAAACCATGTAAAAGTGTGTCAACTAGTATTGCCTTTTTTGGACCATGTCTGTGTAAGAAAAAGGAAGTCTTTGCCTCACAGCATGTTTTTATTTGTTAATTATTGATCTTTGTTTGGTTTCTTGCACCCTTGTGAAATCGATACATGAAAATGAACATGAACAAAACAGTTATTCTGATCAACAATATGTTTTCATTGCTCCATGTTTTCAAAAGAGTTATAAGCCGTTTTTATGCATCTTGTTCATTGTTCTTGTTTGTTAAGTGTGTTTCACTGTGAAAACCTTATGTGACAGGTGGTATGATGACTTGCTTAATGCTTAATAGGAAATGCCACTAGTATATTCTTTAATGTCTTGCTGTGGTTGTAATCATGGCATTTCTCTGATGCAATAAGAGTGTAATATCAATAAGTTTTCTGTAAATTGATGTCTGGAGAATAATTGTTGGGAGCAAAATTGACGAGGAAGAGTAGAAGAAATAACCTTGGGCCAGGAAGCATCTCTATTAGCACATTAGTACGAAAGTTTTTGAAGATACGTGAACCAAAATCAACTTACAACTAACTTTTGAATTCCACAAGCCAATATTTCACTTTATTTGTCTTATGGGCACCCACACATCAGAGAAACTATTCTAAATATAAAGATTTAAAGAATTTATACCTAGTGTGTCAAAAATACATTTGGCAGTCTCCAAATATCTGGAAGGCTTTTAAATTTTTACTTTCATTTCACAATGAGTCCTCTAGTGTGACAATGCAGCATTTTAGCAGCACCTGGACTTCTTGACCTCTTTTACACAAAAAAGATGGGAGAATGGTTGTAATAGAATGATAGCAGTCATGTCCTTAGTTTTTAACTTCTTGGTCTATATGATAATTGCCATTTCATTTGGCCATAGCTTTTGCCAAAGCAAACTTTGAAATTTATAAGCTTCATTCTCATTTAAAGTTTTAACGATTGTTTGGCAATTCTTGCTGATGTGTGTTGTTTTGACCTCCTAAATAGTCAAATTTTTAAGGGCTGGCTGGCATTGAAGATTTTACCATATTTATAATTTATAAATGAGATGCCGGAGTAGGATAGTGTATTTCTCAAGTGGACATGATTTCTGTCATGTGACAGTGTACATCCTCAATTATAATAGATATTACAGGTCATATTTGAACATTATGCAAACTAGTTGTTTTAGTCGGCTAAAGATATGTGAACTGTTAGGGACCCAGATATTTTTGCTTGTGTAGTGGTTATGAGCATTGCTAGCTTATATAGCAGCTTATTAGCATTGTAAATTTTCATGGCTTGTGCATCATTGTAACAAATAATAAATATAATAACAGAGGCTCTGATATACAGATGGAGCCAAATGTAATTGAAATCTTACAAATGGGTACTTCTAAAGCATTCCTATCTCTTCTTTCAGGGGGGATCATCATATTAATACATATATGCATTTTTCTGAACTCTGTTTGCAAACCCTTTTGTTACTTTTGGGGAATCTGATTATCTAATGGGAAGTTATATTTGGAATGACAGTTCTTGAGGCGACGCTCAAGGAACAAGAAGGTTTTGGAGGAATGGGTTGTTCCTCTTAGTTCCATAAATGATGTCCAGGAGGTATCACAATAATATTATATTTGGTCCAAATTGATTTTATATTATGTGCTTAATGTCAATCAAGTTTTCTTATGGATCACTGCTCTTATGTTAAGTATGGTGCTTATTTGTCAACCAGAAATTTGCAAACTATTGTTTGGGAAAATTGAAGAGCAATCCATGGTCAGAACTCGATGGCCTTCAGCCCGAGACAGCGAAGATCAATGAAAAATTAGCGCTGTTAAATTCAAAAGGTTTTCTAACAATTAATAGTCAGCCTGCAGTGAATGGCGAGAAATCCGATTCTCCTTCTGTTGGTCAGTACACTTATTCTTTTACTTCATAAATTTCTAGGAGGAGCATCAAAAGACAGTTTTAATTTGCCTAATCTGGATAAGAAGTGGAGAACTGTTTTCATTGGCTGGTTTATATTTATCAAAAGTTTCTTGAAGGTATTCTCTTGGGTTGAAAAATCGACTAAGATGACAGGATGGCACGGTTTCTTTCTATTATCCAACTCTATGCTAGTTTGAGGAAAGTCTCTATTTCATATAAGCAGTTGAGGAAAGTCTCTATTCACATAAGTTGTTGTATAAGGAGGGGATATTTTCCTGCATCCTTATATGGCACAGTTATTATTTTTCACAATTAATTTCTAGTTTCATTTTTATTCCAACCTTTTAGCTTTGTGGAGTTTGGCTTTTAGTTTTCGACAATAATATGTAGGACCCTATAGTCAACCACATGGTCACCAGTTTTATTTTCTGGAAGAATTCTCATAATTACAAATTTACAAGTACAACTTTAACAAACACAGTATGAGTGGGTTATTTCAAGTAAGAAGCAAAGTTTTGGCTTTATAGACTTTTTGGTTTCCCCCATTTTAAATCCCAGGAGGGAACAAATCTGAATTTAAACTTTTCTGAGACATTTCTTAAGTGATCTTATCTTGCCTCAACCCCATAACAAATGATGATGATAACTTTTGATGTCCTTTAGATCCAATTGGTTTGTCAGACTCAACAAAGTGTCTAGAGTCTAGACATTACACTGCTTATATCTTCCTGCAAAGTGTGATCCTTCTAGTCGTCTTTTTTAGTGTCATCCTTTGCTATCCATAAACTCTTCCCAACTGAACTATGCTGGAGAGAAGTAATGAACCATAAATGAATTATAATGCTAAATGATTGAAAACAAACAACCACTTTAAGACAAATGTGAAAGAAGTGAAAATAAAACATCCCGTTAGCCCATGAAATTCTGGGTTTGTTGAAATCTCATGTTTACTTTCTTCGTTCTTTCAATAGTCATTTAGTTTCATAGTAAAACCACAAAGCTTGGTTTGAACTTTGGTTGTATGAGGTTTCCTGAACCGATTTGCAAATGCTACTATCACCTGAAACATATCTAGTATCATTTCATCATCGACAAATTTCAAGGAACTGAGCTCTATTTCTATTTCTTCTTAAGTTACATGGCTTACAAAGTTTTGTGTAAGGTGTTTTTGGGAGTGCATTTACTATAATCACTATGCAGTTTATGTGAGTTAGTTCTCAGGTTTTCAATCGTTTTCTTTGTTTCTTCGAACTTTCAATTTTCTATGGATAGGATGGATGTTCAAGTTTGAGATTGTAGTCTATGTTTATAATAACACAAGTATACTTCTATCCAATTAATTTTTTTACAGTATACTGTCTTTTAAGTGAGATTAGCATGTTATACTCTTGTAGATTTTAAGTTCCTACCTTCTTTAAAGCACAAATCATGGAAGTTAAAATGACAACAAAATCTACATTGTATTTGCTAAGTGATATTTTGATAATATCTAAGTAAATTTTTACTGCTATCATTTGACCTCTTTATTTTACAAAAAATGAAATATTAGTACACTTTTTCATTTGGTTATCATGTTATGCTAGTCTGATTCGTGGATCCACATCTTAGGAAACAAAGACTTTGCATTACCTTGTTTAAATACATTTTGAGCATAAGTATGATGTTAAATGGATCATGTACTAATGACTAACAAATTGCACATCCCTTCACATGTTTGGCATCTGTGTGAAGCAAATATATAGACTCTAATGTTTTTTTCAAGGCATGATCTAAATTATAAAAACTAATATTTCAGAATGTTCTAAATCACTCGACTTCATTTCAGGATGGGGAGGGCCAGGTGGTTATGTCTATCAGAAGGCATATGTGGAATTTTTCTGCTCTGCAGAGAAGCTGAATGCAGTGGTTGAGCAAGCCAAGGATGTATTCTCTCTCACATACATTGCTGTAAACAAGAAGGGTGAGACTGTATCTAATATTGGTCCAAATGACGTAAATGCTGTGACATGGGGAGTTTTTCCTGCAAAGGAGGTTATCCAGCCCACTGTTGTAGATCCTGTAAGTTTTATGGTTTGGAAGGATGAAGCATTCCAAGCATGGGAAAAGGAATGGGCATCCTTGTATCAAGAGGATGACCCTTCGAGAAAGCTCCTTGAAGAGGTAAACTTTCAACTCAGGCTGTTGATATCTGTATTTTTATACCTACTGTTTGATGGTTAGTTATTTAATGAACTGCTAATCCATGTGGGCTGAATGAAACAGTATTGATTTTTCTATTTAGGCTGAAATCAATGTCTGATCGACAGGTGCAAAGCAGTTACTTCTTGGTGAGTCTTGTGGACAATGATTACATTCACGGGGACTTGTTTTCAGTATTTGAAGAAATATAAAACGCAGTTTAAAAAGTGATTTGGGGGTTCAGAGCAATGTTCCACAATTATAGCCTTTTGGAATTTCCTATTTGTGCTATCAAATTTGATTTCATGCAGGGAATCTGGAACTGAAATTAAATTTTAGTTCTTCCTCTACTCCCAGCTAATCTTTGCTTGTAATGGAGAGGTAGACCTTAAATCATGAAAATTGGATCTGCCACTCAAACAAGCAGTGAATTAAAATAAGGACTGAAATAGATACAAAAATTGTTCCTTTTTTATATGTATTTTGTATTTGTAGTAGTATCACTTCAAAAGCTGTGTTTTTTCAATCATTGGGCACTGAGAACTTCATGGATGTGCTTTTTGGGTGGAAGTGAAAACAATGAATGGGAATTATGAATTCAATCTCTCTGTGAATTATGCACACATTCTTTGTTTTTTTCTTAATATTATTCTTTTGGCAAATCCCAGAATGAAATCTAACTACTGTTGTTAGAAAACATAGGTGTTTGGAGAGACAGTTTTCTCAGTCAAGATAATGGCACCTGATTCGTTGTCTGATATGACTGTTTTGATGTTTCGAAAGGATGGATAAATCAAGGCACTTGCCGATTATTTAGGGATTGCTATTTTTATTTATGGATGGAAATAGCAATTTGAGTTTTGAAGGAAGTTACTTTGGAAATAATGGGGTTGAACTTTTCCGAGAACATTTTTTTCTTTCGAGGCCGAGGTTCAAAGAAGGAAAATCCTCTTTGGGAGCCAAGTAAGAGAGCAGGAAAAACTGAACTTGGCATTGTAATTTTCAGCTTCAAGGTTTTCTTTTAAATTGTCATTTATTGTCCAACTTGGGACTTATGGAAAGAGGAAAAAATTAGAGAAGGAAGATGAGAAGCACAAGGTTTCTTCATTCAAAAACATTCAACAAATTATGAAAAAAATACCATTTATGTCAGGCCCACATTTAAAAAAAATCATTTTCTCAATCGTAAAGAAATTAAAGTTTATTGATCACGTTTAATTAAGGCAGCAAACAGAGATGTACTATTGGTTTTGTCATTGTTAAGTATTGGTAAACAAAAACTATCTATTGATTGATGCTCTCATAGATTAATGGATTATAATTCATTATAACAATTTATTCTATGTAAATCAAATTGCAAGCAACAAATTAATGTCACAGATCCACCACCAAGAGCACATAATGAAAATCCTTTTGCATCTAGATTCGTGTCGAATGTTTGAGACAGCCAATTTGAGAAACAAGTATAAATTTAATATTTAACTTTAAGTACTAGGTAACATAAATCATATAAAAATGCTAAATACCAGTGAGACAAACAACATGAAGAAATAAGATTAACTACAACCTATTATATATCAAGGTAGATTGCTGAAGCATTGATAACAATTAGGTTAGCAGATGCACTCCATGCTCATTGTTCTTGACCAAGGAAGGTTGGACTATGAACGAGTTTGGGTAATAAAATATCAAACCCCTAAATCTTGACCCGACACAACCAAGGAGATGCAATGACTCGTAATGATAAAAATAGGCAAGTACTTTTTCATTGCAGAGAGAACTTAAAATAATCAAATGGTTTTTATTTAGACTCCCTTTTATCTACTTGGTCCTTTTTGGCTAACTCTTTGGGACATCCACTTATGTTGAGAAATGGAAATGGGAACACTTTCTAGTCAACTTTTAAATTAGGACTATGGGCTTGAATATTTGATAAAGGAATTTAAGGGCTAATGCAAATACGCATCAAAATCAATATCACGATCAAAGTGGTTTTAGTACAAGTCTTATATGAAATAGAGATCTAAAAATGTATGTCTTTATATATATTGTGACACTACTCTATTATGAAATGTAAAATGTCAAAATCATAATTTCATCTTTTTGCTTATTTTCAAAGACCTATTCATCTTGGAAACAAGGGATAAAAAATCATTGTCATCAGTGTGGTCTACTATCCTATCTTTTTGGACTTGTTCTTAAGCCACATGATAAATATCAAAAGAATAAAAGGAAACAACAAAGAGATAATCTCAAGTAGATAAAGATTGACGCATTGAGTAAAAATTGTGTAGAAGAGAAGTAGATATATAGGACAAATATCTTACCTACCCTTGTAACTACCCTGCCACACAAGTAATATGGCACATAAGCAAGATTAATACACTAATACACCTTTGGGTCTCAACATCAAAGCCAAATAAGGTACCCAAGTATAATGCACCTCATAAAGAAGGAAAAACGTCATGAAATAAAATCCCCCTAAACAAAGGAAAATATGCTCTCTAATGTATGATTAATATAAAAATCCATGTGAGGTAAAAAAATCTGTCCCATAAGAGAGAGCAAAGAGAGAGACTACACAACCTCACCCTCAATGAAGAACCTCTTACATCAATGGTAGTTGCTTGACGATGAACACTAATGATGATCTAAGCTTGGGAATAACATTCCTCCCTTTAAGAAGAAATAGAACCACAAAAGTATGCAAGTTATCTTCCCATTCTTGAAAGGAATACAAGGAAAGAAAACTTGAGATGCATGATGCTTCCTTTGAAGATGTCTACTTCAAATGTTGGTCAAAGATCTCCAAACGATGCTGAAATGTGACAAATACTGATATGACAAATCATGTACCATATAAGATTTAGGTACACCAACTATAAATGTATGGAGCTCACTATTAGAGATACAATTGGACCAAAAAGAATATGGTATTGCTATGGTAGAAGAAAATGTAGGTAAAGAAAGAACAGGAAGGTTTGAATGCACCCTTGAATTATCTAAAGAATAAGTATCAACTCCATAGAAGCTATCATAAAAGAGGAGATAAATGCCATTAATGGAGTCCACCAAGTTTGCAATGTGGGACTCTACAAACAAAGATGCAATGTTTGGTAAAAATGTGTCCCTAGTAGCTATTGTTGGAAGACTAATGCGGATAGCTTGCTGCACTAAATCGCAAGAAGCTCTCCAAAAACATCTCTAAACTCGGAAGAAATAACAATAGATGTGGGAGTGTCCTCAACTATAGATGCAATAATATATGGAGGAGATGTAATGCTTGCAATTGTAGATGTGACCTTGTGGAGGATCAATGTATGCCAACCGATCATTCCTCAAAGATGTGTTCACACACGTTGGGGCGATAGGGTCTAAATAGTAGCCAAAGGAACATCTCAATTTCACAAAGATTCAAAGTCTCAATGTAGTTGTTGGATGATGGTCCAAGGAGTAAAATGACACCCAATGTGCTTTGAGTGATAAAAATGTCCCTAATAAATTGTAATGCCTACTAGACCATAAATTTTATCATTTTTTAAAAACTATTTATTCTTCTAATATTTTTCACGTGGCTTAGAAACAAGTCCCAAGGAGATAGGGTTGTAGACCATGCTCATGGCAGTGATTCTTTATCCCTTATTTTCAAGACACAACTCTTTAAAGTAAGCCCAACTAAACAAGCCCAACAACATAAAGATGAAATTGCGGTTTTGACATAGTGAACCCCCCCAAAATTGGAGCTCTATCTCAATTCATGATTGCATGTATAATCCCCATATTGTCTCATCTAGTCTCAAAGTGAAAAAATGTAGGAGTGTAGAAGTAAACAAGATGCAATTAGATTACACCGTGTATAATTTCCATATTGTCTCATTTAGTCTCAAAGTGAAAAATGTAAGAGTGTAGAAGTAAACAAGATACAACTCAGATTACATCCTCCTTGATTCAGTATTAGGGACTCCTTTACAATTGACATTTCATAGACAAGATCAATTGGAACAAAGTATGACACTTTATAATGTGAGTACAAGAACAACTCTAATAGAACAGATATGAAAAAATGACCACTTTTAAAAAGAAGAAGAAGAAGAAGACACTCAATTTTGAACCACGAATTGAAATTTATGTCAGCTTAGATTTTTGCCTCTATACCTGAATTGCATTATAAAAAAATCAAATAGCTTTTACAAATTGTACAAATATTTGCAAATTCTGAGAGGGGAAAAAAGAAGAGAACGTGAAATAGTGCTGGTGGCATTAAAATTGATGGCAAAACACGTTAGAAACAAATACGAAGCAAATTTTAAGGTTAAATTTCCATACAATTCAAGGCAGATTTCAAATAACAACTCTTGCCTAAATACATTGGTTTTCTTACATGCCAAATTTGAACTTCTCTCACCCAAATTGAGGTAGGCAATGAGAGGAATGCCAAACATACCACACTCACACAACTTTGCCAAATCAGCATGCCAACTCATCATGCCAAGTTGACACATCAATCACTTGCTATTCACCTTTTTTCAAACTTAGACAAATGCAAAATGATGGTCATGTGACAATCACGAGTCAAAGAGACTGCCAATGCAAATTAGAATTTTAAGGAAAAAATAATAATTTACCATTCTTTATTATCTTCATATCTTTTATTTCTGGTATAATTACATATTAAATTTATTATTTCAAGTTGTATGGGGAGTTGAAATCTCTTGGCTTAACTTTTGGTATTCTTCACAGCATTTTCGGGTGGTGGTTTATTTGCCAAGTTTTGAGGTCATTTACAAAGGGGGTTTCATTTCAATTTTAAATTACTTTTTCCTCCTAAAATGTGATGTGAGAGTTTTCTACACTCAATTTAGGTATAAATGATATAAAAGTAATAAATTTATCTTTTTGTCTCATTCTTGCTTGTGAAAATTTCAATTTGAGGGCATTGGTGTTCATACCTTTGTGGCTAGAAACATATTGGAGGTTGCAATCAATGAACATAAACCCATTGATTGAACTTGGATCAATGGACAAAATCCCTTTGGTCTTGGAGACATTCTCATATAGAGGATGCAATTGTTCGAGTATAAATAAATGATACTTGGTGTACACACTAGAATGTGCACTTCTCTAAGTCTTTACTTCCAAGGGAATCCATGAATGGAAAACCTTGAAAAGCGACCTAGAGCTCCCTAAGCATGGAGTGCAAGGATATTAAGAGTGCTCTCAGCTAGAGCTATTTAAGCCTATGACCTTGCTAGTAAATCATGCAATGAGAGATTCAAATGAAGACAAGGGCAAGAATGTCAATATCCCCAAGAATCAAATGGAAATGCAAATGCAATGCAACTATGCTAGAAATCAGAATGCAAGCTAACTTATGAAAATAAAGATGCAAGTGTTACAATCCAAGCTAATTAATCTATGTGAGCTAATCTAGAGCATAGAAATGAAGCTAATCTAGGAAAGCATAAATATGAAGCTAGGATGCAAGAAATGAAAGATGGATGCAAGAATGTCTTCAAAAAGCTCCAAAGTCTCCAAGCAATCTTGCAGCATAAAGTTAGCATAAAAAGTTGGGGATCTAGAATGAAGAAGAGAGCTCTCCTTTTATAAGAAATGAGAAGGAATGGACCATGGAGATTAAGAGACAAAAGATTTAATCAACGGTGGAGCATCAAAGAGGAGCAATCCATGTGCACAAGTATCCTCCAATGAGAAAATAAGAGTTGACTTTTGTGTCCATATGAGACAAAAAGTGCTTTTTCCCTTTTTATAAAATAGGAATAATGCTTTATTTGTGCAATTTAGGATGAGAAAAAGTGGGGGGCTTTTTATTTAATAAAAGAGGAGGAAATTCTTTTTAATTAAATAAAGACTTAGGATAAGATGGTTAACCTATAGAAAATAATTGAATAAATGATAGAACTAGGATTTGATCAAGAATAAACAATTGATGATTTTAGCAAAAGGGGCTAATAGTCTAGGTGACTATTTTTAGGTGATTACATTTGCCCCTCTTTGACTAAAGTGTGATCGCTCTGGGAACACATTATGTCAAAGAATAGATCAGCCAAGAAGGTAATAGATAGAGATCTGACTCCAAAGAATGAAGTGCAGAGAGATAGCAAATCCTGCATGGTCAGCCTGGTAGGGACAGTACTTTACACTTAGGAAAGAGATGGATAGTATCAGGACTTGAGACGAGAACTAACATGTCAAGCGCAAAGATAGATCAATCAGAGCAAATGGAATGGTCAAGCATATGCTCTGGAGAATAGCCAATAGGATATGATGTGTCTGCCCCCTCGGGATCGAAAGCAAAATCAGGTAGAGGGAAGGTAGAAGCAAGAACAACATGATCAAATCACTAGAAATCATAATTGAAGAGATAAAGAATAATAGAATAACCATCAAGCAGTGAAGATATGCCCCAGGTAAGACCTCAGAGAGAGATGAATTAAAGGAATGAAAGACTAGAAGGGTGAGAGAGATGGAGATGAAGAAATGAAGATGCCCCAATGAAGATCAAAGGATCAGGCCTCAAATGGTCAGCCAACTACGCAGAAGAGGGGGAAAATTTGAAATGCAATTTTGACTATCAAGATTAACTTAGATTTCTATTTCGAGTCTGAAAACAGACCCAGGACGTCGAAATTAGCTAGGGGTGCAATTTTTGCGCAATTCTGAGGTGTTTTGAAAATTAGGTCAAAAATGCTATAAACAAGAAGCGAAAGACATGATCAAGAAGAAGCGAAAGGTGAGCTCAGTTGATTGACTAGTCCATGAAATATAAAAGGAGATCTCTCTCCACATGCAAAATGCAAGACTAATCTAACATGAACCTAAAAATGCAAGCTACTATGAAAAGTAGTTGACTTGCAAGGTCATAGCGCCAATAGACATCTAATAATCATCATCGAGCTTTATTGGTAGCGTCGCAAGATCATACAATACACACTAGTATAACTATGTGGATCTAAATATGATCTATATCAGATAGGAATGTGGAAATCCCACCTAGGCACCAAAGACATATAAGTCAAGATGACTAGTGCAGTGAGATTCCCTAAGTTTGATATAGCAAGATTATGCTCACATCGAGACACAAGAAAGTCAAGATGACTATAAGCATGCACTTGCCGAAAAAAAAATAGTCAAGGATAATACCTTGTAGACCCCAATGTCAAGTGGAACAAGCATAAATGCTAATAACAATTAGGATCAACAAAATATACCCACAAGCAGAAAGCAAATAAAACATGTCCTCATACCCCAATCTTATAGCTTGGCATCATCGAAAACTATTAGGGAGAGAACACTCAGCAAAGAAATCATCATAGACATCACACAAAGAAATCAAACAAATTTCAGCAAGTCAAGTGTTTAAGTGCGTGTGTGTAGGTCATAGAATCAAACTTTGAGTATCGCACCTGCTAGTGAGAAATATTGCATCATTCGAGACGACATATAGGATATCTGATAAGTGTTGAGAAACACTTGATGCTAGGAAAGTGTTGAAAAACACAATTGGGGTGGTGTTGAAAAACACCATTGGAACCAAGAGGCCCAAGAAACCCAAACACACAAAGAGACCCAAGATAAGCTAGAACAATGTATACCCCCTAGACTAAGACAAGAGTCAATTCCAGGCTAGGAGAGGCAAAGCGAGAAGTGGAGCAGAGGAGCGCCACACAAGATTGATAGACATAGGTGCAAGGGTCTCAAGCAGTGCTTGTTTCCAAGTTTTCACCACTTGATAGATTTTTTCAGGATGACTTTTTTCATTTTTTTTGTATTTTTGCTACCAAGGCGCTTGTTTCCAGGTTTTCACCAAGGCACTTTTTTTTTTTTTTTTGGTGAGACATCAAAGCGCCTATTGCTAGGTTTTCACTAGGATGCTCATTTTTTCAGTACTTTTTATGCTTTTAAAGATTTTTTCAGCATCATATGTGAATTTTTTTTGTAATTTTTTCAGGATCAATAAAAATATGTACAAAGAGCTCAAGAACCTTAGGCATAGAACTTCTTCAGATGTAGAACATTGATAGGCTCGGTAAGCTCTGTTTCCTCTAATGTAGATAACCGATAGGCCCCAAACCCAAATGTTGCTGCTGTGATGATAGAAGGCCCCAACCAGTTCGGCCAATAGTAACCAACCCTAAGCAATTTTTAAGCTAACGTAAGATCGGTAGAATGTGATCCACATATGCCATCGTGGATTTCAGCTAGCACCTTTAATGACTCCTATTTCTAGACACCTAAGGAGAGTTCCATCTAGACCCTTCCTATACAAGTCACCAGAGATGAGGACAAAGTGTGAGGTATGATGGATGATATGGCGCTTCATATTGTGTGTTAGATTTTTAGGAATAACATGATCTTGGAGATAGGAAAATATGATGGCATTGTAAGGACTATGAGCAAGATAGTGTAATTCTTCCACTAGGAACTTAAAGCGTGATTTATGCTTTTTCAATTGTAAAATGGATGTCAAAGTAACCATGACATTAGCAATTTTATTTTCAGATAAGTTCACCATGTTCTTGTAAAGAATCAACTTTTCATCTTTTATTGAATAATCATCATTTTTGAGAAAATCTTTATTTTTACTTTTTTTAGGTTCAGATACCGCCACAATGTGGTTTTCGCTATCCGACCATTGCACTTTTCTTTTGTTTTGATGATGAAAATACTGGATATTTGATTCATTCATTTTTGTTGCCGATTCACTGATGGAAGAAATAATAGGTTCAAAGGCAAGTTGATCCTGGGTGGACCAATCTAGGAGATCTGCATGTATGAGATGAAGGGAAGTGATTGATTCAAGGGTATTTATGTGAGGGATTTCATCTCCGGTAACAAGAGAGGTTGAGTCTATAGGGTAAGCTCCAAAAGTGTTAAGATCTAGACTTGTTAGAGAGGAACTAGCGTGGTCCACTAAAGCAATACGTGGATAAAACTCATTAGACCCTTCGTAAGACTCATCAACTACGTCGGGTTGGTCACCAAAAGTATAAACCACATCCACATCCA
The DNA here is from genome assembly GCA_027943335.1 of Chamaecyparis obtusa. Classification (NCBI taxonomy): domain Eukaryota; kingdom Viridiplantae; phylum Streptophyta; class Pinopsida; order Cupressales; family Cupressaceae; genus Chamaecyparis; species Chamaecyparis obtusa. Next base: position 428,507 of record BSBK01000661.1, read on the forward strand.
TATCCATTGTGGAAGATCCATCAAAAAGAGTATCCCATTCATATTCATTCGAATCTGTTGTTACGCTTCTACTGGAATGTTTGCACCAAGAGGGTTTAGGACCTTTAGAAGTAGAGGCTTCAACATCATTATGTGTAAGATCTCCTCTTTCCATTAACCGCAAAATATTTTGATGTTGTCTGATCCTCTGTGTAGCGGCTTTAGTTGTACCTTCAAGAGGTATGTGTTCTTCTCCCCAAAGAAGTGAAGTAGAAGGAAGATTGTCTCCCATTTGAGTCATAGTATGCAATGGTGACTCATTTGTATGTGTCTCAATCACTGATTGCAGGAGCATTTCTGGAACAGTCAGGGAGGTCATCCTTGGCACCATAGCCAAGACCTATTGTAATCTTAGAGGGTCGACCATTAGTGTGACTCAAAGGCTCGACTAGGGCGTATCCATTATCACTTATAGGGCCTTGACCTTGATAGCCCATTTTCTACAAAAATTTATAGCATTTACCATAGCGCTTAGGAGAAATAGGAGCAACAGTAGTGGTACTGTCTTCTTCTTCTCTATAGACCCATTCATTAATAGCTTGTTCTTCTCTTTTTTCCTCTAAAGGTATGGATGCTTGAACAAAATTACCAAAAATTGTCATGGCAGAAGTAGAAGGCTTTGTCTTATCAGAATGTCTCCCATATGATCTAGGAGAAGTAGGCATAGTAGCAAGGGAATCCAGTGTGTATTCACCCATACCAAGGCTCATCATCTTAAATGTTTTCTCAGCAATAACCAGGGATGCAGTAGGATCATTAGAAGGTTTGTTATGAGGAACAAACATTTCAGCAGCAACAAGAGCATTAATAGCAATAGAATGATCCCCTGGAATAAAAATTTCAGCTCTGTTATGAGGGAATTTGACGCACTGATGGTATGTAGAAGGAACAACTTGCATGTCATAGATCCAAGGATGACCCAAAAGAATGTTATATGCAAGTGGGATGTCCAATACTTGGAACATGATATCTTTTGTGACAGGGCCCACTCAAACAGGCAGCATGACAAGACCTCTGGAAGATCTTTCAACTTCATCATATGCTTTTATAGTGATTTTCCGCTTAGGATTGACAACAAATTCTGACAAACCCAGTTGTTGTATGACATTGAAAGAAACAATATTTAACCCAACACCATTGTCTATCAGGACTTGGCAGACTCGGGTGTGGTAGACCATAACTTCAATGTGTAAGGCAAGGTTGTAAGGGTGGTTAAGAGATGTGTCATCTGCTTTAGAGAAGGAGAGATAGTGAGGTGATGAGATGTGGTTAACCATAGCCTGGAACCTATCTGGGTCAATGTCATTAGGGACATTAGCTGTATGTAGAGCCTTCTCAAGAATCTCTTTATGCAAAGGGGATAGCTCAAGCAACTAAAAAATGGATATTTGAGCTGGTGTCTGTTGCAAGTGGTGGACAAGATCATAGCTAGGGGTGGCTGAAGGAGCCACTTGTTTGGAAGACAAGGTTTGATTGGGTTCAGGCACAGTATTAAGGATAATTTTGGCTTGCCCCCTAGTAACAACATTTAGTGTCTCACTTTGGGAGGATGAACCATCCAATGTTTGCAAGACCAACTTTGGCTTACCATGATTGTCATTATCATCTTGAGATCTCATCATAAGAACACTCTCGACGGGCTCTACCATGTTGATCATAGGCGCATCACTAGCATATGTATAGTTGATCTTTGCATCATGATTATTCTTATTTGTTTGAGAAGATTCCCCCTTGTCATGCTTAGGTAGAGGGTCTTTGAAAGCTGTGTGATCAAAATTTTTAACTAAGCCATCTATGAGAATTGTGCCATCATCAATGAGATCTTGAATATCATCTTTAAGTTTGAAACAATTGTTCGTCTTGTGTCCCTTACTTCTGTGATAATGGTAGTAATGATCTTCTCTCCACCAATCAGGCTTAACTGGTGGAGCATAGGGACGATCATATTCAAGGTGCGTAAGATGCTTGTTGGCAACCAAATTCTTAAGGATCACCTCGTATGGTTCAACCAACTTGGTGTAGACCCGTCGTTGATATTGCTTCTTTGGTTTGTCTGCATTTTGAGGTTTAGGAGCACTGTGAGCGTTGGTATCTTCTTATTGTTTTGCTGCGTAGATAACATTAGAGAGGTTGAAAGCAGGTTCTTTAGCTTTTGGGACATCTACAACCCCATCATTAACAACATACTTGTTTCTATTCCAAGGCTTGTTCTTGTCTTTGCCATTGCCTCTAGTATCTTTATTAATAACAATATCCCCTTTTCTTATGGTCACATCTTCAATCTGATATGAAATTTCAACCATGTTGTTGAAAGAGGAGAACAGTTGTTCCCTTAGATCATAATACAGTTCTGGCACAAAGGGTGTTGACGAAAATGTCAATCTTTTCTATTTCATCTAGCTGGCGAGGATATCGAGAGTATAATGACCTCCAATGTTGTAAGTAAGTGGAAAATGGCTCACCTTGATTTTTCTTTAGAGCACTAAGATCTATCATGGTGATAGGCTGTTGGATGTTGTATGAATAATGCTGGGTGAAGCATCTAACCAACTCATCAAAAGTTTTAAGAGGTGGTGTCAACTTTGCAAACCATTCTAGAGCTTGTCCTCTCAAACTTCTAGGGAACAATTGTAGAAGAAATGTGTCCTCATGAAGGAAGTCCATGCTAAGAGCGTAAAAGTGACGCACATGGTCATGGGGGTCACCGTTTCCATCATACTTGTCATATTTGGGAACCTCAATATCCCTAGGAAATGAGACCATCTATAGATTCCTGTCAAAAGGAAGGGCACAAATAGATTCTGCGAAAGAAACCTTTGGAGGTTCTTTTTCTATTGCAAGTTGAGCAAGACGTTGATTGGTTTGTTGTAATTCATCCCTAAGGATTTCCAATTTAGTTGGTACTCTTTATTGAACAATCTGTCGTACATCATAGCCAGGAGGGAGCTTGTATCCCCTAGAAGTCATGTATTGAAAGTATTGATCTCCATTTCGCTCTAAAAGTTTAATCATCATATGTTGGGATGCTTCATCTTGTTCAAATCTCATAAGCTCTTCACTAGAAATCTCATTGTTAGCCTCTTCCTCATGCTGAGAGGGAGGAGGTTTAGGAGGTGAAGAGGGAGCAACAAAAGTTCATCTTGGAGGAGATCTTGGTGGTGTGTTGTTGCCATAGTTACCATGAACATCAAAAAGTGGTCTATGCTCATAACCACTAGTCTCGGGTTGCTTGTGAGACATGCCTCTCATAGCCATGCACCTAGTAGCATCCATTATGTTCTCACTGTGTTCCTTGTCTAAGCACTTTTGGTTGTCTCTATGCTCAAAGTGATCTTGCAAATGGTGAAACTTTTCTTGTTCGGGCAAGGTGAGTGAGACACTGTCTGTGTTTTTGGAGGACTTAAATGCTGAAAAGAGGAAACCTCCTTTGTACCATGGGGTGGCCTTAGAATCCTTAGAACTAGAACTAGCATTTCTAACAGGCGCTCGTGAGCGTCTAGTAGGAGAAGGTAACTGCGTATAATTGAACGGAGGGTGACTCCCTTGTTTAAATTGAGACCGAGTTGTAACATGCATGAAAAAGAATGTTGTTCAACCAATAAAATGAGACAAAGTTTCTTAGATGTTGAGATAAGAAAAAGCCAATGATGATCACTTGTCGAGATAGAATGATAGAGATGGCTAGTCAAAGTGCTTAAGAACTTACAATAGTCAATTGACACAAGCCTAGATGTGAGCAAGAAGCTCGATTAGCAAGTAGCTAGATAGGTAACCATATTTTGACAAGTGATCAAAAGTGACATTCGATAGGCTCAAATCCAATAGTTTTAGCTCATTTGTTTCAGTCTAGAACAATCCTAAGCATGTAGGTAACAAACCAGCTTCAGATAAGAACAGAAAAAGATACTCTACAACAGGTTAAAATGCAAGTTTAGCAGCTTCAAATTGCAATAGCAGTAGGACAGCAAAATAACTCAGGGTGATTTAAGTTCAATTTTAAGTGTCACATGACTCTTGACCAGTGAACGTGGAAGATTCGGTGTTGAAAGCAATTTGGTCAATGTTGTAAGTTGCAAGCACAATTTTTTGATTTCAGGCACAATAATATCAGGAAGTAGACAAGTTTGCAAACACTAGGTGATCAAACATGTCATCAAACACTTGTGCAAGAGCAAAAGCAACCTTGCGAGACAAACAATTGGGATATCAAAATGAAAACTTCTATGAGCACTACCGCAATGTTTGTATGTTCAAGAATGTTTGCATGGGTATATAACAACGAGAACAGTTCAAGCACTTGCTAGTCTAGAAGGACAAAGGCTCAATACTTAGCAACTTGGCCCACACTTGATGTTCCATTGCCTCACACAAAGTGGTTGCCCATAATAGATGTTGGTGTTGTCATGGAAGTGCCAATGACACAACCAAAGGAACACAGATGGTGAGTAATCTTGTGGTGATCCGGGTTATTCCACTTGGATCAATCCTTGCACCAAGAAGCTAAGCGAAAAAAAAGGGTGGCCTCTACCTATGGTTCTTAGTAAGGGCTTCCGTTCATAGTACCCCTCTTGCTCCTTAAAAGGGACTAGGACCTCACGGCCACAAGAGTACCTTAAGCATTTTTGCTCAACACTTTCCTCATGGTCACAATCCCACAAGTACTCACATCAAGCAAAGACAAGCACTACGTCTACCAAGGTTTTGTGTCCTTGATAGCCTTGAGATTATAGTGGGTTGGAATAGATCGGTATTAGCTTGTCCCCACTTGGGTCATTCCTCTTGATTTCTCAAGAGCAGGCCCGCTAAAGGATCCTAATGCTAAACAAAGAGTGGATCAACCTTTGAGTGTTAGGATTTCTGTTTCACCTCAAGGGTGAAGAGCATAATCTCCTAGCTCAAAAATATCTCCCAAACACACCAAGGAAAGGTTCAATTACCCTCTTGCTTTCAAAATCTAAAGATGGGTCAATATTTTCTGGTTCACCACAAGGGTAAAGAGCATACTTCTCCTACCACCCAAAGATTCCTACAACAAGATCTTAAGTGCCTAAGAAATGAGACAACTAGTATATGTGTGTGTGAATTTTGTACCTGATCTGTAGACACAACACTCAGTAAAACATTAGAGGTTAGCTATAATCAAAATCATGCAAAATTAAAATCTAATCTAACCAAGTGATTTACTGCCTTCTAATAGGTGCGAGATTAATGTTCTCAGATTGTAATCGAGATCAGTGACCTAGACGACACCTAAATGAAGGATTTGAATGCAATTGATCTAGATATGAGATTGAATGCAATTAATCTATATTTTTGATATTTTCTATGCAATAAGAATGATAAACTGATATGCTATGGATGCTAAATGATCTAACAATGAAGATTCTAACAATGATATGAAAACTATGAAATTCTATGCTAAGATATAAAAGCTATGCAATTGAAATTGATCTCACAAAGCTTTGAATTCGCAAGTTGATTCCTCAGTCTCCAATTCTCCAACGTGATTGTGCAAAATATGAGATGAATTATGAAGAGCTGAGGCCTTAATTTATAGAAATCTAGGGTTTTGGAGGTGCATGGATAAAAGCCATAAATCACTCAGCTTGATTTTGAGTTATCTGATAATAACAGATAATTAAGTCACAAAAACATGCAAAAGCTAAGCTTTAACTCAAAATAGAGTTTAGCTTTAATTGATAATTGACAGTTGTCTTCTTTTATGATTGTGCATGTTTTAATTATGAATTAATTTAATAATAAAGTGATTTATGCTCAACTTAACTGATTTGTGAAATAAAATAATTAATTTATGGGTTAATTAACTATTTTATCAAACTTTTATTAAAAATTATATTATTAAATAATGACAACATGCTTTAATTAATTAAATAAGAATTTAATCAATTATTCATAAGAATTTTGATTTATTGTCAAAATTAAATAATACAATTAATAATAGATAGAATTAAATTTAATTAAATAATTAAGTGGCAAATATTAAATCTAATTAATTAAATATGAAAATATTCAATTAATCAAATTTTAGGATAAATGTGATTTATTGCCAAATAATCATTAAATTAAAGATAATTATGATAATTAGGAATATTACTAGGAATATTCTCCGATGCAGATTTTAAGATAATCAATTATGATTTGATGATGTTTAGATGTGCCTTAGATTAGGACTTTGATGTCGATTTCGTTCGAATTGAAGATGTAGGAGATTAATGAACTTATAGCCCATTTTTGGGGTATTACATTTTGCCCCTCTTTGAATTACTGTGCGAAGTGCAGTGGTTTAAAGATAGTCTGTGTTTGATAAAGATATGAAACTGATTCAAAAGATAAACCAATCTCAAGATAGAAACCGATTGAAAGATATTGAGATAGGAGGTCCTGAATGACCAGAGATAATGTTTACTATAGCAGCAATGAACCGATGATTGCGAAAAAGTGTCAAAATACCTGATTCTGAACCTTAGGATTGATAAGAAGTGAGTGACCCGTTCTAGACTCGATTGTCTTAGCAGAACTAGCAAGTATCACATCCAAATCCTTCAGTTGCCGAAGAACCAAGGAAAGAACACTATGATCCGATGGTTGCAAAAACTGATACAGTTTACAAGATTAGGAGAATACCAGATTGATATGGATCTTGATGAATCTGATATGCCCCAAGTGATGATAGATTTGCCCCGAGCGATGAGGACTTTTGATGAATCAACAACTAGACATGATTGTTTGTCTTGATCACTGATGAAAGATATTGATAGACTTGATCGATAGAATTTGATTTACAGACTTTGAATGATGTAATCAGCGACTAGACGTGATTGTTGTCTTGATCACTAATGAAAGATATTGATAGATTTGATCGATAGAATTTGATTTACAAACTTTGAATGATGTGCAATACCATGCCCCCTTCGGGATGAAAATTGAAATCTGACAAGAAAAAGTCAGCGTTGATAGTTCAAAAGCATGCTAATTGATTTGAAAAGTGGTTTTACACATCCGAGAACACATTCTGCATTGTTTGGAGGTCCTGGAGACCGAATTTGACTAGGTTTGACCATGGTTGACCAAGTTGAAATTTTGATAGTTTGATGAAAGCTAATCAGTTAAGTTGAATTTTAGATTCCTGTGATGATGGAAGGTCGAATATGCAAGCAGTTAATAATATGAATGATCTCAGATTTTGATTTTGATCCCGAAAAAGGATTCTACTTGCTGCTTCGTTGGAGGAACCTTCATGTGGGATATAGCTCTTGTTAGACTTGAAGATGTGATTTGAAGAATCATTTAAGCATTGAAGTTTATTTAGCCATTGTGAGATCATGAAAACATGCAAAATGCAAAGAGACATGCAAGATGAAATGCAACCTAAGACCTAGGACCTAGTCACTGATCATGTGTCGATTTGTTATCATCATTGAACTTTTAGGTAACCAGATAAATCAATACAATGCCCACTAGCCATGAAACCATAGACATATGAATATCGATTTGTATGCGCAAGAATCAATACAACACCCACTGGTTATACAACCATGGACATATGAATATTGATTTGTATTCAGAATGTTGGATTAGATATAAGCACCAAGGCACAAACGCTAGGATGACCTGAATATCATGTCCATTTTGATATAGCAATTTGTACAAGCATCAAAACATAAACGTTGTGATGACCTGAGTATGCCTTGCATTTAACATACACATCAAACAATCAAAAGATCATTCTAAATCTAGTGTGAATTACCCGTAGTGACCCTTTATTGTTCACCTCCTTAGGCAAGATTGCGTTTCACAGTAGGAGAAAGAATTTACTTTAAAAAGATAATAGTTAGATCAAACGTCCTTGAATTTTTTGGGTATCAATGATTGAGGTACGCATGGCCACCCAATTCAAGATAGAGGCTCTTACAGTTGGACACCATTTCAATCTAGAATTTCCAAAGTTGTTAGATTTTCACATACAAGCAGAAGACAAAGAAAAGATTATGCCCCCAGTCATCACCCTCTAAATCTTGTAAAGGACATCATTGAAGAGCTCGAAGGGACACAATATGCAAAAATCTCAATGCGGATCAGCAAGCATACAAGGAGATAAAAGCATGAAAAGCACAAATTATTTTCAGTTGAGTTTTGATGTTTGATTGCTGTAGATGCAAAATCCTTTCTGGAGACGAGACAGACAGACAGACTCAACTGGAAGCTTCAAAGGACTCTGACTAGATAGGAAATGTCTAAGATACATGGGAGACCATAGGATATGACATTGATTGCCCCCAAATTTGAACATTGATAGGATACAGACGCTTGAGCTGATTGGTGTACAGACCGACTTATTGAAACCAGGATATGCAGAAACAAACCGGGAGATATGTACAAACTAAAGCAAGACTGAAAGCTGGGAAAGACCAAGATTGTGTTGATAGATGGAGCATTTTGGAACAAGTGGCACCCGTTTGCTGGGTTTTCACCATCTTGGTAGAGATTCTATTTTTGCTACCAAGGCACTTGTTTCCAAGTTTTCACCAAGGCACTTTTTCTTTTTTTTTTTTATTTTTTTGTATTTTTTATTTTTTTCAATTTTTTTTTGAATTTTTGATATTTTTTTATTTTTTTCAATTTTTTCAATTTTTTTATTTTTTTGTGAATCATCAAGGCGCCTATTGCTAGGTTTTCACCAAGATGTTCATTTTTTTTAGGACTTTTTCCGATTTTTCTGATTTTTTCAGGATATTTAACCATAGACTGAATGCCTTAGGCGTAGAATTTCTTCAGATGGAGAACGTTGATTGGTTCTCGGAGCTTTTCTCATTCAGTCATTGAGAGTTGATAGGCACCAGAGCCAAAAGTAGCAGTGATAACAAAGAGACCCAACCAATTGGGTTCGAACTTCCCCTTGCGTTCTCGATGTGATTGATTTTTAGGATTTTCTCTCAACACTAGATCGCCAACCTGAAATTCTCTATGTCTGACTTTCTTGTTGTAGCCTCTAGACATTCTTTTCTGATACACTCTGAGATGATCATACGCTGCTTGCCTGCGTTCATCTAGTAATTCAAGTTCTTGTAACCTAGACACTCTGTAGTCTTCATTAGTGACAAGTCCATGCATTCTGATTCTGAGTGATGGGATTTCAACCTCAATAGGCAGTACCGCTTTAGACCCATAAACTAAAGTGAAAGGTGTAGCCCCTGTAGGTGTTCTGATACTAGTTCTATATGCCCAGAGAGCTGGATTGATCATGAGATGCCAGTCTCTTCCTGTTTTATTCACTGTTCTGTGCAAGATTTTCAAGAGATTTTTTTTTGAAGCTTCAGCTTGTCCATTCCCTTAAGGATAGTAGATAGATGACCAATGTTGAGTAATCTTGAATTTGACACATAAGTCATCTAGGTCCTTATTTTTGAATTGTCCCCCATTGTCTGTGACTATGGAATGAGGGATCCCATATCTGCAAATGATGTAGTTCAGGATGAACATAGAGATCTGTTTCCCCATTGCTTGTGTTAGAGGAACTGCTTCTACCCATTTTGTAAAATAATCTGTAGCTGTGATGATATGGGTATGTCCATTAGAAGAGTGCGGATGGATAGTGCCTATGAGATCAAATGCCCATTGTTGAAAAGGCCATTGTGTAGTAAAGGGAATTAGATCTCTCCCTGGAGCATGAATCAAGTTGCCATGTACTTGACACTGTTGACAGTTTTTAGCAAATTTAATAGCCTCTTTCTCCATTTTAGGCCAATAGTACCCGGCCCTAATAAGTTTTTGAGCTAACGTTAAGCCGTTCTAGTGTGACCCACATATACCCTCGTGGACTTCCTCTAATGCACGTTGAGACTCTTCCCGTTCTAAACATCTAAGCAGTGTACCATCTAGACCTCGTTTGTACAGATCATTACCAATGATGACATATCGGGATGCGGATCAGATAAGGTTTCATTTCTCAAAATGGTTAAAGGACTCAGGGATGATTTGGTCATGGAGATAGGAGAATAGATTTTTGTAGTGAGATGAGTCATAACCTACAACAGTGCAGATCATGCAGGTTTCAGGGGAGTCATATGCAGGATAGGATAGGGCTTCCACCAAGAACTCATAGCGTAGCTCATGTTCGGGCTACTGTAAGAGAGTAGATAGTGTCACCATTGCATCAAAAGCCTTATTCTCCGTTCTGGGTATTTGCTCAAATGTGATAGAGATGAAGTATTTCTTTAAATCATCTACCATTCTCTTGTAAGGAATGAGCTTTTCATCTTTGGTTTGGTACACATCATTGACTTGGTGGATAACCAATTGTGAGTCTCCATGGATGTGCACCTCTGTAACTCTCCACTGTATTGCCATTTTCATACCATTGAGAAGTGCCTCATATTCAACAAAATTGTTTGTGCAAGGAAACTTTAATCTGAATGCTTTGGGTATAGAGTATCCTTGAGGAGTGATGAACAATATGCCTACTCCAGATGCATTCTGTGTGTAGGAGCCATCAAAGAATAACCCCCATGCTCTAGAAGAGAGGTGCATGATAGAGGAATAAAAAAATTCCATTTGCATGGGTGTATCATCAAACAGTGGTGCTTCAGCTAATTGAGCAGCAATGACTTGTCCTTTGATAGCTTTTCTTTCAACATATTCAATGTCAAATTCACTCAAAAGCATGACCCATTTAGCTAGTCTACCTGTGAGGGCAGCTTTGCTTAGGAGATATTTCAGTGGATCAATTTTAGCTACCAAATGAGTAGTATGAGCTAACATGTAGTGTCTCAATTTCTGTGATGCAAAGATCACAGCGAGACAAGCTTTCTCAATCATAGAATAGTTCTTTTCATACACCACCAATGTTCTGCTTATATAGTAGATGGCTCTTTCCTTTTTGTCTTCATCATGTTGCGCTAGCAATGCCCCCAGTGATGTGGCTGTTGTAGAGACATACAAGATCAATGGCTTTCCATGAATAGGAGGCATCAAGATAGGTGGATTTGATAGATACTTCTTGATATGGTTAAATTTGTTCTCGCATTCTTCATTCCATGCAAAGGTCACACCTTTATGTAATGTTTTTGTAAAAGGCTGTGATATGTCCGCTAGCTGTGATATGAATCTTCTGATAGATTGAACTCTGCCTTGCAACGTCCTCATTTGACTGATATTTGTGGGAGGTTGCATCTCTATTATAGCCTTGACTTTAGCCAGATCAACTTCAATGCCTTTCTTTGAAACTATGTATCCTAAGAGCTTTCCATAAGTGACACCAAAAGCACACTTCTTAGGATTTAGTCAGAGACTAAATTTTTCCATTCTATCAAGGATCATGCTCAAGTCAGTTAAATGTTCAGTTCTGATCATTGATTTTGCTAAGGTATCATCAACATAATCCTCCATTGTTCTATGCATCATATCATGAAAAATAGATGTCATTGCTCTTTGGTATGTAGCTCCCGCATTTTTGAGTCCAAATGGCATAACATTCCAACAGAAGGTTCCCCACGCACATGTGAAAGCTGTTTTCTCTTGATCTTCTGGAGCAATTTTGATTTGGTTGTACCCAGAAAATCCATCCATTAAGGAATACATTTCATAGCCCACAGTCATGTCCACTATCATATCAATGTTAGGCAGCGGAAAATCATCCTTAGGGCATGCTCTGTTCACATCTCTAAAGTCTATGCACACTCTGATTGAACCATCTAGTTTTGAAATAGGTACAATGTTAGAGATCCACTCAGCATAGTCTATGACACGGATGAATCCAGCTTTTAGGAGTTTTTCTAGTTCTGCTTTGACTAAGAGTGCAACATGAGGATGCATCTTTCTCAATTTTTGCTTGATTGGTTTTACTCCAGGAGCAATGGATAGATGGTGCATAATGAGATTGGGATCCAATCCTGGCATATCTGAATATTTCCAAGCAAAATTGATCTTTTTTTCTGATAAGAATGTAGTGAATTTCTGTTTCTCTTCTTCTGATAGAGATTGTGCTACATGTACCAATTGTGGTTCTTCTGTTGTACCCAAATTGATGGATTGAGTGGGCTCAATCAAAACTGGAGATCTATCCTGTAAATGACTCGGAAGGACATCAAATATCTCATCCTTAGGTGCCTCAGAGAGGTTTTCACCTTCAGATACGTCTTTTCTTTTTACTTTTGTAGGATCTGAGACTACCACAAAGTGGTTTTCACCCTCAGAACTCTTTTTCTTTTTCTTTTTATTTTTTGACTAAGATATTTAATGTCTGACTCAGTCATGCTGACGCTCGGTTCACTGATGGAAGTCCTCATAGGCTCGACTGCATTGAGGTAACAAGCAAGGGCATAGTCATTGGAAAAGGTGTAAACACTGTGGCTTGGGTTTGTGGAAGTTTGGTCGATAAGATCAGGGCGTTGGATAGTCAAAGCGGGAAAGGCTTGGGATATGGTGTTCACAAACATGGATATGTCATCATTGGTCCTAACCTGACGCTCAAGTTCAAAGGTGATATTACAGCTCAAAATGTTCAATTCCTGAATAGGCTCAACATCATCATGGGAGTCCTCTTCAGCCATAGGTGGATCAGACACGTTAAGTTCATTGTTTCACTCTAGACCTACGTTGGGTTGAGATACATATTGGTGAATAACATCAATATATTTCTCTATGATAAGCTCATCTTCTTTTGGAATGGCACCCCATTCATAGTCATTTGACTCAGCTTCTGATTCAGGATCTCTAGGAAATCTTAGAAAATGTGTGAAATCAAGATGAATACCCCAAGAAGGATTAGCCTCAGTCTCTGACTTGAATTCATATTCATGGGAATCAGTATCAGAATAACTACCCCTTTCTTCTTGATCAGTTTGAGTGCCTTCGAGATTGGCTGGTTCTTGTGGTGCAACCATCTCTTGTGCTACAGTAGGTTCTTGTGTGTCTACTACATTAATTCTTTTGATAGGATCATCTTTATCATCAAGAAGATCTTTGATCTCTTTAGGCAATTTTTCATAGGGGATGAGTTCTGAACTATCTGAATCATCATCTGAGGGTTCTGTCTCTTCTTTCTTGAGAAGGGGTTCTCTTGGTGCAATTTGTTCTATGACATGAGAACAACCACCTTTGAGATGATAGGGTTTCTTCTTAAAGCCTAAGCCACCAGTATCTTTGTTGGCTCTACCAATATGTGGAATGGGTGTCACGAGACCCTTTCCTCTGATTCCTAGAGGTCCTTGACCGGAATAGCCCATCTTGGCTATCAATCTGTTCCCTGGACCATATGAATTAGAAGGGATTGTAGGTGCTATAGATTCACTAGGTTGAACAATTTTGGATTCAGAATCATCTTTGTATAGCCATGCAAGCACAGCTTCATCCTCTTCAAATTCTTGTTTGGATACTTGCTCCGCCACAAAATTTCTTTTGTATGCTTCCATAGGTTCTGATTGAGACTGCTTCAAGGATTGTCCATACGACTTAGGTGAGATTGGGAGAGATGTCAGAGACAAGACTGGCTCTATAGTGTATTCTCCCATCCCATTTTCTTTGATATTGATCTCTTTAGCAATGTCTTCCATCTTGGATGTGGAAGCCACATTTTGTTGCTTGATGGAAGATTCTCTGTTATTAGGTACAAGCTTATCGACACTTTCCTTCAATGTATTGCAAGTTGTACTCAGATCTGCTGGGATAGTAACTTCTACCCCTTCATAGGGAAATTTCAAGCATTAATGGTACGTAGAAGGAATGGCTTGCATTTCTTGGATCCAAGGTCTCCCTAGAAGGATATTGTAAGCCAATGGTAGATCAAGCACCTGACATGTGGTATCTTTGATGACCGGACCCACTCGGATGGGTAAGACAATGGTGCCTTTAGAAGCTCTTTCTTGTTCATCATAGGCTTTTATGGTGATCTTCTTTCGAGGATCAATAGCCATATCTGAGAATCCCAACTGTGTGATTAAGTTGTAAGAATAAATGTTGAGGCCTGCGCCCCCATCTATCAACACACATTTGACTCGACGGTTCTGGATCAAGACTTCTATGTGTAAGGGCTGATTATGTGGGTGACTCAAAGAGTTTTCATCTTCCTCTGAAAAGGAGATATATTGTGGAGACGTTAGATGACCAACCATAGTCTGGAACCTGTCTAGATCTAGATCATCAGGAACATTAGAGCCGAGCAAAGCTTTGTCTAGGATATCTATGTGAGCTGGAGATATTCGAAGTAACTCAAACATAGAGATTTTGGCATTGGTATGCTGGAGTTGTTGGATGATGCTGTAAGATGTAGGTCTTGTATCCTTTGGATTGGAAGATTTCGAGGTAGCCTTCTGTTTGGAAGCAGATGTGAGGTTGAAAGGTATCTTAGGGACATTAGATGAACTTGGTGTTTGTCCTTTCAAATGAGCCTGAGCTTGTGATCTGGTAACTGCATTAGTTGAGGAATGATTTCAGTCTCTTCACACAATTGTGATGACATTGTAGCTCTCAGAGAGACATGGTTCAACCATATTGATGACAACATTGTTTCCAGGGTAGGCATAGTTGAATTTTGCCCCCATGTTAGGCTGAGAAGTGGAAACTCCCTTTGATTCGAGAAAATCAGATGACGCAACCTTGTCAAGATTATGATAGTTTTGAATATCTGATGAGACATGGGTGAAGGATACTGTGCCCTGGATGTATGGGATAGATCGCCCAAGAGATAGCGGACACGAGTTCTCAACACTTAGTCTATTTTTGAAGATTGATTGAAGATTGATAGTTATGACAAGGTTTTGACACGAGATAAAAAGGACTCAAATTGATCAAACAGAAGGCTCGATCGGATTCAAAAGATTAATCTCAAAAAATGGTAGAATGCTCAATAGCTACTGCTCTGTTCCTGACACAATGATATTTTTGACAGATTCTGGAACTAGGCTGGAAATATTTGATATCTTGCAATTTGACAATTTTTGACAACTCTCTCAAATTTTTCCAAATGACACTCTGCAGACTCGTACGACACTGGGTAGTCTATGAAATGATAGTTGCTAAAATCATATGACTTTCTGACCTCCTGAGATGACTTTTGACTCTAGAAAAGAATTTTACTTCAGATTTTGCAAATTTTGAGTTTTCAGATTTGAATTGTTTGCAAATTTGTACCATCCAAATTTTGAAGGCTATACCAGATTTGATCATTTTTAATAGCCAAGTAGATAAACAAGCATGCAGAATAGCTAGCAAGTGATTCCAAGCATGTCTGAAAATAATGAACAAGGGAAAAAGCAACCTTGCGCATGAACAATCAAGTGACCAAATTGTGCTAATCCCTGAGAGTACTAATCGTGTATGTTCTAAAAAGTTTTGCAATAACACACATATACCTGAGAATGAAAAATTGGCCTCTCTAGGGTTTTTAGTAATGGTTTGACTCTACAACTTTTATGATTCAAAGGGGTGAACTCCAATCCTGGCGCACCAGGGTTTTGACACAGTCTGAGAACTTAATCTTCAAGAGCTGCTAGGGAGATCTGACAACCCAACAATGAACCATACCCGTGGAGATTTCTTCCACAAGGACATTTATATAGCGGCTGTCACTACCATGGCGAAAATGGCTATTATTGCTTGAGGTTCCGTCAATGCAGTTTGCCCTGTGAAGGGATTGTCCACTACGGTTAACCCTCTCTAAAGGTGACTCACAGATTTATACCACAAGGGGACTTGGCTCCAGATTCAAGGTTTTGACAACTCTTCACTTTTAAACCAAACAAAGCAAGCAGATTAATCCGACACGCTAAGACAAAGTTTTGTTCCACCAAGGTCTGTGATATCAACTCCACGTGATCTATCAACCTCTCCAGGGAGAGAATGTATTAATCAATAAGAGAAGACACACTAACCAATTTTGATTCACCAAAGCTCATGATATCAACCTCACGTGATCTATCAACCTCTCTGGAGAGAGAATGTGTCGATCAATAAGAGAAGACTCACTATCCAAGTTGAATGTGAAACTCACTAAGTATCCTCCCTACCTACAAGGATTCCGTCGTCAAGGAAGGATTTTGCTAGGAATCCAATCTCTCAAGAATCACAAATAGTGTTCATAGGGCCTAATTACTATGTGAGCACAGATATATTCCCGAAAGCAAATCTACCAAAAGTACTGAAAAATTAGAAAGAGGAACACTTAACGCTTAAAGTGAATATGAGATGAGTCCACAAGGTGGAACACTTAACACCTCACACAAGCTAAAAACGAGTCCCCAACTTAGAAAATAAGTGAGTTCCTAAAAGCACAAAAGGGTTGCCAAGTGGAACACTTAATGCTTCTGTCCTGTTGACCCCTCCCCTTTATGGTGCTGAGATTGCAAACACGGGGCGAAAATGAGGGGCCGGCGGATTAGCGAGTCCAATAACCCAAGATAGAAATCAAGATCAATCACAAGTATTCTAAGACTACTTAATGAATCCTTAAGGGTTCACAACCTAGTATCAATTATGCAAGTGTGTAGAAATAGATCAAAAGCATGAAAAGATGCACACAAGCTTGACACATAAGAGATTTATTTTAAGTCCTAAATTAAAATATTATTAGATGAAAGAGAATACCTAGGATCCTCGCAATGCGCTTAGTAGATTTTACTCAATTTTTAGCAATTTTTGTTGAGCTTTTCCATGCAAGCAAGTGACGAACTCTCCAACAAGCAAACAAGCAAACAAGATATGCAAAATATATTCAACTTATGAAAACCATAGGGTTAGCTCTAAAAATCAATTATTATCAGTAATAATAACCAAAAATTAACCCAAATGAAAACTCATATCATTCATTGAACCATGTAAAAAAAATAAGTGCATACCCATCACAAAACTTTATTTTTTTTTGCTGCATTTGACCTAGTCAACAAGATCTAATTTTTTTGATATGATTTTGGCCACAAAAATAGAAATTTAGAATAGAGAACCCTACTAAAAAATAGAGAGCTTTCCAAAAATGCAAAAATTTTAGAAAAATCTCTTCATTTGTGCCCTAGAGACCCGTTTTATCAAAACAGACCAGTTTTTGTAAATTAACTATTTGAGCTCTTATATCATGTCCAAATTTTTAAAAAAAAGAATGGACCCCCTGTAGAATTTAAAGAGATTTCTGAAAATATAAAAATTTCCAAAAAATATGCTGATTTGCGTCAGATATTAATTTTTTCCATAATTTGAAGAAAAAATTATTAAAAATTCAAAACATCTTAGAAAATTCTAAATTCTTTACTGTAACTTCTTTGATATGCCACCAATCTGTAAAAAACATTTCAGACCAAAACTCCAAGCCGTTTGGGAGATAAAATTAAATCTTTGAAACTTTGGGGTTTTAGCTCCCAAAAAAATCAAAACCAGCATGCAAAGGTGGGTTTCCCCATGGTGGGCACCAGAAATGTGTGTGAATTTTGTACCTGATTTGTAGACACAACACTCAGTAAAACATTAGAGGTTAGCTATAATCAAAATCATGCAAAATTAAAATCTAATCTAACCAAGCGATTTACTGCCTTCTAATAGGTGCGAGATTAATGTTCTCAGATTGTAATTGAGATCAGTGACCTAGACGACACCTAAATGAAAGATTTGAATGCAATTGATCTAGATATGAGATTGAATGCAATTAATCTATATTTTTGATATTTTCATGCAATAAGAATGATAAACTGATATGCTATGGATGCTAAATGATCTAACAATGAAGATTCTAACAATGATATAAAAACTATGAAATTCTATGCTAAGATATAAAAGCTATGCAATTGAAATTGATCTCACAAAGCTTTGAATTCGCAAGTTGATTCCTCAGTCTCCAATTCTCCAACGCGATTGTGCAAAATATGAGATGAATTATGAAGAGCTGAGGCCTTAATTTATAGAAATCCAGGGTTTTGGAGGTGCATGGATAAAAGCCATAAATCACTCAAATAACTCAGCTTGATTTTTGAGTTATTTGATAATAACAGATAATTAAGTCACAAAAACATGCAAAAGCTAAGCTTTAACTCAAAATAGAGTTTAGCTTTAATTGATAATTGACAGTTGTCTGCTTTTATGATTGTGCATGTTTTAATTATGAATTAATTTAATAATAAAGTGATTTATGCTCAACTTAACTGATTTTTGAAATAAAATAATTAATTTATGGGTTAATTAACTATTTTATCAAACTTTTATTAAAAATTATATTATTAAATAATGACAGCATGCTTTAATTAATTAAATAAGAATTTAATCAATTATTCATAGGAATTTTGATTTGTTGTCAAAATTAAATAATACAATTAATAATAGATAGAATTAAATTTAATTAAACAATTAAGTGGCAAATATTAAATCTAATTAATTAAATATGAAAATATTCAATTAATCAAATTTTAGGATAAATGTGATTTATTGCCAAATAATCATTAAATTAAAGATAATTATGATAATTAGGAATATTACTAGGAATATTCTCCGATGCAGATTTTAAGATAATCAATTATGATTCGATGATGTTTAGATGTGCCTTAGAGTAGGACTTTGATGTCGATTTCTTTCGAATTGAAGATGTAGGAGATTAATGAACTTATAGCCCATTTTTGGAGTATTATAGTATATGTCGCACTTAAAAAAAAAGTAAATAAACAAGCAATTGGTTGTTTTTAGGCGTTGGGCAGCCCTGCAAAACATAATTAGTAGCCCTTTTGCCTTTGAAGCTTTGACCTGTGTTCTTTTGAAAAAATATTTCAAGCAGTGAGAGCACCTACAAGCACAACTTGTTAGCTCCACAATGGTTAGCACATCAAAAATCAGATAATCTGCAAGTAAAATAGTTGATCAAATGAAAAAATTTGAAAATGAAACCAACATGGTTGGATCAGGCTCGGAAAGAGCTTTCCAATGATATATCACACTTAAATTTTTGATACCGTATGTGAAAATTTCTCAAAAATGGGTGCTAGTTTTCCAGAGTGGAATGCTAAAATTTTCAAAAAGATAACAGAAAGTCCAAAACTTGCAAGATAAAAAAGAAGCTAAAAGAAATCACTTTCAGGTTGGTGCGATATTTCTATTTCCAGAAGAATCACGTGATACTTTGCAGTATATTGGGGCGATATTATCTTTCTGTGCGACAGTTTGCATTACTTGCAAGTGACATAGTACAAAACTACAGTGCGACAAAATGCTGCAAGGTGCACGAAACTTTAATTGGTAAAGTATCGCACTGCTAAATATAGAACTATCACATGACATTGGAAAAATGTCGTACAATAATTTGAGACAAAAAGAACAAAGAGCCGAAACTAATGCTAAAATATGATGAAAAATTAACGGAAATGCAGAAAAAGAAGGACAAAACAATAATGTTCTGCCCCACGGTGGGCGCCAAAAATATACACACTAGAATGTGCACTTCTCTAAGTCTTTACTTCTAAGGCAATCCATGAATGAGAAACCTTGAAAAGCGACCTAGAGCTCCTTAGGCATGGAGTGCAAGGATATTAAGAGTGCTCTTAGCTAGAGCTATTTAAGCCTATGACCTTGCTAGTAAACCATGCAATGGAAGATTCAAATGAAGATAAGGGCAAGAATGCCAATATCTCCAAGAATCAAATAGAAATGCAAATGCAATGCAACTATGCTAAAAATCAAAATGCAAGCTAAGCTATGAAAATAAAGATGCAAGTGTTACAATCCAAGCTAATTAATCTATGTGAGCTAATCTAGAGCATAGAAATGAAGCTAATCTAGGAAAGCATAAATATGAAGCTAAGATGCAAGAAATGAAAGATGGATGCAAGAATGTCTTCAAAAAGCTCCAAAGTCTCCAAGCAATCTTGCAGCATAAAGTTAGCATAAAAAGTTGGGGATCTAGAATGAAGAAGAGAGCTCTCCTTTTATAAGAAATGAGAAGGAATGAACCATGAAGATTAAGAGGTAAAAGATTTAATCAACAGTGGAGCATCAAAGAGGAGCAATCCATGTGCACAAGTATCCTCCAATGAGAAAATAAGAGTTGACTTTTGTGTCCATATGAGACAAAAAGTACTTTTTCTTTTTTTATAAAATAGGAATAATGCTTTATTTGTGCAACTTAGGATAAGAGAAAAAGTGAGGGGCTTTTTATTTAATAAAAGAGGAGGAAATATCTTTTTATTCAAATAAAGACTTAGGATAAGATGGTTAACCCATAGAAAATAATCAAATAAATGATAGAACTAGGATTTGATCAAAGATAAGCAATTGATGATTTTAGCAAAAGGGGCTAATTGTCTAGGTGACCATTTTTAGGTGATTACACTTAGTACTTTTTTTTTTTTTTGATATTTTGTAGGTTGTAGAAGTGTTTGATGAAATGACTATAGAGTGGATTTGGAGTTTGGAGTGTGGTTCAGTGTTGTAGAAAAAACATTTTGTTGTGCATTAACTTCTTGCGATATTTATGTGTTTGTGATTCCAT
Source organism: Chamaecyparis obtusa (assembly GCA_027943335.1). Classification (NCBI taxonomy): domain Eukaryota; kingdom Viridiplantae; phylum Streptophyta; class Pinopsida; order Cupressales; family Cupressaceae; genus Chamaecyparis; species Chamaecyparis obtusa. The sequence continues at coordinate 449,016 of BSBK01000661.1, forward strand.
TTTGTAGTTTCCAATGTGGGTGTCAATAGTCTGTAGATTGGGTTTGTTATGCATAAGGTTTTGAGGGATCTTGTGGTGTAATTTGTAGCGGGGTCACTGCTAGGTGTATTTTATTTGTTTTTCCTTTGAGAACAACTTTGTAGTGGAGTTGGTTTTGGTGCTTTTGATGTGTTGGGGGATGGCTTTGTTAAACTACAACTGATTTGGAATCTGATTGAAGAATCTGTGATTAAAGATCATTAGGGAGTTGTTGATTAGATATACAATATGATTAAATCAGTATTATGTTGTCATTGATGTCAACTAGTTTGACAACACTTATCTTGTAAGTTACTATACCGACACATCTGAGGAAAGGTGAAAAAGAGATGAAGAACAGAGAAATCTACATGAGGAAAGATGTACATGATAGATGAGGATAAGGAACACATTGAGTAGCTTGTTGATGAGTCTATGACTTGATGATATTGAATTTATTATGTTTCATTCATCTATGATGAAGTGTAGAGTTGAAAGACACAAAACAGTGTTGTCAGTAAATGAAGCATTTCTAGTATACACCGACGGAGTGTATGGTATACCGATCATAGTATTAACTGAGCAGTGTTCACCGACGTATTTTTTTGTTAACCAGGAAAAATAGAATGTATTAAATGATTAGTTTAGCCGATAAGATTGATGAGCTGGCAAGAATATAACATCGAGGTAACAAATAATGTTTGTTACACAGATCGATGACTGAAAAAATTTAGGGAAGATCTAATGGAGAAGATTGAAACGTGTTATTGACACAAGTATCGAGAAAGTTTGAAGTGGCAAAATCTATGAATGTGGTTAAGCGGCAAAATCTGATGGTGGAGAAGAAAATGATTTACTCGTTTATATAAGAGAACAAAATTTCTTTATGGAAGACGCCAGAAGAAGAAGAAGCTGCAAGATTATCGCGTGAACAAGGTTTCATGCATTCTGATCATACTGGTTAGTTAGAACCGAGCTGTAAAACAATTACCGAGCTATAGAGAGAAATTACCGACAGACAATAAGTTGATACAGGATTGAATCTGATGTGAATTATATATCAGAAGGATTTGTATGGGCTAAATATTGATCTGTAATCTACAATTGAAGTTGTATTAAGGTAGGTCATTTACTATTACATATTTAACCACTGTATACAGTCAAAATCTCTTAACTGAGTGGACTCTGAAAGTCTTATGATGTATCATTCATAGAATGAACATTGTTATCCTGTCAACTCCATAGTGAATGCTGGTTGGACGATAACAAGGTCACACCTGACAGTGTGTTTGTAACCTTTAACAAGGTTGGGTCTTAACTGACCTCACTTCAAAAGAGTGAACAATTTTTGGTTGCCGGTCCTAGGTGGTTTTTCCCTTTACAGGGTTTCCACGTTAAATCACTTGTGTTATGTGTTGATTGTGATATTTATTTGTTATCATTCTTTACATGTTACATGTTAGATTTGATCGGTAAACTATTTTAGCATTAAACTAGTAATCAGTAAAAGCATAGATAGTGAAAGTATTTAGTTCTTATCGATGAGCATAAATTGAAGAAGTTGTTTTGGATTATACATTTTGTTTTGGGACACTAGATAACTAATTCACCCCCCTCTCAGTTATTCTAACAATTGGTATCAGAGCACTAGTTGCTTGAAACAAAGTTTTAAGGACTTAAGCATAAAGGTCTCAAGATGTATAAGAGGGAAGTACCGAAATTGAACAAAGAGAACTTTGCAGTATGGCAAAGCAGAATGAAGCTGCACATATCTGGAATTGGGAACTCTACACTAGATTTGATGGAGAATGGCTACATACAATTGCCCACTGGTCCCTTAACTCTTGATCAATTGAAGGACAAACATGAACACAATGTAACTATGATGGAACTTGTTGCTGCCTGTACCGATGCTGAATTTGAAGATATCAAGACATGCACGACTACCAAAGGAATGTGGGATAAATTAGCATAAATATACAGTGGAGATCTGAATGTCAAAAGAGCTTGAGCTGAAAGTCTGTGTAGTACCTCCATATTTTTGCTTTCAGTTTTATCAGTGCCGTACTCTTTTAGGCCACATTGCATGTGTGCATTTATGGATATTGTTTCAGTGATTGTGGATTTATCTAGATTATGTTCATGCTATGATGATATGTGACTTCATATTTAGATGGTTATGTTATTATGATGTGATGTTTCATGTTTCAGTTGGTTTATGATATACTTACCCCATACTAGCATGTGTATGGTGTTCATATGTATGTATCTGTATTATGTGTCTTTATGGTAGAGGGCGGAGGCATAGTTACTCACTTTGTCAAGATCCACATGACTGACCGTACCCTATCATTGCTTGTTATATGTTGTATGTACATGCTTTGTTTAGTGATGACAAGTGTGTAGGTACGGGGCATCGTCCTCTCTGAATTGGCAGGAGTGAGCGTGCCCACATACATTCATCTCATGGTAAAGAGGGGAGATAGTATTCAGACCCAAAACCCAATCCTTAGCCTATTTATCCTAATTGATGGATAAAGTGTCATTTGACTACCTTGCCTGAGTTTGGTCAGTTTGACCTAATTCGTGGATCCCATCTTGTGTGATTGTATGATGCATGAATGTTGCTGAATTATTGCTTTGATTTGATTATTCTTGCTATGGTTATTTTAATTAATTATATAGTGGAAAATAATGATTAAAGTTTTTCTTACGTTGTTGAATAATTATTAATTAATTAAAAATTAAATATGAGAATATTTGAATTTAATTAATTAATTGTGCTAAATTTTGATTTAATATGTTTTTTTATTAAATTGTTGAAAAGTTAGAGCATGTTTTAATTGTGTTATAAATTTTTAAATAATTTAAATGTGAAATTTTATTTTTGCATGTTCTTTATTTATTTATGTGAAATTGGATTTCATAAGATAACTTGTAAATAGAGTTCCATGTGAGATGTGCATGAATAATTTATTTTATAATTAAATACTGGTATTTTCCCTCAACTAAAGAAGAGGAGTTTGAATAGGAGTTGTCTGGTGACTCATTAGGGTTTTGCATGATAGGTGGGTTTGTTTTTCTATTTGGAGAAAATTTGCATTCATTTTGGATAACCAGGTTTTGTTAAAATTTTCAATTTTGGAGAGGGGGCATTGGAGGAATATTTTGTGCTTTCTTGTGTTCTTGAGAATTTGGTGTGAGAATTTTTTAGGTGAAATGTGTGTGCATCTGGTATTGGAATTCTACATGCTATGATTCAGAGTTGCAAGATTGAGGTCTACATATTCAAATTTGAGAGATTTAGCATTCTACAGTCAATTCCATCTCAGTTTCTTGCATTGGATTGAGGTAGGGGATTGATTTAATCTTTCTATAATTTTATTTATAAAATTTTCATTATATAGTTGTGTTTGATTTGATTTGAGAATGCAAATCTATTTTTCAATTATAATTTATTTTGGGTTCCCTGGCGGGGCATTACAGTCTGAGAGGCAGATTTGATGATATGAGAATGAAAGAAGGTGAGAATATTGTCTAATATTCAAATAGACTCAAAGAGGTGGTACATACTATTAGAGCATCTGATGGAGTGATTGATGATGAAACAGTGACAAGCAAGATTGTCAGAACTTTTCTACCAGTTTATGCAATTAGGATTTCTGTAATTTATGAAACAAGAGCTACATCCAACCTTACTGTTGACACTCTGATTGGTAAACTTACAACCTTTGAATTAAACAATTTTGATAACAATGTTGTTCCTTCTGTTGAATCCACTTTCATGTCTTCTTTGAAGATTGGAAAGTCTAGCAAGAATAATAAAAATTGTGATAGTGATGACAATACCGATGATGAATTTGATGAGCTTGAAGCACTTATGGCCAGAAGATTGGCCAAAGGAAAAGGAAGGTATAGAGGTAAGCTACCTTTAGCATACTTTAAATATAAAGAAGTTGGTCACATCATTGCTAGATGTCCACAGAAGAAAGATGATGATAGATCCAAAGACCAATATGAAGGAAGCTATGGGAGAAGAATCAATAGAGGCTACTGACACTACAACAGAGACAACCGAGATGAAAAAAGAAAAAAGGTATGTTGCATAGCTGAAGATATTGAAACTGAATCTGATTCTGATGATGATATAGAAGTTGTATTTGTGGCTATGAAAGATGACTAAGAAGAAGAAGAGAAACATGAAGAGACAACACTGATCTCTAAAATAAGCATAAATGATACATGGATCATAGACAGTGGCTGTACACATCATATAACTAGTGATGTAGAGAAGTTTGATCATCTTGTTGAATATAATGGAGGATCTATGAGAATGGGAAATGATGCACCTTGTATGGTAAGAGGTAAAGGCTCACTAATGATCAATGACATATTAAAATGTGAAAATGCATATTAGGTAGATGGATTAAACTATAATTTGATAAGTGTGGCTCAGTTGAACAATTCAGGCCACCGACTGGCTTTTGAGAGAAAAAAGGTAAAAATCTATGATGATGGAGGAAGACTTGTCGGAGTTGGTACACAATCCAGAGGTAAGCTATTCTATCTTGATATGGATCAATCCTCTTGTTTGTTGATAAATGATGAAGATGCTTGGTTGTGGCACATAAGGTTATGCCATGTGAACTTTGACAACATGATCAAGATTAGTAGAAAGAAAAGAGTTAGAGGATTGCCTAACTTGACAAAACCTGATCATGCCATGTGCCATGAATGTCAAAAAGGTAAGATGACTAAGTCCATTTTTAAAAGCAAAGACTATTCAACAAAGAAGATACTTGAGTTGGCTCATACCGATCTATGTGGTCCTATGAGAACTCAGAGCTGTTCTAGTGATAGATGTTTTATTCTTTTTGTTGATGACTATACTAGACTGATGACTATTATGTTCTTAAAAGAGAAATTTTAAGCTTTCAAAATGTTTAAGTGGTATAAAGCTAAGGTAGAGAAAGAAACAGGAAAGGAAATAAAATGTTTAAGATCTGATAGAGGAGGTGAATTTATCTCTGATGGATTTACTAATTTTTTTAATGAGCATGGAATCAAAAGATAGGTATCTGCACCGAGGACACCCCAACAAAATGGCATTGCTGAAAGGAGGAATAGGTCTATAATTGACTGTGCTAGAACATTGATGATACAGAAGAATGATGCTTAGACATATTGGAGGGAAGCTGTCAGTACAACTGTGTATGTTCTTAACTGAGTACAACTAAAGAAGGACTCCAACCGAACACCTTATGAACTATGGTTTGGACACAAACCTACTGTAAGTTATTTCAAAATTTTTGGAAGTAAATGCTTTATTTTGAAAGATGAGAGAAATGGAAAATTTGATTCTAAAGGAGATGAAGGAATATTTCTGGGATATTCCACTACAAGTAAAGCATACAAATGTTTGAATAAGGTTACAAATAAGATAGTTGAAAGCACTAATGTTCATGTTGATGAGTTTGATGACAAGTACATAGAGGAAAGTACAAAGGAACTGGAAGACTATGGTAGATTCACTTATATTGAACATCCAGAGTATCTACCAACATCGCAAACTATGTCAACCGGTCAGCAGGGAAATAATACATGACAACAGACAACACAAACCGATGAACAAGATGGAGCTACCGAGCAAGATAATGACCCTGAGCAGGGTGAGAAAGAAAGGAGAAACCAAGTTTTGGCTAGTTTTGTTAGAAGACATCATCCTGAAGAAACCAAGTTTTGGCTAGTTTTGTTAGAAGACATCATCCTGAGACACAAATCATTAGAGACAAACATGCCAGAATGCAAACTAGAAGGAAAACAAGACAAGGTACATGTTTAATTTGTGAATTTGAACCTAAAACTGTGAAAGTTGCATTAGAGAATGAAGAATAGGTTAATGCAATGGAGGAAATAGAGCAAATAGAGAAGAATAAAACCTGGTCCTTAGTACCCTGACCAAAAGATAAAAATGTTATCGGTACTAAGTGGATATACAGGAATAAATTGAATGAAAATGGTGAAGTCACAAAAAATAAAGCTAGATTAGTATGCAAGGGATATGCATAGGAAGAAGGCATTGACTATGGTGAAACATTTGCACATGTTGCTAGATTAGAAGGAGTTAGAATGCTACTTGCATATGCTACACATAAGAAATTCAAAGTCTATCAAATGGATGTAAAGTCAACATTTTTGAATGGTATACTTGAAGAAGAGGTCTACATTGAACAACCTGAAGGATTTGTTGATCCCGACAATAAAGACATGGTATGTAGATTACATAAATCTTTATATGGTTTGAAGCAAGCACCGAGAGCATGGTATGAAAGACTGCATAATTACTTGTTAAGTATTGGATTTGTTAGAACAAGTGAAAACAACAATCTGTATGTGAAAGGTGATAATGATGATACTATTATCATTGCTAAAATATTTGTTGATGATATTATCTTTGGAGGCTTAGATCTTGTCTGCAAGGCATTTGCTGATGAAATGCAAAAGGAATTTGAAATGTCTATGTTCGAAGAGATTAAGTTCTTTCTTGGACTACAAGTGATTCAACAGAGTGATGGGATATTCATCACACAATCTAAATACATAAAGGAAGTACTGAAGACATTTGGCATGGAAGATGCTAAACTTATGAGAACACCGATGGCTACTAGATGAAAATTGACAAAGGAGGATGAAACTACAAAGGTAAACCAAACACTCTACTAATCCATGATTGGTAAGTTAATGTACGTAGTTCATAGTAGACTAGATATAGCACATGCTGTGGGAATTGTTGCAAGATTTTTCCCTAATCCTAGAGAATCACACATGATAGCTACAAAAAGGATCTTAAGATACTTGAAGAAAATAGAGAATTTTGGATTATGGTATCTAAGGAAGGGAAGTTTGAACTAAAAGTCTACACCGATGCCGATTGGGCTGGAAATGTGGATGATAGAAAAAGCACCACCAAAGGAGCATTTTTCTTTGGTGAGAGACTTGTAACATGGACAAGTAAAAGGTAGGCTTGTATTTCTTAGTCTACAACTGAAGCAGAATATGTTGCTGCTGCTACTAACTATTCAAACATTGCATATATCAAACAAGTGTTGGAAGGAATGAATGAGGTAATCACAGACTTGGTGATTATATATTGTGACAACACTAGTGCTATTAATATTTCAAAAAATCCTGTGATGCACTCTAAGACAAAGCATATATCTATTAAGTATCATTACTTAAGAGAACAAGTGCAAGAGAAGCAAGTGAAGTTAGAATTTGTTACATCTAAAGAACAACTTGCAGATATTTTTACAAAGCCCCTACCGAAGGACACATTTGAATACTTGAGGACTAGACTTGGGGTCCGTCCCCTGTCTATCGGTCACTAAGGTGATCTGGATGTTGTATCAACCTACTTTTATTAGAAGATCATTCATGTTGATGCAACATAGTTCACACTTTGAATCATGTTCAAGGTTGTGATTAAGTTTGAGAACTTGAACCGATTGGAATATCAGTATTCAGAGATATAGAGGAAGACATAATTGTTTGTTTATTTGTTTTTTTGGCATTGTTGTCAAAGGGAGAGATAAAAAATATGAAATGAAAAAGGGAGAGATAAAAAACATGAAAAGGAACAAGATATGAGACAAGAATTATCTAAGGGAGAGACAATTTGAATGAGATAGAATATTGAAGATCAATTACAAAGAACATAAGTAGGAATAGGAGAACTGAAAAGATCACAACTATAGAATGGTAAAGCTGTATTATCTAATGCTGTAAGTTGAAGCATTTTGTTCACTAAGTTGTAGAATATATGTTTGGTATGTGTATGGTACATTTCATATTACTTGAGTTGCCATCAATGCCAAAGGGAGAGATTGTTAAACTATAATTTGGAATCTGATTGAAGAATCCGTGATTAAAGATCACTGAGGAGTTGCTGATTAGATATGCAATATGATTAAATCAGTATTATGTTGTCATTGATGTCAACTAGTTTGACAACACTTATCTTGTAAGTTACTATACCGACACATTTGAGGAAAGGTGAAAAAGAGATGAAGAACAGAGAAATCTACATGAGGAAAGATGTACATGATAGATGAGGATAAGGAACACATTGAGTAACTTGTTGACGAGTCTATGACTTGATGATATTGACTTTATTATGTTGCATTCATCTATGATGAAGTATAGAGCTGAAAGACACAAAGTAGTGTTGTCGGTAAATGAAACATTTCTAGTATACACCGACAGAGTGTAGTGTATTCGCAGTATTAATCGAGCAGTGTTCACCGATGCATTTCTTTGTTAAGCGAGTGGAACAGAATGTATTAAATGATTAGTTTAGCTGATAAGATTGATGAGCTGACAAGAATATAACATCGAGGTAACATATACTGTTTGTTACACAGATCGATGACTGACAAAATTTAGGGAAGATCTAATGGAGAAGATTGAAACATGTTATTGACACAAGTATCCAGAAAGTTTGAAGCGGCAAAATCTATGAATGTGGTTAAGAGAAAAAATATGATGGTGGAGAAGAAAATGATTTACTCGTCTATATAAGAGAACAAAATTTCTTTATGGAAGATGCCAGAAGAAGAAGAAGCTATAGGATTATCGCGTGAACAAGGTTTCATGCATTTTGACCATACTAGTTAGTAAGAACTGAGTTGCAGAACAATTACCGAGCTACAGAGAGCAATTACCGATGGATAGTAAGTTGATACAATATTGAATTTGAATTGAATTATTGATCAGAAGGATTTGTATGGACTAAATATTGATCTGTAATCTGAAATTGAAGTTGTATTAAGGCAGGTCATTTACTGTTACATATTTAACCATTGTATACAGTCAAAATCTCTTAACTGAGTGGACTCTGAAAGTCTTATGATGTATCATTCATATAATGAACATTGTTATCCTATCAACCCCATAGTGAATGTTGGTTGGATGATAAATTCTAGTCTAAAATCCTCTAACAAGGTCACACCTGACAGTGTGTTTGTAACCTTTAACAGGGTTGGGTCTTAACCGACCTCACTTCAGAAGAGTGAACAATTTTGGGTTGCCGGTCCCAGGTGGTTTTTCCCTTTACAGGGTTTCCATGTTAAATCTCTTGTGTTATGTGTTGATTGTGATATTTGTTTTTTATCATTCTTTACATGTTACATGTTAGATTTGATCGGTAAACTATTTTAGCATTAAACTGATAATCGGTAAAAGCATAGACAGTGAAAGTATTTAGTGCTTACCGATGAGTAGAAATTGAAGAAGTTATTTTGGATTATACATTTTGTTTTGGGACACTGGATAACTAATTCACCCCCCTCTCAGTTATTCTAACAGGCTTATCATTGGGTCAAGCATGTTATTTGATGAGGTCCCAATAAGGCCAGACCTATCATCTTCAATGTATGAAAAGGAAAGAGAATGCATGAGTAAGGATGGAGAGGGGTCCACCCAGTTCTAGTAATTCAACTAGAATTGTTTGCACATGATGTTAGTTATCTAAGTCATCATGCCTTAATTTGTAAGTTCACGAGGATTCGAGTCTCTTCCATTTTTGGAAGCATGGGCTCGACGAATCTAGAACCTATAGAAAGATTTTGAAATCATGATTGCTGTTAACAATTATTTTATGGTGGTATTTTCATGCATGACATACATAATTAAGGTTTTTGAGGTGAGGTTTACTTTTATAATCAAGTGGTCCTTTTCATTAGACTTATGGCATGCAAGCTTTGATTCAACAATGGTGCAAGAGCACCTTTAATTTTTGTTTTGTTTGTAAGCCTTTTTGGAATGTAAGGATTTCCCTAAGGTCATCTTGACCAAGTCTTGGAATCCACTAGGGATTTGAAGTCCTTCTAGGTCCTTAGGTTCTATGTGGAAGGCTATGGCCTCTTAGTCCTTCTCTTAGCAAATGAAGTAGAGTGATGTCAGGGTGATGTCATTAGGTTTTGAGTATGTGGAATGAGTTTTTGAGTGTAGGTGTGGTCTAGCACTCCATGAAAGCTTCCCAAATCCACTAGGAAGCAAAAATGAAAAAGTTGTCACATTTATTGTAAAAGTTGCTTAGCAACTTTTGCAACTTTTAAAAGTTGCTCGGTGCAAAATAGCCTTAAGGCCTTAATCCTCTTTTAAGAGCTCTAAACCTCTCCTAAGACTAACCTAAGGCTATATATGTGGACCTTGGCTCAAATATTGAGGTTGGAAGAACTACTATATGAAGAATCAATTTTGGAAGTGTGCATAGTATCGACATTTTGATTGTGTTTCAGTGATTAGTGAGTTAATGGATGGAATTTTGAAGTAGTTTTGGACTCATGATGATTGTTAGGGTGTGTGTTTATTTTGATATTCTACAACTATTTTAGATCTTACCTTTCATTTATTTGTTCTGGTTTAAATTTTCCTAAGGTTTTTGTTCACTGGTTCATACCAGGAGAGTTGAAGACATGAGGGTCTAGATCACTATCTCACCGTCCATCCTATATGGCCTTTTAGGGATAGTGAGTAGACTCCATGAGTGTATCATATGTAGAAGGAGGGGCCCTGGAATGTATGCAAGAAGTTTTTATATTCAAGCCCTAGGTGAGCCATGGTGAGCCCGAATAGGAAGGACTAAACCAAGAGGAGAAATAAGTTGCAGAGGTGAAATGGGAAGTGAGATTTAATCATTGGAGATCTTAGCCAAGATCTAAATACAAGGAGAAGGTGTGATCAATCCATCTAATCACCCAAAGGCAAAAGATACTTCATGCAATCAAAGAAGGCCCTAAACCCACCAAAAGCACCCATTTTTGGTTAGGGAGTTGTATAGCCTAGGAGGAACCTAAAACCTCCAAAATCCTTGAGAGGTTACCTTACATTGCGAGAATCCATGATTTTTTTGTAGGCTCATTTGGAGGAAAATAGGTGAAAAGCCCTATTTTCTCAGAGAGGAGGCCTAATTGGGGCTCTTCCTTGTAGCCCTAGATAACAAAGGAAGTATGCAATCGATAAGAGGGATTGTTGAAGTAAGAGATGAAACATATCTAATGACATCATATAAGACACTTTCCAACACCTCCTCACCTCTGCAAGTTCCCAAGCTCATTTGGAAGTGTTAAGCCCTCATCCTAGCTTAAGGGTCATTTTGTGCATGGAAGTGATAAGCACCAAGAATGGATGTTGTCTTGGCTGATCAGTGTTGGTAGTTTGATTGGGGTGTAAGACCAAGGGATTGAGCCATTTTAGGCATCCTATAGGTCAGTGGTGTCAGTGAGAATACCTAAGGGTCACTAGGTGGACCTAAGTAAGGGCTTGTGACTAGCTCTTCCCAACCTCCCTATCAGATTGGTATCAGAGCCCCAAATTTTTTTGGGATTGCATAGTACATGTCAAAGTGTGAATCCAATGGGTATTCAATCATGGTGACCAATGTGGAGTTAGCCAAGAAAGTTGAGGACCAAGAACTAGACAATAGGATGTTAAGGGAAAAGATAGCCCAATTGGAACAAGCATTGGGTGAAGTACAATTGAAGACTGAGGAAGTCAGTGACAAAATAGATTGGAGAGAGGAAAAGGAGAAGGAGATCCCCAAGGAGGAAAAAACTCTAGAGCCAAACCCCATATTTCTTGAAGAACCACTCTTAAAAGCATTGAAAGGGATGAATGGAAAAGCTTTAAAAGGAATAACATTATTCAGTGGTAAAATGGAGGTAGATCTAGTCATGGACTAGATAGAGGGCATGGAAAATCACTTTGAGTGTGATGGGATTAGTGAGGCACAACAGGTAAGAGTGGCCAAATCTAGGCTTAAAGGCTCTGCCTTAACATGGTGGAAGTTTATTCAAATTGAGAGAGAAAAGGAGGGAAAGAATCCAATCTCTTCTTGGAAGGGCATGGTGAGTAAAATAAGAGAAGCCTATATGCTAGATGATTATTAGATTCAACTACATAAAAGAGATAGAGTTTGAGACAAAAGGACCTTGATGTGAGTTCCTATATAGAGGAATTTCAAAAGCTTTGCATGAGGTCTAATGTAGTAGAAGACGAGAGCATTAAGGTAGCCAGATATTTGAATGGCTTGAAGTGGAGCATTCAAGAAGAGATGACTCTTCTCAGTCCCAAAATAGTGCACTAATGTTACCAATTGGCTATCAAGATTGAAGACAAGAGAAGAAGGAAACAAGATCAAACCTCCAAGAGTAGAGGTAGACGAAGAGATCAAAGAGGACATAGAGGAAGCTATCAAGGTAGAGGGACTGAACATAGAAGTCAGTGAGAACCCAAGCCAGTAGAACATAGTGGGGAGTCATCTTCTAGAGGAAGTTTTGGTAGAGGTAGAGGCAGCCAAGGAAGCTCCAACAAAGGTAGAAGTGCAGGTAGGAGTAGTTCATATTTTTCTAACATGAAATGCTACTATTGTGGGAAAATGGGACATCCAGCTTATAGATGCCCATATAAGGCATCTTCTTCCAATATAGAGAAGAGAGTGGCCTACACTCAAGAAGACACTTCTAGTGTCAAGTCACAGAAGGTTAGCCACATTGAATAAAAAATAGGTGAGAACCTCATCTTTAGAAGGGTTCTTATTAGGTAGCCAACAAAGGAAGAACCAAGGCAGAGAAGAGCACTCTTTAGAGTGAAATGTAAGGTCATGGGAAAGGTGTGTAAGGTGATTGTTGACTTTGGCTCAACATACAACATCATAGCAGAAGAGGCAGTTAAGAAACTAAATCTTCCCAAGGTACCTCACACCAATCCTCATAAAGTGACATGGCTAAACAAAGGACAAAGTGTCATAGTCAATGAAAAATCATGGATTGAGTTCTCTATTGGGGGATACAAAGACAAATTTTTGTGTGATGTGCTACCTATGGATGCATGTCACCTATTGCTAGGAAGACCATGGCAGTTTGACAGAGAAGCCATCTACAATGGCAAGGATAACACTATCACCTTCAAGAAGCATGAGAAAACATTCAAACTACAATCTCTACTAGAGGGAGAAGGGGAGCCTTCCAAGACTCCTAGTGTATTTTTGAGTAGTGGGAAGGAGATGTTACATGCACTCCAAGAAAAGGACAGTGAAGGATATGCCATAGTAGTGAAACCTAAGGAGGAAGAGAAGCCCATTCAAGCACCACTACCAAAGGAGATCCAAGAGGTACTTGGTAAATACAAGGATATTGTAAGTGATGGAACACCAACAACCCTGCCACCTAAGAGGTCTATAATTCATCAGTTTGACTTCATAATAGGAGCCTCATTTCCAAATAAGGTAGAATACAAGCTTACACCAGAGTAGTACCAAGAGGTGGCTAGGAAAGTTCAAGAGTTGTTGGATCAAGGGCTCATTAAGATGAGCATCAACCCATGTGCAGTACCAGTGGTCTTAGCATCTAAGAAAGGTGGAAAATAGAGGCTTTGTACTAATTCAAGAGCCATTAACTAGATAAAAATCCGGTATAGGTTTCCCATACCTAGGATTGAGGACTTGATGGATTGTTTGGGAGGAGCACAATACTTCACCAAAATGGATCTCAGGAGTAGTTACCATTAGATTAGGATCAAGGATGGAGATGAGTGGAAGACAACCTTTAAAACTAATGCAGGGCTATATGAGTGGCTTGTAATGCCATTTGGGCTTACTAATGCCCCTAACACATTCATGAGATTGATGAATGAAGTGCTCAAGGACCACATAGGAAGATTTGTGGTGGTATATCTTGATGATATACTTATCTTCAACAAGACAAAGGAGGAGCACTTGACACACTTGGAGATTGTACTCAAGAGGCTTCATGAGGAGCAATTGGCAATCAACCTAGAGAAATGTGAGTTCCTCAAGAAAGGGTTAGTTTATTTGGGTTTTGTGGTATCTAAGGGTCAACTGAAAATGGACCCAAGCAAGGCGGAAGCAATAAAAAATTGGCCTACACCAATCACATGGATAGAAGTCAGAAGTTTCCATGGTCTTGCTCAATTTTGTAGGAAGCCCATAAGGAGCTTTAGTGGTATATGTGCACCAGTCCTAGATACCATAAAGGGTGGAGTGAAGACCAAGTTTAGATGGACACTAGAAACCAACAATGCATTTGAGAAGTTGAAGCAGAAAGTAGCAACATAACCCATCCTCCTACTACCTAGTTTTGATAAACTTTTTACCTTGGAGTGTGATGCAAGTGGCATAGCAGTTGGAGGAGTATTGAGCCAAGAAGATAGGCCCATAGCCTTATTCTGTATGAAGCTTAATGAGGCTAAGAAGAAGTATTCAACATATGACTTGGAGCTATATGCATTAGTCCAGTCACTTAGGAAGTGGAGGCATTACCTCCTTCCTAAATAATTTACAGTGTTTACTGATAACTAAGCACTTAGCTACATAAAAACACAAGAGAAGTTGGACAATAGGAACTTAAAATGGATGGAGTACCTACAAGCTTTCAAATTCACCATCAAACACAAGAAGGGACATTTGAACAAGGTGGTAGATGCACTAAGTAGAAGATTGCTAACAGTGCAAGAGGTCCAATTACAAAGCATTGACATTGAGAGTTTCAAGGAACTCTATGGTGAGGTTGAAGAATTCTCTGAAGCATACAAGGTATGTTCTAAATTTGAGAATCACTTTCATAGTCCATTCTATGAATACACTTTACAAAGTGGGCTATTGTTCAAAGGGAATTGGTTATGTGTTCCCAAAGGCTCAATGAGAGAAAATCTCATTCAAGAGAAGCACAATGGGAGTTTAAGTGGACACTTTGGTATCAACAAGACAATGGAGTTGGTACAAAGATTTTACTATTGGCCCAAGTTGCCAAGGGATGTCAAAAGATATGTGGGGCAATGTGTGGTGTGTATGAAAGAAAAAGGGGGAGCCAACAATGCAAGTTTGTATCAACCCTTGCCCATTCCAAATAGGCCATGGGAGTGCATAAGTATGGATTTTGTGGTAGGTCTCCCTAAGACCAAAACATGGCTGGATAGTGTCTATTTAGTGATGGATAGATTCATTAAAATGAGTCATTTTATACCTTGTAGGACCACCCAAGATGAAAGCTACATAGCTCATATCTTCTTTAAAGAGATTGTGAGGATACATGGTCTACCCCTGAGCATTGTATCTGACAGGGATGTAAAGTTTATGAGTCATTTTTGGAAGACTCTATGGAAGAGACCAGGCACAAATTTTTCTTTTGAATTAGCTTACCATCCCCAAATGGATGGACAAACCAAGGTGATAAACAGGGTGTTAGGAAACCTACTTAGATGCCTCACCAAATAATATGGACATACATGGGACATGATCCTTCCTCAAGATGAGTATTTCTACAATGACAACATAAATAGGACCATAGGAAGAAGCCCATTTGAAGTTGTGTATGGGATGCATCTAAGAGGGGTGTGTGAGCTCAGAGATCTAGGAGCCATGTAGAATAGGAGTGGTCATGCAGAGGATTTCTCTCAAACTATGAAAGAGGTGCAGGAACAAGTAAAGAAGACCATCATTGAGGCAACCCACAAGTTGAAGACCAAGGTAGATATGTCAAGAAAAGACATACAATTTGTAGTTGGAGACCAATTCATGGTACATCTCAACAAATCAAGGTTACAAAAAGGAATGCCAACCAAATTGTAGATGAAGAGAGTGGGACCTTGTAAGGTATTGGCTAAATATGGAAACAATGCATACAAGGTGGACTACTAGTAGACTTGAACATCTCACCAGTGTTCAATGTATCAAATCTGATTAGATTTAAGGGGCCACTGTCAGAGATCAATCAGAATAGTGAGGAGATACTAAATGACATTGGTACTACAGTTCTACCTCCCAAAGCTAAGCCACAAGCTGAGTTATTGAATCCAGAGTGAAGAAAAAAACTAGACACAGGGTGTACATAGAGAAACATAAATCAAATAGAAGGGACACCCTAAATCTAAAGCAACATTGGTAGAAGAAGATGACTTTAAAACGTCTGACATAAATCCTTTTATCCTCTCCTCTTCTATGTCTTGAAATCCTTTTATGTAGAGGGGGAGTATGGTACAAGAGAACCTTTAATTTTTGTTTTGTTTGTAAGCCTTTTTGGCATGTAAGGATTTCCCCAAGGTCAAGTTGAGCAAGTCTTGGAATCCACTAGGGATTTGAAGTCCTTCTAGGTCCTTAGGTTCTATGTGGAAGGCTATGGCCTCTTAGTCCTTCTCTTAGCAAATGAAGTAGAGTGATGTCAGGTGATGTCATGAGGTTTTGAGCATGTGGAATGAGTTTTGGAGTCTAGGTGTGGTATAGCACTCCATGGAAGCTTCCCAAATCCACTAGGAAGCAAAAATGAAAAAGTTGTCACATTTGTTGTAAAAGTTGCTTAGCAACTTTTAAAAGTTGCTCGGTGCAAAATAGCCTTAAGGCCTTAATCAAATTTTAAGAGCTCTAAACCTCTCCTAAGCCTAACCTAAGGCTATATGTGAACCTTGGCTCAAATCCCAAGGCTGGAAGAAGTACTATATGAAGAATCAATTCTGGAAGTGTGCACAGTATCAACATTTTGCTTATGTTTCAGTGATCAGTGAATTAATGGATGGAATTTTGAAGTAGTTTTGGATTCATGATGATTGTTAGATATTAGGGTGTGTCTTTATTTTGATATTATGCAACTAGTTTATATCTTACCTTTCATTTCTTTGTTCTGGTTTAAATTTTCCTAAGGTCTCTGTTCACTAGTTCATACCAGGAGAGTTGAAGACATGAGGGTCTAGCTCACTATCCCATAGTCCATCCTGTATGAACTTTTGGGGATAGATATTAGACTCCATGAGTGTATCATATGTATAAGGAGGGGCCTTGGAATGCATGTAAGGATTTTTTATAGTCAAGCCCTAGGTGAGCCAGACTAGGAAGGACTAAACCAAGAGGAGAAATAAGTTGCAGAGGTGAAATGAGAAGTGAGATTCAAGCACTGGAGATCTTGGATATGATCATTTCCAAGATCTGGATACAAAGAGAAGGTGTGATCAATCCATCTGATCACCCAAAGGCAGACAATACTTCATGCAATCAGAGAAGGCCTTAAAACCCACCAAAAGCACCCATTTTTGGTTAGGGAGTTATACAGCGTGGGGGGAACCTCAAACCTCCAAAATCCTTGAGAGGCTATGTGAGAATCCATGATTTTTTTGCAGGGTCATTTGGAGGCAAATAGGTGAAAATCCCTATTTTCTCAGAGAGGAAGCCTAATTGGGGCTCTTCCTTGTAGCCCTAGGTAACAAAGGAAGTATGAGATCGGTAAGAGGGATTGTTGAAGTAAGAGCTAAAACATGTCTAATAACATCATATAAGACACTTTCCAACACCTCCTTATCTTTGCAAGTTCCCAAGCTCATTTGGAGGTGTTAAGGCCTTATCCTAGCTTAAGGGTCATTGTGTGCATGGAAGTGATAAGCACCAAGAATGGATGTTATCTTGGTTGATCAGTGTTGGTAGTTTGGTTGGGGTGTAAGACTAGGGTATTGAGCCATTTTAGGCATCCTATAGGTCAGTGGTGTCAGTGAGAATACCTAAGGGTCACTAGGTGGACCTAAGCAAGGGCTTGTGACATGCTCTTCCCAACCTCCCTATCAAACAAGAGAGCTCTCTTCAAGACTACCTATTTGGGTTCACCTCCCACTAATTTTTCTTGAGTTTCGAAGGAACAAAAATCTATATTTGATTATTCAATTTTTGGGGAAACCAGTTGGTGCATCACAACAAATGCTGGATAAGAAGGTAATCTTTTATGCTTGGGTTTGTATTGAATTGATTTAAATAACCCGTTGCCAAATTTTATGAAAATTTTCCTTAGATCCTCTTCTTGGCATTGTTATTTGGATTACAAAGCTCTTTCTTTTTTATGTCAAATGTTCCATGAATATGGACATATTTAGAGAATATTCCCTATGTTCAACCATACAATTGATTCAACTAAAGCTCCACCTCATCTTCCTTTGAAGGGAGATAAAGGAAAATCTTCTATGACAAAGGGTGAAACTAATAGGGAGGGTTTAATTTGTGTGTAGTCTCGTAACAAGTGTAGGGGAAGAAAGAGGCCCATCAAGGGTAGACACGAAGATGAGATCTATAACTACTTTGATTCCTTAGATGATTTATCTCAGGAAGAAGGGACTCCTTTAAGTTAGCATATTGATGTTGGTTTCAAAGGTGAGGTTTAGTTGGATGGTCAAGAGACTATCTGTATGCACCCAAAAATGGTCGCCCAGACTTTGGGCCCCATTTATTTGATTTGTCAATCCTGAATCATTTTTATCAATAATCAATATTTTCAACATTATCAATTCCTTGATTAAATCTTAGATTCGATCATATATTGGATTTTTATCCTTGGGCTAACCATTTATCCTAAGTTTTTATTTAATTAAAAGGAATATTTCCTCCCCTTTTGATTAAATAAAAAGCCCACCTTTTCCTCTTATCCTAAAATGCACAAATAAAGCATTATTCATGTTTTATAAAAAGGAGAAAAACACTTTTTGTCTTATATGGACATAAAGTCAAACTCTTATTTTCCTATTGGAGGATACTTGTGCACATGGATTGCTCCTCTTTCAAGCTCCACCGCTGATTAAGACTCTTTGCCTCTTAATCTCAATGGTCCATTTCTTGGCACTTCTTATAAAAGGAAAGCTATCTCCTCCATTTGCATACCATGTTTTTATGCTAATGTTATGCTATAGGTTTTAGGTGCATTTGGAGTTTTTGAAGACATTGAAGACTTGCTTCATTTCATCATTTAGTTGCATAATCATGGCATTCATAGTATAGATTTTCTTTTATGCAATAGAATAAGCTCACATAGTCTAAATAGGAGGCATTGTAACACTTGTTATTTCCTTTCATAGATTAGTTGCATTGTACTTTCCTTTCATAGCTTAGATTGCATTCTCATTTAGATTTGCATTGCATTGCATATTTGATTCTTGGAGATATTGGCATTGTTGCCCTTGTCTTCACTTGAATCTCTCATTGTATGGTTGACTAGCAAGGTCACAAGCTTGTAGCTCTAGCTGAGAGCAAACACATCATAGTCCCTTGCAACTCCATGCATAGAGAGCTATGAGCCACTTTGTGAGGCCTCATTCTTGAGCAACCTTGCATGTAATGGTTCATAGAAGTGCACCATTTTAGTGTGTACATTTCTGGCGCCCACCGTGGGGCAGAGTAGATAGGCTTTGTCCTTTGTTTCATTTGCATTTTCATCATTTTTCAAATTATTTTTTAGAAATTTTGCAGTTCTGGTTTTCTATCTCAAAGTATCGCGCGATACTTCTCAGAAATATCGCGCGATATACCTTTGTATAGTGGTGCGACACTTCACGTGAGAGAAGAATCACCCGCCAGTACTGAGGTATATCACCTGGCATCGTGCGAAGTATCGCCCGCCCATAGTGAAGAGTATCGCCCAGACTGAGGTATATCATGTGACTATAGGAAACTGTGTCGCGCGATACTGGTGAAGTCTGAAGTATATCGCCTGATCTGGCGGTGACCTGCATTTCCAGTTTTATCATCCAAATTTGATCATTTTAGTTTGCTATTTTATTTTACTGTATTTAGATAGGTCTAACCTGCATCTTTTAGCTTGAATCTATCAGTTCATTGCATATTTACATTTGGATTTTGATTTTGCTAACCTTGTTGGTCTAACAAGTTGTTTTTCTAGCTGCTCTCATTGCTTAAAATTTGCTAAAAATGCATGTCAAAGAGGGCTACTAATAGTTTTTGCAGGGCTACCCAAGCATAAAAACAACAAAAAAAATCTTGCTTGTTTATTTTCTTTCCTTTCAAGTGTGGCATTCACTAATTGTATTAGGAATTTTTAAAACCTTGTGAAAGAGATTTTGAGGTGGTAGGAGAAGTATGCTCTTCACCTTTAGGTGAATCAAAAAATCTTGACCCATCTTAAGGTTTTGGAAGCAAGGGAGTAATTGAATCTCTTTGCTTGGTGTGTTTGGGAGAAGTTTTGAGATAGGGGAGTATGCTCTTCACCCTTGAGGTGAACCAAAAACCTTGAACCTCAGAAATTATCCATTTTTGTTTAGTTTAGGAATCCTTTAGCGGGCCTACTCTTGAGCAATCAAGAGGAACGACTCAAGTGGGGACAACCTTGTCATCATTTTCCTTGGTGGCAAGTGATTCCAACTCACTATAATCTCAAGGCTATCAAGGACACCAAAAACCTTGGTAGACATAACACTTATTTTCATTTGATGTGAGTAGCTCATGGGATTGCGACCATGGGGAAAACATTGAACAAGAATGCTTAAGGTACTCTTGAGGCCGCAAGGTCCTAGTCCTTTATGAGGAGCAAGAGGGGTGTTGTGAACGGAAATTCTTATTAAGAACCATTAGATAGAAGCCACCTTGTTTAGTCGCTTATCTTCTTAGTGCAAGGATTGATCCAAGTGGTTTACCCAGATCACCTTAAGATACTCACCATATCTGTCCCTTTGGTTGTGTCATTTGACACTTCCATGACAAAGCCAACATCTCTTGTGGGTAACCACTTGGTGTGAGGCAAGGGGGCATCAAGTTGTGGGCTAAGTTGGTAAGTATTGAGCCTTGACTTTTTAGGATAGATTTTCTTGAATTGTCCTCGGTTGTGTGATGCCAGTGCAAACGTTCTTACATACAAATAATCGGTAACATTCATAGGGTGCTTTTTCAATTTTGATATCACAAGCGTTTGTCTTGGCAAGGTTGCTTTTGCCCTTGTATCAAGTGCTTGAGACATGTTTGATCCCTCACTATTTGCAAACCTGCCAAAATTCTGCTGATATTGTGACTGAAATCAAAAACATCAACCCTCAGACTAAATTTTTTGACCAAGCAGACCCAAAAATGCAAATTTTACACAATTCTGGTCAAGAGTTGAACAATTCTGCAATAGTATCACACTCTGTAAAGTGAAATATCATGTGATACTTCGCGCTTGCTAAAAATATCGCCTGCTTTGAAGAGAAATATCGCGCGATAGTTCGCCCTTGACGGACTATCACCCGACTTGCCTGGAGTATATCGCCTGCCAGTACTAAGGTATATCACCTGGCATCGTGCGAAGTATCACGTGGTTATAGGTATATTGCCCCAGTAGCCTAGAGTATATCACCTGGTTAATTTTTGCCGTGCTTGCAATTTGGTCAGTTTCAGTTGTTGTTAATCAGGTTAGGTCTTAGAGTAGGCTTCTTGCCCTGACGTTTGAGACCTGTCTTGACTCTAAATTTTTGGTTTTAGTCCTCCGGGATAGCATCATTTGATTTACAAAATCACTTTGGAATAATTGTCAAGTTAGAAGGTCATTCTTGGTGCCAAGGTTCATCTCTAAGATTGTTAGCTACATTCTTGGAAAATTTTAGTGCTCTTATTTTCCAAATCGCTTTCATTTAAATCTCAATTTCAATTATATTTTGGCCCAGTCCAACCTCTTGGTTCAAAAGTGCAAGGGTAGTCACCCTTTGATTTGAAGCACCTCTTTGATAGTGTTGGTAAAGCCCTTTTTTTTTACTTCTCATTTCTTTTTGGACAATAGAGGACTTTGATTATCCTAGTTTGGCGTTGACACTTTGAGAGGTCACCTTATCATTGAGAATATCTTTCTTTCATGTCAATTACGACAAGGTACCAAGTCAATCAAGGGAAGCGACCCCCTGTTGCCTTTAGCCAGTTACCACCCGTCAAGACTCGTCGACAACATAAGGGAAAAGGACCCCTTTTTGATCAATCTCCTAAGAGTGAATCTGAGGTTTGTTTTAATCTAGGAGCTAATCCTAGTGAAGTGAGCACCTCTTTTGTACCACTTTCATCAAGTATGGACATGAGTTACACTTTCACCCGGCAACAAAGAGAAGCCATGAATCAAACTCTTGAGGATATCTTCCAAGGACATAGAAGAGAGTATGGTGGTTCTTCTCATGCTAGTCCACCCGGGTCACCTCCCAACAACGTGAGATATTTTGATGCTCAACAACGAGCCGAGAGACATCATAAGCAAGCTCACTCAGATTTAGGGTCACAACACGAAGACCAGAACAATGAATCTAGTGATCACCACATAAACACAGCTAATGCTATAAGGCATTCGAGACCATCCTCCCCACTTAAAGACACCTCTCGATATGTGAATACAAGATTGAGAAGCATTGAGAGGGAGAAGCAAGCCTATTTGGATGAACAAGCTGCCAAAAAAGAAAAATTCAGACAACTAGAAGAAGAGGAACGTGCGTTGTTGGATATAAAGAAAAGAGTCACCCAAGAAGAAGAAGATAGACTCTACGGA
The DNA here is from genome assembly GCA_027943335.1 of Chamaecyparis obtusa. NCBI lineage: Eukaryota > Viridiplantae > Streptophyta > Pinopsida > Cupressales > Cupressaceae > Chamaecyparis > Chamaecyparis obtusa. The sequence goes on from BSBK01000661.1 coordinate 471,365, forward strand.
CAACTCCAAAGCCAATTCAATGGGAGGGGCACCAATAGTGGGACCAACTCACCCCCATCTACCCCTTCGCCAAGTCCTAGAAGACGGTCAAGGACACCCTCACAATCCCAAAGCCCTAGAGGAAGAAGGGTTTCAAGATATGACCATCATAGGAGACAGTCATCTCATAGACATTCAAAGCAACCCTCCCAATGAGCACATCATGGCTCACAACATGGAGGAAGTTATGCTAAATTTGATCATATGGATTTCATGACTATGCAACAAGAACCATCCTTCCAAGCATATGTGGAGCAATATGTGGAACAAAACAAAGATCAATTCTTGGAAAGTCTTATTAACAAAGGCGCTAAAGTTCCATATAATTTTGATGTTCACCAAAAGATCAAGAAATAGAGCCCTTCAACTGATGAGGTGATCTTACAAATGTAAAAGGATATAGACAGGATGAAGGCTCCCAAGAGCACGTTTCATTTGGACTCCATATGTCCTAACCCCATTGAAAAAAGTGTGGTGATGGTAGAATTCCCTAAGAAAAATGAGTTCCCAACATATGACAAATATGATGGCACTGGTGACCCTCACGACCATGTTCGACAATTCTACATAATGAGCTTTTCCTTTCACCATGAAGATTCCTACTTGATGAGATTATTCCCAAGGAGTTTAAAAGGTCAAGCCATGGAGTGGTTCACCAACCTTTCCCCTCCAGTAAAGACATTTAAAGAACTTGTCCAAAGGTTTGTTCAGCATTTTGCTTACAACTTATCGAGGTCGGTCACAATGCTTGATTTGTGCAAACTCAAGCAAAATCAAGGGGAATCTTTTGTCACATTTTTACAACGATGGAGGCGATTGTGTTCAAAATACCCAAGGACAATTCCTGAGGAGGAGAGAATTGATATCATTGTGAGCAATCTAATACCAGAACTAAGATATGAAGTCAAGAAAATCCCATTTAATTCCTTTGATACTATGGTAGAGGTGGCATGTCGCATTGAGGATGTCCTGAAAGAACAAGGAATTTTGGCTAAACCAACAAATAACAACAATAGCCAAAATAACAATACTAATGGTAACAAGGACAAAAAGAACTCCTATTGGAACAAAAATAAGCAAGTGGTCAATGACGGAGTTGTTGACTCATCTCAACCAAAAAATGAAGGAGTTCTTAACCTCTCTCATGCAGTTCAAGCTATGAAGCTGCAAACATCTTCAACACAGCAAGACAAACCTGAGTATCAAAGGAGATCTAAAACGGAGAAGAGACAATTTACCAAATTGGGAGAATCTTATGCAGATGTTTTTAAGACATTAGTTGCTCATAATTTGGCACACCCACAGGATCCTACAAAACATCATATACTGGATCCTTTACCTCATTAGTGGGATGCGAAGGCTTTTTGCGTTTTCCATAATGGGATTGGACATGACATAGAAAATTGTTTTAAACTCAAGCATCTTGTCTGAGACCTTATTGAAAAAGGACAATTACAAGTTGATGGTTTAACCACTAATGCAGATCATAAAGCCTTTAAAGAGCCCTTGCCTAAATATGAGAAAGGAGAGAATTCTAACAATAAGAATGGCAAGGCGGCTATCAACTACACCTACACAAATGCGGAGAATGTTATTAACATGCTTGAAGTTGTGGATGATAGTGTCAACATGGTGAGAGGGAAAGATCCTTATGGACATAATGTGGACTCAACTCCTATGATTGATGAAAGACCCGCTGTGGTGATAAGAGGTCCTCACTCACAAAGAATGCCCCAGTCCCTCAATGCTATCACTAGGGGTCAGGCTCAAACTCCCATTATTATCAGAGGTCCTAGCACTAGCAAGTCTAAGCAGCCCATGTCCAAAGGCATTCCTCCTAAATCTATCGTTGGTCCTGATTGCAATTATAATCTTATTGACCAATTACAATGTACACCCGCGCAGATATCCATTTTTGAGCTTTTAGAATTGTCCCCTAAGCATAAGCGTGTCCTTGAAGATGCTTTGCGAGCAGCCAGTGTCCCTAACAACTTAGATATTGATCAATTCCAGAATATGGTCAACCATTTGGCTAGCCCTCATTACCTCACCTTCTCAGAAGAAGATGACAAATCCATCAGTCACCCACATAACTTGGCCTTACACATCAAAGTCATGATTCATAAAACCCGTGTCAGGCGTGTACTGATAGATGGGGGTGCAGGGCTCAATATTTGTACCATGAGTTTGTTGCTAGCTCTAGGATATTCTGAGAACGTCATTGACACAAGGAAAAAGATCACAATCAAGGCATATGATGAAGCAGAAAGAAGTTCTAAGGGATTGGCCGTTTTGCCTATTCGCATTGGTCCAGTAGAAAAGGATATCTTATTTCAAATTGTTGATGTTGGACCTTTAGCCTATAACATTTTGCTAGGTAGGCCATGGATTCACAAAATGCAAGCAGTCCCATTAACGTATCACTAGTGTGTTAAGTTTCCCCATAATGGTGTAGAAATTTGCATACCTGGAGATAGTGCTTTGTTAGTTAATAACATTTCTGCTGGATCACATGTACCTTTGAATAGGGAAGCTGACAGTCCTAGTAGTTCACTTGAACAATGCAAGCAGAAGTTTAAGACCATAGATCTTGGAATGGGAGATTATAAAATTGACTCTTTTACAAACATGCCAATCTCTCCTAGGTCTTATGGGAGACCATCACCAAATATGAAACCTTCGTCATCAGCAATGACATTATTTGGAAAATTTTTTGAGTCTTCGGTCCCCATTTAGGAAGAGAAAGAGGAAGTTGCCGTAAGGGACTGGATCTATCACGAGGAAAAATACAAACACAACGAGCATTTTGCTCCTTCACCTGAAGCTTATGGGATAGGGTATACAATGGTTAAGAATATGGATTATCCTGGATATGGTCCCCTTAGCCACAGGTTGGATGCTAAAGCTGAGCCTCTTGATCATGCTCTTTTTGGACGAAAGAATAAGTCCACGGTTGGCTTAGGTTTTGAAAATAAGAAGAAGAAAGGTGTCCCTGTCCCAGCTGTGACGGACAGTGACAGTGGCTCAGACTATACACCTGATCTTTCTAATCAACAAGATGTGTCTGATGATTGGGTGCCCTCAACAAATCTCCTTTGGGGAGATTCCATAGATTTGATACTTGACAGTCCTACTATCCCAGCTACGATGAATAGTGACTATATGACTGCTAGATTGATAATGGAAAGTGTTACTATCCTAGCTGCGACAGATAGTTCCAATACTAGCACTAGAGAGGGGGAAACCCTTCCTAATCTTGAGGCTTCTACATCATGAGGCCCAAATGATGATTCAGACATAGAATCCCATGAGTATGAATGGGACTCACTTTCAAATGTAACAGTTGATCTGGACATAGATATTATCCATGCTTATAGTACCCAACCCGATGCGGTTAACGAGCTTAGTGTAGGACTAGAGGATTGCACTCCTCAAATTGCCTTAGTGGATGACACTTTATTTGATAGGATGAGTCCTAATTTGGGTATCTTAGGAGAAGACTTGATGAATCTCAATTGTATGGTCACCAGAGATGGCACTTTTTGCATAAATAACATTGAACCAGTCATTGACCTACCCCTTGTTCACTTTGACCTAATTGACTGGTCTCAGCGCCATCAAGAGCCTATATTCCTCACTTTTTAGAATGATTACAAAATTGCCTACTATCTGAATGCTCTTGAACCTGTGGCTTCTTCCACCAGTGAACCAACAACCAGCATGATAGAGCCTGATATTAAGTACCTCAGTCTAAAAATAAAAGAGAAAGAAAAAAAGAAAAATAGGTCTGATGGTGAAAACCACTTTGTGGCGGTATCAGAGCCAAAAATAGTAAAAAGAAATGACGTATCTAAGGGTGAAAACCTCCTTGAGGCACCTAAGGATGGGGTACTTAATAACTTGCCGAGTTGTTTCCAGGATAGATCATCAGTATTGATTGAGCCGACAAAGCCAGTCAATTTGAACATAGAAGAAACTCCTCAAATAGTCCATCTTGCTCAGTCTTTATCAAAAGAAGAGACCAAGGCATATGTACAGTTCTTACAAAAGAAGAAAATTAATTTTGCATGGACCTATTTAGACATGCTAGGGCTTGACACAAATCTTATAATGCATCACTTATCCATAGCTCCAGGCGTCAAACCAGTGAAACAGAGACTCAAAAAAATGCATCCACATGTAGCTCTCCTTGTCAAAGCAGAATTAGAAAAACTTTTGAGAGCTGGATTCATTAGAGCCATCGATTATGCAGAATGGATCTCAAACATAGTACCAGTTTCCAAACATGATGGGTCCATTCGTGTATGCATAGATTTTAGAGATTTAAACAAAGCATGCCCAAAGGATGATTTTCCACTTGCAAACATTGACATGATAGTGGACATGACAGTGGGCTATGACATATACTCTCTAATGGATGGTTTCTCAGGGTATAATCAAATCAAAATAGCTCCTGAAGACCAAGAGAAAATAGTATTCACATGTGCAGGGGAACCTATTGCTGGAATGTCATGCCATTTGGGTTAAAGAGTGCAGGAGCAACCTACCAAAGAGCTATGACCACTATCTTTCATGATATGATGCACAAAAACATGGAAGATTATGTGGATGACACCCTGGCAAAATCAAGAAAATGGGACACACACCTCGATGATCTGGAAGTAATTCTAGATTGCATGGAACAGTTTCAACTCAGATTGAATCCAAAGAAGTGTGCATTTGGTGTCACCTCAGGAAAACTTTTAGGATTCATAATATCAGCAAAGGGTATCGAGGTTGATCCCAAAAAGGTCCAAGCAATTCTAGATATGCCACCTCCTCAAAATATCAGCCAAATGAGAAGTCTTCAGGGACATCTTCAATCGATTAGGAGGTTTATTTCTCAGCTTGCAGATAGAGCGCAACCCTTTAATAAGACATTGCATAAGGGTGCTTCTTGTGTTTGGAACAAGGATTGTCAAAAGAGCCTAGATCAGATCAAACAATACTTGGCTAATCCTCTGATCCTAATGCCTCCTATTCCAGGGAAACCATTGATCCTATATATTTCAGCTACAGACACTTCCCTGGGGGCATTGTTGGCTCAATCAGATGATACTGGGAAAGAATGGGCCATATACTATATCAGCCATACTCTAGTCTCCTATGAGATCAATTACAATAACATTGAGAAGTCTTGTCTTGCAGTGGTGTTTGCTTCTCAAAAGTTGTGACACTATATGCTTTCTCATACCATACATTTGGTTGCAAAAATTGATCCTCTTAAATACTTGCTTAGTAAGGCTGCCCTCACGGGTAGACTTGCTAAATGGATGATGGTCCTAACTGAATTTAACATAGAGTATGTTGAAAGGAAGGCCATAAAAGGACAAGCTATTGCTGACCAATTAGCTGATTTCCCAATTCAGGATAGTATGCCGGTCCAAGTGGAATTCCCAGATGAACACATCTTGTATACGACTACCGCACTTGGACAATGTTCTTTGATAGTTCTCGCATGCAAAATGGATCAGGTGCTAGAGTATTATTTGTTTCTCCACATGGGTACAATATTCAAAAGTCTTACAAACTTTTATTCCCATGTACGAATAATATTGCAGAATATGAAGCTTTAACCAATGGCTTGAGAATGGCTATAGAATGGAACATCACCGAGTTACATGTCTTTGGGGATTTCCAGTTAATCATCAACCAAGTCAATGAGGAGTATCAAACCAAGGATGATAAATTGATACCCTACAAAAAGATGGTTGACTCATTGAAGCGTTACTTTACCTTTGTTACATTTCACCAGATCCCTAGGACAGAGAACAAGGCTACAGATGCCATGGCCACATTAGCTTCCCTTCTTCAGTTGGAGACACATGAATCCAGATTTGAATTCCTGGTGGAAGAGCTACACCATCCCATCTTTGACTCGTCTGAAAGCCATGTCATTTGTACCATTGTCACACATGAGTCTTCTCGATATGGTGCTATCTATTCATATCTTCGTGATGGCATCATCCCTGACACATTTAACCATTCTGAATGCCGAAACCTCATCTGTAATGCCTCTTACCACACCCTCATCTCTAGTGATTTATATAGGAGGGGTTTAGATGGGACGCTCCTTAGGTGCTTGGAAAAGGAGGAATCCAACCAAGCGTTAGTTGACATCCATGAGGGCATTTGCGGTGGACATTCTAATGGTCTTGCCATGGCCTGAAGGTTGCTTAGGGCAGGATATTATTGGCCCACAATGCAGATAGACGCAGTCACCTTTGCTAAGTCGTGTGAAAAATGTCAGAAACATGGAAACCTGATTCATGCTACAGGTAGGGAGCTGATCCCTTCTGTTTCTCATTGGCCATTTCAGTGCTGGGCCTTTGATCTGGTTGGGCAGATTCATCCCAACTCATTAGGTGGACATAAGTTCATTATTACTGCCACTGACTACTTCAAAAAATGGGTGGAAGCTGTGCCACTTTCTGTTGCTTCAGGGAAGACTATCTCTTTGTTCATCTTGAATCATATTATTTGTCAATTTGGGGTGCCTTCTGAGATTATCACTGATAACGGACGTCAATTCAAGAATAAGGACCTAAAACATTTATGCAAAAGGTTTAAAATCAAGCAACATTGGTCCTCCATCTATTTTCCACAGGGAAATGAACAGGCAGAAGCCTCTAATAAAACCATTCTTAAAATTCTTCATAGGACAGTGCACAAGAATGGTAGGGATTGGCACTTACAAATCAATCCAGCACTATGGGCTTACAGAAAAAGCATTCGCACACCTACAGGAGCCACTCCTTTTTCTCTTACCTATAGCGCTGAAGTGGTATTGCCTTTAGAAGTCGAGATACCATCACTTAGAGTCTCACTCAAAGGTTTGATTACAGATGAGGATTACCGCGCCATGAGGTTACAGGAACTAGAACTTCTAGATGAGAAGCGTAAGGCTTCCTTTGATCATATGAGAGTGTATCAGAAGTGTATGTCCAAGGAATTCAACAAGAAGGTTCGCCCTAGAGAATTTCAAATAGGTGATCTTGTTTTGCGAGAGAACCCTAAGAACCAACAGAACAAAGAACAAAAGGGCAAGTTTGAACCTAACTGGCTTGGACCATATGTCATCATAGCTGCTTTTGGTACAGGTGCATATTTACTGTCAGATCTTGATGGAGAACAGCTCCCTGATCCCATCAACATTGTGCACCTCAAGAAGTTCTATCCTTGATGCCCGTTTCTGTCTGGGGGCATCCTTTGTACATATTTATTGATCCTGAAAAAATACCAAAAAAATTGATATATATGATGTTGAAAAAAATCCTAAAAAGCATAAAAAGTCTTGAAAAAATATAAAAAAAATTAAAAAAATCAAAAATTCAAAAAAATAGAAAAAGTGCCTTGATGAAAACCTGGAAACAGGCGCCTTGGTAGCAAAAATACAAAAAAAAAGGGAAAAAATGAAAAAAGAATCCAAGTGGTGAAAACCTAGAAACAGGTGCTACTTGAGGCCTTTCAACTCCTATTTGTTAGCATGCGTCCTCGACACTGAGCCTTTCCCTCATGCCTTGACCTTATTTGGCTTAGTCTGGAATTGGTCTTTGTCTTGGTCTAGGGGGCATAACTGTTAGCGTTGGTCCTTTAGGTACATTTGTCTCTTGGGGCATTTCACAACAGGTGTTTTTCAACACCACCCCAAACAGTGTTTTTCAACACTACCCTTGTGTCGAGTGTTTCTTAACACTTATCAGGTGTCTTACCCAACAGTCTCGTATGATGCGATATCTCTCACTCAGCTGGTGGGATACTCAAAGTTTGACTCTATGACCTACACACACGCACTCAAACAATCAACTCGCTGGTGATATGATGACTTTATTTTTCTTTGTGTGATGTCTATGAGGATTTCTTTGATGAGTGGTCTCTCCCTGAGAAGTTTTTGATGATGCATAGCTAGAAGGCTGAGGGTCTGAGAACATGTTTTATTTCTTTATCTGCTTGTGGGTATATTTTGTTGACCCTAACTGTCATGAGCCTTTATGCTGGTCTTACTTGACACTATGGATTGACAAGGTATTATCCTTGACTATTTTGCGAGTGCATGCTTCTAGTTATCCTGACTTTCATGTGTCTTGATACAACAATAATCTTGCCATAACAAACTTAGGTAATCTCACTGCATTAGTCATCTTGACCTCCATGTCTTTGATGCCTAGGTAGGATTTCCACATTTCTATCTAATAAAGATCATATTCATATCCACATAGTTATGCTAGTGTGCATTGTATGATCTTACGACACTACCAATAATGCTCGATGATGATAATTAGATGTCTATAAGCGTTGTGACCTTGCAAGTCAACCACTTTCATAGTAGCTTGCATTTTTAGGGTCATGATAGTCTAGTTTTGCATTTCTTGCATATGGAGAGAGCTCTCCTTTTCATCTTACGTGGACCTGTCAGTCGACTGCGCTCACCTTTCCTTCTTCTTGATCATGTCTTTCACTACTTGTTCTTTTCATCTCGAACCTGTTCCTGTTCATCACAAGGGGTTAATCATATCATCATATCTATATCAAAAATGTCATTTTCAAGAAACATGAATCTATATCATACACATGAGAATTAAACATACATCTATGAGAGAGAACATACATAAGCATGTACATAAGCATTTTTGAGCAAAATGACAAGACAATATACATAAATTGATACATCCATCACAAGAGAGACATAAACACATGATACAATCAAACATCCAGTAATCTCATATATACATCAATGTCATGATACAATATACAAATGGGATCCCATAATCTAGATCAATGTCTCAAGATATGTATAAAACATCTATCAACCTAAGACCTAACCCTAAGACTCACTACCACCCTCGTGAGGAGCTCGTGGTGGTGGAGGAGGCATGGCTCTCCTATCAAGTACCACATCTGATACCCCTACCCTGTGAGAATATGATGGTGCTCTCTCACCCTCTGGAACGGCCTGCAAGTAGAGTCCATGATAATATGCTGCTCTCGCTGACTCCCATAAGAGCTCTAGCACATCTGCCTGTGCCATCGCCTCATGGCCTGCTATCTCTGCCCTAAGATCGGCTATCTACTGATCTTGCTCCGCTCTCAGATCTAGTAACTGCTGATCTCGCACTGCTATAGTAATTCAGAGCTACTGTATCTCTACCTCCTGAGCATGTATCTAGGCTCTCAGATCATCCCCACTCGCAGGCTACTCCTACTGTGCTTCTGCCTGCCGGCGAGCTGGTCTCACCTCATCCTCGAGCGTCGACGATCTCTGTCCCTGTGACCATTTTCAGCCACCTAATCTCAATCCCTCTCCTCTCTCCATCCTCCTCCCTCTCCCCCTCCCACCATCTCCTCCATCCCCTCCATCCCCTCCGTCTCCTCCATCTCCCCCATCATCCCCTCCATCTCCTCCCTATGCTGGTACCTGTGCATCCGGTATCGTAAACTGAGGGAATGGAACCCTCTGCCGCTCTACCCTGTATGCTGCATCAGCCCCCGCATCTGCCACATTTGGGAAATACTCCCAGGGCTCGCTCCTGATACTCGCTGTCTTTGTGACAGCCTGCTGATAGTCCAACATGGGTAGCCACCCATGACCCTCCTCATCCCTAGCCCTGACATATGTCGTAGTCTCTGTCGAGACTCGTTGCTGCCTCCCAAACTGTCGCCACACCTGAGTGATACAAAATCTCTCCACTATCTCAGCATATCAACCTACCAGTGGCCGAGTGCACATCATGTAGCTCAGCTCATCGGCTGCATCTCCCTAGACCTCCACCTCCTTGTATGGCCTCCATGTGAAAGAGGCTATCTCATCCAAAATCCTCCTATAATATGTCACATCCCTAGTATGGGCATGTGATATGAATCCTAGGTACCTGTAGATAAAGGGATACCTCCTCTCCCTCGGTTGAACTCTGGGGTGTACCACAGCGATGTGCTCCCAATCCCACACCTGTGCCAGGATGGCACCATATGCCCAGGTCCGACCATCTCTGTAGATGATCTCATGCAACTCGTGATACATCTATACCAATATGGCAGGACCCCATGCCATCCGACAAGGCCTACCTACCAAATCCACTAGTAGTCTCACCCATCCAAGTGGGAAACCCTTCTGACTGTGGTCAGTCATCAAGATCTGAGAGATGATAGACGCCACTATGCATGGCACTGGATAATCCCTACCAAAGTCATCTATCAGCCTCTCTCAGCTAACATGCCTGTCCAAAATGGTAACATCATGGAACATCTCCTAGATCAGTCGACGCCTCTCAGTGGCATCCTGATCATAGTACACCTGTGCCAACAAACAAATCATGTCATTTTTCATCATATGAAAATATTACATTTATGATTATATCTCAAAACATGATTATACTCACAGGCTCGCCATGGCATGGCACTCGTAGGATCTTGTAGACACCCTCCAAGGTAATGGATGCCTCTCCGGTAGGTAGGTGGAAGGTGTTGTGCTCACTATGCCATCTCTCAGCAAGAGCAGTCAACAACCCATGGTCAGCTCTGATATATGGGAACCTCAACAAATACCGAAATCCCATGGCCCTGATATTGGCATTGTCCGGATCATCCAGATCTCGGACACACCGCAACCCAGTCACCTTCGGCACTCTGATGATCAGCGCCGGAAAGACCTCCTACAAGCCAAAAACTAAGCCAGTTGTTAGCACATATCATGATGGATGTCTAAAAATCAGTATACAACATCTCTAAAACGTAACATTGTCTAGACCCATGTCATTTTTGCTCAAAAATGCATCAAAAATCAAATTTTTAACTTGGGCGATATTCTTTTTTGGAGAAGTATCACGCGATACTTCTCCCTATAGCGGGGCGATATACCTTATGCCGCGCGATACTTCACCCGGTATCATGAGATCTTTCACCCAGTATCGTGCGATACTGGTGTCTTAGGTCGCGCGATACTTTGGGGACCCGCGAAGTATCGCGTGACACTTCTCCCCAAAGGGCATGATACTTCTAAAGTATCGTGCGATAGTTCACTCAACTTCAAAAATTTGAAATTAAAAAATTTTAAAAATATGTTAAAAAGATATTAAATGAGCAAAATGACTCAAAAAGCTCGAGTTTTTCGAAAACATACCGGGGCAGGATAGTGTGGTGGCCGGTTGTGCAACCGGGCGCGCTCGAATCGATGCCTGTGGATGGGAACTCCTACTTGCTGGGCCATTTTCTCTCTCTAAAGCCCTAAAAATTCTCAAATCACTAAAAGACAAATGATTTTTGAAAATGACATTTTGACCCCTTTTATAGCCTTTTGACTTTTTGACCTCATTTTCAAAACACCTCAGAATTGGGTGAAAATTGCACCCCTAGCTAATTTCGACATCCTGGATCCATTTTTAGACTCGAAACTAAAATTTGAGGTCATCTTGATAGTCAAAATTGTGTTTCAAAATCTTCCCTTCTTCTGCGTAGTTGGCTACAGCTTTTTGAGGCCTAATCCTTCGATCTTTGTTGGGGCATCGTCATTTCTTCATTTCCATGTCTTCCAAACTTCTAGTCTTTCATTCATCTTCATTCCATTCCCTCCTTTCTCACATTTGACTGCATCTTTTTCAGTCAGGCTGGGGCATGTTTCATTGCCTAATGGTTAACCTATTGACCCTTACCTTCGATTGTGATTTTATTATGATTTGATCAACCTTATCGATTTGCTGTCTCTCCTCTATCTGATTTTGATTTCGACTCTAAGGGGGCAGTATTTATGGGATTCTCATCCCCAATTGCTTGATTCTCTTGATTCAGACATCTTTTGTGAGCTTTTGCTCAAATTTAAGATTCTTATCTCTTACTTTGAATGTGATCCCGAATTGACCTCATGTTCAAAGGCTTTTGTTTATGTTTTGTCTGGATATGATCCCGAATCAACCTCATATCTAAGTTGTTTTGTGATCCCAGATCGATCTCACATTTCAACTTCATTCTTTGACTGCATGTGTTCCCAAATCGATCACACATTAGTCAAAGAGGGGAAAATGTATGCACCCAAAAATAGTCGCCCAGACTTTGGGCCCCATTTATTTGATTTATCAATCCTGAATCATTTTTATCAATAATCAATATTTTCAACATTATCAATTCCTTGATTAAATCTTAAATTCGATCATAAATTGGATTTTTATCCTTGGGCTAACCATTTATCTTAAGTCTTTATTTAATTAAAGAAATATTTCCTCCCCTTTTGATTAAATAAAAAGCCCACCTTTTCCTCTTATCCTAAGTTGCACAAATAAAGCATTATTCATATTTTATAAAAAGGAGAAAAGCACTTTTTGTCTTATATGGACATAAAGTCAAACTCTTATTTTCTTATTGGAGGATACTTGTGCACATGGATTGCTCCTCTTTCAAGCTCCACCGCTGATTAAGACTCTTTGCCTCTTAATCTCAATGGTCCATTTCTTGGCACTTCTTATAAAAGGAAAGCTATCTCCTCCATTTGCATACCATGTTTTTATGCTAATGTTATGCTGTAGGTTTTAGGTGCATTTGAAGTTTTTGAAGACATTGAAGACTTGCTTCATTTCATCATTTAGTTGCATAATCATGGCATTCATAGTATAGATTTTCTTTTATGCAATAGAATAAGCTCACATAGTCTAAATAGGAGGCATTGTAACACTTGTTATTCCCTTTCATAGATTAGTTGCATTGTACTTTCCTTTCATAGCTTAGATTGCATTCTCATTTAGATTTGCATTGCATTGCATATTTGATTCTTGGAGATATTGGCATTGTTGCCCTTGTCTTCACTTGAATCTCTCATTGTATGGTTGACTAGCAAGGTCACAAGCTTGTAGCTCTAGCTCAGAGCAAACACATCATAGTCCCTTGCAACTCCATGCATAGAGAGCTATGAGCCGCTTTGTGAGGCCTCATTCTTGAGAAACCTTGCATGTAATGGTTCATAGAAGTGCACCATTTTAGTGTGTACACTATCAAACTTAATTTATCATGGGATGGAGTCCTAGATGCTCAAATGAACAAAAATCTACTGTGAGTTGGAGACAAGTAGCTGCAAAGAGGTGGAATAATGTCTAGAGTTGGGTAGTTCAACAACAAATGTAGAGAAGGATGTTTAGGATTTTGGTAAAAGTAAGGGAACTCTGCCTTCATTGAAGTTACAACAACATTCTCTCAAAAAGGGTGCTCCTAAGAGACCTCCTAAGGTGAGACAAAAGAAAGACCAAGAAAAATTGAAATTAATTAGGGATACATTGGTTGAGCTTGGTTCAATGAAAACCATAGAATCCCATTTCTCAAAAATTTATTGTTCTCTAAATGGAATATAAGGCGTATGAGTAACATCCCTAAACAAAAGGATATTTTTGAGTTGATTAGCTTTCATTTAAATAATATAATCTTTGTCCAAGATACGAAGCTCTTTGTGAAAGGTATGGTTAATACAACTTTAAAGATATTGGCTAGAGGCCAATGCCAGTGTATTGGGGCTCAAGGAAGTTCAGATGGAATTACTTTCCTTTGGGACTCATGAAAAGTTGTTCCTCTTCGGTGGATTTCAAGCACATCTTCTATTTTTATGGTTGCATCAATTTTGGAAACTAGTGAAGTTATTACCCTTACAAATTTTCATGCTCCAATAAATATTCTAGGGAAGTCCTTGTTGTGGTCTTATATCAGGTTGGTTAGGTTCCTAGCTCCATATCTCTCTTGTATCATCATGGGGGAATTAAAAAATGTTTCTAGTTTAGAGGATAAGAGGATAGATGTTGTCAAGCTAAAGCATTATTTCAAGATTCTAAGGGATAATATATATATTTTGAATTTGGTGGATATAAAGCCATCTAATGACATGTTTACTTAAAATAATAGAAGTTGGAGAGTTGATGCTATCTTCAAGAGGTTAGATATGTCCCTTGTGTCTAATTTTTTGGTTAGAGATAGTTGGACAACCAATCAAAGATTCATGATTGTAAAGGTTCTGACCATTGGCTAATCAAACTCTCAACTACTTTTTTTAGATCCTCAAAAAATTCCACTTGCATATTCCAACTTATGTGGCATTGAGATTATTCTTTACAAGAGTTTATTTTGGAATGTTGATGTAAAGGGAAACCTACATTTGACATGGAAATATACTCATTTTCTATAAGGTTTAAATTGGTGAAGTATATACTGAAGATATGGAATATGCAATGATATGGTAATATTTTTATGGCTAATGCATCTACATTGATATTGAAAGTTTCCACTACCAAGTCAAGTGTTCCAAGCCACATTAATGAAGATGATAATTTATAATCTAACAAAAATTATTTTAGAATATAATCCAGAGATGAAAACAACTCCTTCAAATATTTTTCAAGAGTCTCCAAGCCAATGCCAAGTTGTGACAAATGATCATGTGGAGAAAGAACAAGGTCTAACAGTTCCTTTGCACAATATTTGAAGAAAAGAATGCAACTCTATAAGAATTAACATCAAAGAGACTATGAATATCCTTGATAGTGTACTACAAGTTTTCAAGATAGGATAAAATTAAAATGTGCAATGTTTGTCAAGTATCATCTCAAGTAGCTATATCTAAAAGATAATGAATTCCTCATTGCACCGAATGACTAGAAGCCATGGATACAACAACACTAGTCTTATCTAAAGAATAATATATGGACATATATTAAATCTATTTAAAATTTAGATGAAAATGATACTTGTCTTTTGATGTAGGGGCATTCTTGGGTCCTCGGTAAATCTATGTGGTGGTGTGTTACTTGGTCGGTGTTACTCGGTTGCAGCCTTAATCGATGGTCTCAGTTATTGAAGGAAGCTTGGTCATTGAAGAAACTTGGTGAGAATTTTGTTGCTTGGTGGAACTGGTGCTCGGTAATGCCTATGTTTCTCGGTGTTGCTTGGCTTGGTCAGTTGTTTCACTGGTGCTTGGTTGTTTCTCTGGCACTCGGTAGTTCTAGTTTACCAACTGGAGTTCTTGAAGATTTGCTTGGTTGACTTGGTGCATTTAATGTTGGTATCTTTTGTTGGATTCTCCTATGTGCATCTGGAGGTGGACATGTTGAATTTAATAATTGTAAGGCTATTTGAGAGCTGACTTGTATTGCATTTAATATTTGTTAGGAGGAGTTAATGGTTTCATCCAGCTGACTTGTGGCTGATGATTAGTATTTAAGGGGTGTGTGGGGTAGTTGTTTAGGATGACTGGGAGAGATCATGAAGCAGATCTGAGGGTAGCAGATAAGTGAAGTTGTGGAAAAGATCATGTGAGATCTTGCAGATCAGATTATTATCTGATAGTTTGTAATAGCCGAGCTAGTGGTTTGCATACTTGGAGATAAGGAGATTGCTTAGAGGCTTGCGAGCTCAAGTTTAGATCTACCTTAGGGTTTCCATCAGTTGCTGATAGTTTTTAGGACTGAACTAGTTGGAGTTGTGTTGGATCTTGATGATCTTGCATAATTACTTCTTGATTGTAATTGGCCCTAACTCGGAAGGCCTTACAATCGAGCATGCTAATGAAAATATATTTTGAAACATATCTTGTTGTGTTATTCCACTGTGTTGTTCTCTGAAGCTATAAGGTTTGGACTATCCTTAATTGGATCCATCATCCCTTGGCTGTGTTAGGTGGTATCACAACTAAGTTGATCTTGTGGAGCTAAGGTTGACCTAGAAAGACTGATCTTATGAAGTTGATCTTGTGGGTGAAGAGATCATATGATCTGGGTTGCAGATCCAGAGCACTAAACTTGTGGAATCTTACCCTAGTTGTTTGTGTGAGGTGGCAGGCTGATCTGACTTGCTTACAACTTGGAGATTGTCACAAGGTGGTCAGTGTAGGGTTTGTTGCAGAGGTTTTCTCTTATCTTTAAGGATACCTCTTAGAAGATTGGACCCTAGAGTGATTGCCGATCTTTGTGATACTATAGAATCTGGGATTAAAGAGAAGGTGAAATTTGATTTCAGATCAGAGATGGAGTTGATGAAGAATGACATGGTCACTGAGATCATGAGAGCTGTTATTGGTGTACCTCAGAATGTTGGTACTGAAGATGGTTATGAGGAAGTTGCTGAAGACTTTGAAGCTATTGGATCTAGTGGTGATGATCAGAGGGATAGATCTAGTGAAGATAAAACTAGTCGGTTGCATAGATCTGGAACTCAGTTAAGTAGTAGTTACCAAATGGAAGTTCCTACTCTCTTTGGTACTTTGAAGCCCAAGAATTTGATTGACTGGATCAGTGAACTTGAAGATTTATTTGAGCTAGAATAAATTGAAGATCCTCTTCGGGTGAGGTTAGCACAGACAAAATTGAAAGGACATGCTACTCTTTGGTGGAAAGAATTACAAAGAGATAGAGAAGATGAAGGTGAAATGAAGATCAATCGGTGGAGGTTGATGGTGACTAAGTTGAAAGCTAAGTTCATACCTACTAATTATGAGCTTGACTTGTTTAAGAAGTTGTAGAATTTGAAATAGAAGGATTTATCTGTTGAAGATTATATTGAGGAGTTCTACAAGCTTACTATTCGGTTTGGACACAGAGAACTTGGTAAGGAAAAGGTAGCTCGGTATGTGAATGGTTTGAGATTCAATATTCAGGATGAGCTTGGTATGCTGAAGATTGATTCTGTTGAAGATGCTTATCAATATTCTTTGAAGGCAGAAGATAAGTTGAAGAGGAAACAACATAGTAATCCCCGAGGGAAGGAAAAGATTGATCACTCAATGAAGGATAAACTGATGATTGCAAAAGATGAATAGAAACCTGTAGAATCAAAGAAGAAGACATGTAGAGTTATCTTTAAGGGAACTTGCTATAACTATGGTGAATAAGGACACCGTTCTTTTGAGTGTACATAGAAGAAGCTTGGTGACCGACGAACTACTGTGGTGAATGAAAATGTTGAGAATGAACCTGAATCTGAGAACTTGTTGATTCGATGAACATTGCTTGGTACAAAGGAGGAACCTTGTTAGAGGAGTAACTTGTTCATGACTCGATGCAAGTCTAGAGGTAAACTTTGTGATGTTATTGTTGACAATGGTAGTACTAATAACCTTGTTACTAAGGACATGGTTCAGAAACTTGGTTTGAGTAGAATGAGACATCCACATCCTTATAGGATTGGCTGGTTGCAAGATGATCATGCTCTAGAAGTAAGAGAACAATGCTTTATTGATGTTCAGATTGGCCAGTATAAGGATCTTGTGTTATCTGATATTATGGAGATGAATAGTTTTCATATATTGCTCGATGGACCTTGGAAATATGATTGTAGAGCTATGTATGATTGTGTGAACAATGTGTTTACTGTTGAGAAGGATGACATGAAGTTTTCCTTGATGCCTTTGCTGGATACAACACTCGATAGGAGGAGTCTGAGTATTGGTAGCCGAGTTGAGTTAGTAGATCTTGAGAGAATGAATGATCAGTTTGGAGAATAAACCTGTGTTTTATCAAGGAAAGATGTGAAGAGGCAAAGGAAGCTGAAGTGGAAGAATATGCAAAGTGAAAAGGTGGAGGACTTGTATGTGAAGAACCAATTCAGGGTTTATGTGCTAAATCCCGGAAGATGTTCTTCTCACATATGAAAATATTTTTGAACCTAGGGTGTCTGATGCAGGGGCATTCTTGGGTCCTTAGTAAATCTACATGGTGGTGTGTTACTTGGCCGGTGTTACTCGGTTGCAGCCTTAACTAATGGTCTCAGTTATTGAAGGAAGCTCGGTCATTGAAGGAACTCGGTGAGACTTATGTTTCTCATTGGAGTTGGTGCTTGGTAATGCCTATGTTGCTCGGTGTTTCTTGGCTTGGCTGGTTGCTTCACTAGTGCTCAGTTGTTTCTTTGGCACTCAATAGTTATGGTTTACCGACTAGATTTCTTGAAGATTTTATTGGCCGACTTGGTGCATTTAATGTTGGTATCTTTTGTTGGATTCTCCTATCTAGATCTGGAGGGTGACATGTTGAATTTAATAATTGTAAGGCTATTTGAGAGCTGACTTGTATTACATTTAATATTTGTTAGGAGGAGTTAATGGTTTCATCCAGCTGACTTGTGCCTGATGATTAGTATTTAAAGGGTGTGTGGGGTAGTTGTTTAGGATGACTGGGAGAGATCATGAAAGCAAATCTGGGGGTAGCAGATAAGTGAAGTTGTGGAAAAGATCTTGTGAGATCTTGTAGATTAGATTATTATCTGATAGTTTGTAATAGAAGAGCTAGTGGTTTGCATAATTGGAGACAAGGAGATTTCTTGGAGGCCTGCGAGCTCAAGTTTAGATCTACCTTAGGGTTTTCATTAGTTGCTGATAGTTTTCAGGATTGAACTAGTTGGAGTTGTGTTGGATCTTGATGATCTTGCAGAATTACTTCTTGATTGTAATTGGCCCTAACCCGAAAGGCCTTACAACCAGGCATGTTAATGAAAATGTGTTTTGAAACATATCTTGTTGTGTTATTCCAATGTGTTGTTCTGAAGTTGTAATGTTTGGACTATCCTTAATTGGATTTACCATCCCTTGGCTGCATCATCTTCTTATGTATTAATCCTTTGATAAGAGACAAAGTGATAGCATCCTTGTCTACTTGAAGAAAACTTGACCATTTTGAATAAGAATTAGGAGATAAACCAATCAAGTAATATAGCTTTTAATGCCAACACCTTGATGAGAAATATTTCACCTTTTTGAAGAAAAAATAATTAGCCTTGAAGGATGATAAAGATCTAGGATTTGGGAGAGCTATTTTGAGACCTAATAGATAGCTCATCCTAGCTTACAATCTTGAGAGGACTATTAATTTTTGGAGTTACAAAATATTTCTTCCACTAAACAAACATTACTAGAGATAGATAAAAAAACAAAATAATGGTTGGGAGGAGGTAGTTGCTTTTATGATTCCTCTCTAAGAAGGAAGTTATCTAGGTGAGATGCTATCAAAAACTAATTATTGCACTTGAGACCTATTGAATCTTTATCTCATACACATGCAAACAATATGTGAGAAACTAAGAAACATATTCACTAGGGGAATGCAATTTTCTTAGTAAGTGAAATCCATTTTGGTCTTTATAAAAAATAGAAATAGTAGTTAGTTAATGCATATATGTGTAAGATTTCATGAATAATAGGTTCAAATATCACAACCAATAGAAATGATAAGTTTAGTCCCATTGAATGTGCCAAATTAACAGTGGAATTTCTACTAAGAATATTTAGGGGAAGTTCTTATGAGAAGGAGATAGATTGAGGGATCAATCACTCATTTACAAGTGTGGTGTTTGATTCTCTTGACACACAAATATTTAGTATATGAATAACACTTTCTAGATCCAATCAAAGTACGTGCTTATGGAATTTTATTGTATGTGAGAAGATGCAATAGCATGAGAACCCACACATCTATATTTTTTCATAAATTCATTTCATGCCCAAAACATAAGGCAAAAACACACCAACAATTTTTTTCACATGATAAAAAGACTAATGAGTTGCATGTTGTTGAAATTCAATACTTAGTTGCATCATCATAATAATCATTTAAGTAAAGTAACCATAATGAATGCATAAATATATCATAACATTGTCAACATAAGTACTAAAATCAACATAAAATAGAATGCATCACATCCTATGCTATCAAATCCCTATCAAATAAGTCTAAATCCATAATGCATCAAAATAGTGTATCAAATAGTAAGTCTATCATGAAAATAAATGAAGTGCTATGACAGGCTAGGGGTAGGGCCTCACAATTCACATGGAAGCCCCTATAGAAGGATGATTCTTCTGCTCTATTTATAAAATATTCTAAAAATGTAAAACATAAGTTGATATAATTCATAATAATACTGATAAAAAAATCCTAGACAGGAGGATAAGAGCTAGAAGGAGAGATAAAGTTGGGAAGATAAATGGATAGAGAAATCAAATAAAAGTGGCCCATGAATTACTAAAAAGGGTGATTGAGGAAAATCCTATTTCAAAATAAATCAAGTATCATCCATGAAAATACATATTTTTATGGTGGGCAGCCTACAAATTACTTTAAACAACTCTTTTAAGTACAAAATCTTATTAATTGACATCTACAAATAGTGTAAATTTAGTTACTCCCAAATAACCCACTTCTATTTGTTGGGCATAAATAGAAAAAGCATAAACATATTCAAGATATTGAACTAGGGGTACCCTTTGAGATGAGTTATGACAAATAAAAGTAAGAAAAATCAATTATGCTCATCAAAATAAAAATGTATCTATATGGGCTAAGATCATATCCATATCCTTAAATGAAATCCCTATGTAGATATGACTAGGGGAAGCTAAGATAATTTACAAAGAATAAAGAATGAGAATATATGAAGGGGTAGATGTTAGTAAGATCACACAATCTACCATATGATCTTCACTTAATACAATATTTGATGAAGAGAGATTATGAAATTAGAAAAAACAAGAGATCTTTGTCACTCAAGAAAGATATTCAATGGAAACTTTAAGTAAGGGATTTTGGAGCAATTGAGAATGTGGTAGACACGAGGTGGAATGATACACCTAGGCTTAATATTGTTTGAATATTAGGGTCAAATAAACTCAATAGGAAAACAACCATGCTAATGTAATTGAGAAGAAAGACTATTTCATATCTTAAGATATTTAAAAGAGATATTTGGTTGTATTTTAAAAATTAGTGATCATGATACTTTATATCACTAGATAATCTTCACCATCAAGGTTAGTTTGAAGAATGATCATTTAGAAAGAACTTCAAAATTTCATAAAGAAGAGAGGATAAAATAAAATAGTACCTTAAAAAATGAGGCCTAACATCATATAAAAAGAAAGAGATCTATAATATTGTGTCTTACCAATAGTTGCTAGGATAGTTGAAGGATGTAAATGTGGTGAAGGTTGAGAAAGTCCTTTAAAGATGAGTGAAAAAGGAAGTCATGACATTATACTTATAATGATTTTAAAAATAAAACATTCATTGCATTGGATCTAAGGATAAATGAATCACAGGGATGTCTTAGTTTGAGTCATCAAAAGGATGAATGTTTTTGAGAAAACATCAAGAGGAAGAATCATGACAAGCTTTTGGCTGAATTGTCGAGTCTACCACCAAATGCTTCCAAAAGGTAGCTAAAGACTTGGATAAATAAGTAAGAGGCTGACACCATGACACCTACAAATTGAACACTAGTAACATAGATTACTAGAATAAGTCAAGAATTGAAGAAAGGAACCCTATAGGTCACAAGGAATATTAAAGGCTCAAGAACATGTCACCTAAAAAGGAATCCATATATAGAAGTATGAATTATCTTGAAGGGAGTGTGTGGTAGAAATTATTATGAGGTGACATAAATATTTTTCTTGAAATTGTACGTCTAGTTGTATAATGCACTCTTTCATATTTTAGTCAAGTACACAATTTGAAAAAAAAAAAAAGGGTAACTATTGTGTCAGTGCTAAAAAATGCTGGACCATTTTGAGGCCAACTGACAAGCACAAAACAAGTGCCTCTGTAATTCTGGCTTGATTTAGCCAAGGCTGGTAGGCCTGAATCAAATATGCTTTCTAACTGCACAAATACATGCACAACAAAAGAAAATCTTTCCAAAGGGGGTTAACAATCCTTTGGAGGAAAATAAACCTAATATCCTAAATGTCAGATAGCTTGAAATCTAAACTAAGGCTAGAAAGTAATGCTAAACCTAATTGAATGCTTTGTAAAGAAGATAACATATAGGATATGTAAACCATAGAAAGAATAAAATGAAAGTTTCAAATGAACGAATAGACTAGTGCCTGATGCCAAATTGGGAATAGAGTCAGATACATTCAATCCTACATATAAACGGAGATGGTTTTAAGATAATTCACTCTTGTAAAGTGAGACCATCACCCTACAAGCTTCTACTGAAACAAAATTTAAAACAACTTATACAATAGGTCATATGGTTTTTAACCCAACTTAAGAGCCCGAAAGGAAACAATAACATGTTCTCAGACCATGCTACCATTATTCAAATTGTACAATTTAGTCATAAATGAATGCATCAAATAGAAAAACACAGTAGGATACCCTGGTTCACAGAGTAATCCGAGAAACTAATTGAACATAAAAAACTATATTAACATTAAGGTACAAACACTTATTTGATATTCGTACATGAGATTTTGAGCATTAAATTCAAATCCGTGAGTTTGGGAGACTTTTCAATTTTTGTCGTGATTGATTGTAATGTTTTTTACTTACGATTGAGTGATTATATATATAAATCCCAATGGTTCCTTGTGAAAGGACATGCCCTTTCATAGGACCTAATTATACAACTACCCCCCAAAATATACTAAACAAGCCATAACAATGGTTGTTAGGGAAATATTTCTTGTATAATTTATCCTCATTCTTTTTAGGTGCTCTGTGCATTAATAATCTACCATTTAATTTCCTGCACAAAAACACCTAACATTAGCTTATCTTAAATCCTAAAAAATCATTACATATGTAATATATTAATCTTATATGAAAACTATATTTCATTTATTAATTAATAATTAATTAAAAAATAAATAGGTCTCATACTTCAAATATGTACTTGGATAATAAAGTGGAAAATTAAAATTTTATTATATGTCATTTTCATAAAAAACAATCATATTAATTATTAACTCATAAAAGAGATAAATAAAATGACATCATGCTTTAGCATCCTATTTTTTATTTTTCTAAAATGAAACATAATGCATTTATTCACAAACATAATTTAATGATACCACATAAAAACATTTTAAAAAAACATTAAGGTAAAAGGTTTTACAATTTACCCTAAAAATCAAAACAATCTACTTAGGACAAGTATATTATTTTTATAAAATAATCACCCTAATGTTTTAAAATATTTCTATTGTAAGATAATATTATAACCGTATACAAATATATAATTTTGGGGAACTAAAACTCACTTTCTAAAAAGAAACTCCAAAATATACACATTAATAAATTAACCAATTCATAAATGAAAAGTCAAATTAAAGTAGGGTTAAACTATTAATGCTCATTGTACCCTAAAATTAAAATAAAAGAAATAGGTAAAAAGTTACTTTTAAGGGATTTGCAACTAAAGATTAAAAATCAATAAATTACTATTCAAACCCTAAATATATATGAAATAATAACACAAAAGCCTTTTTACCTTATTAGATAAGTACATTATGTTAAAAATATAATAAGGTAAAAATACCAGATTAAATGTAGGGATATGAAAAATAGAAATTAATATCAACATATAAAAAAACCCTAAATAAGTTAACATTCACCAAATTATACTTTTACCTTATTATACATTTTTATCTTTTAGGGTTATAGGAGTAAAATTTAAAACAATCATTAATGATCATAAATTTCTATCTCATAAACAATATTTATTTTAATAATTTATATCAAAGGAGATAAGATTATCTTTAATTTATACATTTATTTACACAAACATTCTCAAGGAAAAATATAGAGTAATTGGTAAGGGGGGTAGAATTGGGTAGTTAGGTAGGAAAAGGAATGGGTCGAGAGGTCGAGTGTTCAACTCCCTCTCTCCATTCTTTTTCCTAAAATCAAAAAAATAAATAAATACATAAAGAAATTCCTAATTTAATTTGAAAGTTAATTAGGGAAGACATTACTCCATGTGTAAGAGGTTGCACTTTACTTCTCACTTGCACATAAAAACAAAGCTAAATAAGTATCTTCTCCTAATCCTCTTGAAGAAAATAAATAGACTAATTGGTTAGGTGGTAGGAGGGTAGATAGGTAGGAAAAAGGTCGGTTTGAGAGGTCGAGTTTTCAACTCCCTCTTGCCACCTTTTTTGCTCAAGTTATTTTACTTTTTATTTTTAGAATTATTATTTATTCAAAAAAAATATGCATTAGAATAAAGCAATTTACAACATAATACATGAAAATAAAAATAACAAACACTCACGCCTTTTATCCATTTTAGTTTTTTATCATAGGAAAATTATAAAATATAAAAAATATATATTATACTTCCCTGACATTTTGTTCCTTTAGGACCTGAAATTTTCAGTGTCAACAGTGGCTCTTCTTAGGGACGTGCATTCATGCCTGGATGCAGCGAGATCCTAGTTATCTTTGGAAAAGAAGACCATAGTGAGAAAAGAAACATGATGCCTAAATGAGATAAACCAAAACAATAATATACAAGTTAGAGATTAGTTCCTGTTTAAGAGAAAAATGGCTTCAAATACTGACCGTGAGTAGGGAACTCCTGAATGACTTCATCAGTGTCCTGTAGATAATATGAATTCTCACCTACTTTCGAGATTACCATGTGAGGTCCTAGCCATAATGCCTCGAACTTACCACACTTTCCTTTGTCTTGGTCTATTGCATTCCATTTTAATACCCAATTGCCTTCTCTGAAAGCTCTATCTGATGCTCTTTTATCATGCAGGGTCTTAATCTATCATTGTTGACGAAGATTCCTTTCTTGTGCTATTCTTCTCATTTCATCTAACTCTGATAATTGGCTCAACCAGTCTTCCATAAAGTTTACATCCTCAAGTTCTTCCTAAATAAATTTTTAAACTGGCAGGAGATTATTCAATAGTAACCTCGCTTGTTTCCCATTAACCAACTCACGAGGAGAAAAACCTGTTGATCTTTTCACTGTTACTCTATCTACCCATAAAGCTAGATTTAGCTTTGAGTCCCAGGCCTTTTTATTGTTACTCAACATTCTTCTGATAATCTTCAATATATTCTTATTGCTTGATTCTACTTGACCATTCCCTTGCGGATGATATGGAGATGAGTATGATAGATTGATGTCGTATTTTTTACAAAATTCTAAAAATTCCTTAGATTTGAAACACATGCCATTGTCACAAAGAATCTTATAAGGTACTCCAAATTTGGTAAGTATATTATCCATCAAAAACTTGATGACCACCTTGCTTGTAGCTTGCCTTGTGGGTATAGCTTCAACCCACTTTGTAAAGTAGTCTGTCACAACCAATATCCATTTGTGACCTCCACTCGAAGCATCTACAATTTCCCCAATAAAGTCTATTCCCCACATTTTGAAAGGTTCCTCAATCTATAATGGAATAAGGGGTAAAGCACCATTGTATTTTAGTTTCCCTGAGAACTTCTGACAATACTCACACTTTCTAACATAATCATAAAAATCTTTGAAAACATGAGGCTAGTAATACCCAACTTTCAATATCTTGTGAGCTGTTGTCTTAGCCGAAAAATGACCACTGCATACACCATCATGTAAATCCTTAATAAATGACTTGGCCTAATAAGTGTCTAGACAAAATAGAAGGATACCATCACTATTTTTCCAATATAAGTCTCCTTGAATCAATACATATCTTGATGCTTGCAACTTTATAGTTCTTTTCTGATTATTAGTTAGACCTTCTGGACACTTCATATGCTTTAAGAAGTAGACTATGTCTGTGTACCATGGACACTGTTCGATGCTCATTTCTGCACTTTACAAATTGCCTGGTTTACTTGTGCTGCATCCAAATTTATTTTTGCCATAAGTTTAGCCAATCCCTGTCCTCTAATTAACTTAGTGATCTGAATCTCAATATCGAATTCCTGAATCTGATTTATCCATCGACATCTTTTACCTATGACTTCTGATTGCCTCAAGATATCCTTAGTTGCTGCATTAGGTATGTATGCCACAATCTTAGCTCCAACCAGATAAGGTCTGAATGATTTCACTGATTTAACTAGTGCATAAGCCTATTTTTCATGTATGTCATAACTCAGCTCAGAAAATTGTAGAGTTTTACTGAAGAATGCTATTGGTTGCTCATATCCTTCATCATTTTTCTGTAACAAGACTGCTGCTATGGTGTGGAAAGAAGCAAAGGAGAACAACTGAAATGGTTTGGAAAAATTAGGAGACTTCAAAACTAGCGCCTCCTTGATTGCTTTCTTAATATTGGAAAATGCTTCTAAGGCCTCATCTGTCCAATTTATAACTGCATCTTTCTTTAACATCTTTGCAATAGGTTTTATGATTTCTGAAAAATTTGGGACAAACCATCTTACAAAGTTGATTTGTCCAAGGAAAGATTGTATTCCCTTAACATTTTTAGGGATCTGAACCCTATCAATTGCTTCAATTCTTTTTGGATCTATTCTAACTCCTTCCTTGGAAACAATATGACCAAGGAGTTTACCCTCGGTTACCCCGAAATGACATTTCTTTGGGTTTACAGATACTCCATATTCAAGGGCTCTTTTGAAGATTTTCTCTAAATGCTTGCAATGATCTTCTACTTTCTTGGAATAAGATGTGATGTCATCCTAATATATTACCATGATAATATCAATGAAATCCCCAAAAGCCACATCCATGGCCCTCTAAAAAGTAGCTCCTGCATTTGTAAGTCCAAATGGTATTCTTGCATAAACATATGTACCCCATGGTGTAGTGAATGCTGTTTTGTATTGTTCTTCTTCTTTAACTTTAACCTGATTGTACTCGGAGAACCCATCCAACATGGATAATAATTCATTTCTTGTAACCTTTTGTAATAATGCCTCCATGTTTGGTAATGCATAATTGTCCTTTAACGAAGATATGTTTAGATTTCTGAAGTCCACACAAAGCCTAATATCTTCGTTCTTCTTCCTAACAGGTACCAAATTTGAAACCCAAGTAGAGTGTCTAATCGGCTTTATGGTACCAGCATCCCTCATCTTAATGAGTTCCTCCTTCATCTTAGGAGCCAAAGTCGGATTGATCGGTCTTTGCCTTTTTCTAAAAGCCTTTGCATTAGGTCTTAAGGGTATTTCATGTTGGAACAAGTCCTCTCTACAAGCCTTAAGATCGTCATAGGACCAAGCAAACACATGTCTATACTTTCTTAACAAACTAATAATATCAGATCTAATTTTAGGAGTTAACTTTTTACCAATGAAAATCTCTTTAGGAGTATGTTCATTTCCTAAATTTATCTTTTCCACTTCCTCTATATTAGTATTTTCCATTTTAACCTTATTACTAGAATCTTTACTATCAAACATTTTTTCTAGTGCAACAAGCCCCTTAGGAATTTTATTAGTTTTAAGTTGAATTACATCTTTTCCAAATAAAGTATCCTTTTCATCTATTGTTTCAACATAAGCATTTAAATCAATAAGTTGATCTTTGTACCTTTCCTCACATGCAAGGAACTTTATAATGTCTCTATCATTATCAAAGATTTGCCAGTTATGAACGTTATCAGGTATTGATGGCCTTGGTTTGATCTCTACCTATGCAATATCTTCACATGGGATATCATTACGCTTAACTACTAGGTTAGCCATGAAATCAGCAAGAATATTCTCAGATCTATCTATCCATGCTATCGAAAAAGCATCAAAAACTTCTATGGAATCCCACACTTCATTCTTGTACCTTTTTAGGGTATGATTCTTAGTAATAAAATTGTCCCTAATTTGAGATACAACTAATTCAGAATCACCATAAATAGAAAGAATTTTGATACCATGTTTACCTGCTATTTTTAGACCTAGTAGGAGCACATTGTATTCTGCAGTGTTGTTAGTACATTCAAATGCTAACAAAAAGGAATATTTAAAAGATTTCCCATTTGGGGATATGAACACTACACCTGCTCCATTACCATTTTTACTACATGATCCATCAAAAAACATTTTCCAAATGAGATCATTATTTTCCTTAGCACATATTTCAATAGGACTAGTATTTTCAATGAGATTTTTATGAATTCTTACCTGGAAATTCTCCATGTCGGTGTGGCAGAATCGGTGTGGCGAAAGTGTGTAACCTAGCTTGGATCAACATCTTCAATGATGTAGGTAGATCTTGGTTCTCCGTCGATCCTTACAACCCTGTCATTCATTGGGATAGAAGCATAAGATAGATCTAATTGAATATTTCCACCTACTAAATTAGACCACTATCTAGATAATAGCATTCCATGACTAGGTGGTACTTCTACAACAGTAATGTCTATTTTATAAGATTTTTTAGAACACGAAGGGAGCTTAAACTCAACATTTTTCATTATTCCAATAACTGGAATTGACCTATTGTCCATAGCATAACACTTTCCATAAGTAGTATTCACATTCATTCCTAATTTTTTCATTACCCCATGAGGCATAATATTAACCACCACCCCAGAGTCTAACATACAATTTTTAACCAATTTATTGTTTATCAATAAAGTTAGAAAGAAAGGATATACTTTAGTAGCATCTTCATTAACAAAAGTTCCTAGGTAAATAATTGGCAATTCTTCATTATCCTTTTGTTCCTTTGGATATTTTTTAACAACATCAATTATTAACTTGATCGTTTCATTCCTGCAATCAGTTAATTTAACTATTTCCATTAGAGGGATATAAATTTTTACCTGAGATAATGCTTGAGACATGAATGAAGTACAACTTGAGATTTCCTTACCATTTCTCTACTTATCCATGGGTTTGCTTACCTTTGATCTTTGATCGACTTGCCCTTTAGAGACATATGCCTTTGACTTTCTTATCTCAGCATTCTTGTTCGAAATCTTGTACCTCCCTGCTGCTTGTTCATTGCCTAAGTTCACATTCATGTTCCTCAAATGATAGTTTCTAAGCACTTGTTCCATCACTGCTATAGTGTAAGCCTCTCTTTCCTCTTTTGTTGTCCTTCCAATATTTGGACTCTCATCATTATCTGAAAAGAATTGCTGCTCTTGTTGGTATCCCAACCTCCTATAGCTTTCGTCTAGCATGTATTCTCCATCTGAATCATCACTATCTTTTGACCAAAAGGGTGTGGATGAAAGAGCATTTATCACAGGCCTCTCTTCATATCCCTGGTTTTCTTCCTCCAGAATCTTTTGTGCTATAAGACATTGCTCCTGAGGGTGAGGCATTTCACAAATTTCACACCAAAACTCATCCCCTATGAAATGATTATTTTTCTTGAGAGGATCTGGAGTGTCTGTTTTCTTTTTTAAAGGCTTTCTGTCTTTCCACTCTATATGATAAGGCATGTCTTGCAACCTGTACCTATCATTTCTGTTGAGATTTCTGTCCTGCCTTCCTTCTTGAAAGTGGCTTTTGTTTGGTTGCAAATTCTTCATCAAACTTATTAATTCATCCATTTTATCACTTTCACTGCTCTTTTTCAGGATTGCAGGATTGAATAACCTAGGATCATTTCTTTTAACAATCCTTCCGGCAGCTATTCTATTGTTTTCAATATTCAATGCAATCTTAAAAGCTTGTTGTAAGGTTGTTGGGTTATGAGACCTTATCTCATAATTCATTTTGACATCAAATGCTGCCAAATATAAAGTTATTAGGAAAGGATCAACATGGTAGATCTCTTTTGGAATCTTATTCAACACCTTGTTAAATCTCTTATTAAATTCCTTCACTATTTCATTCATATTTTTCCTCATAGTGGTTAATTCATGAGTTGCAAAGGATGGATCTCTGTGATCCCCAAATTCTTCAATAAACTAATCAAAACAGGTTTACCAACTGGTAGTTGATCTATCTATAAAATTTCTATACCACTCATCTGCACTATCCTTGAGTGAGAGAACTAACATTTTGATGTAGGAGCATCTTGGGTCTTTGAGCAATCTTGCATCAACCAAAAACATTTCCTGATTTCTGTACCTATTTTCTGTTGTTTTCTTTATAATATTTTCATTTGATGGTTTCAAGATGTGTGAAGCTTACATTATGCTGAGGACCTATTTGGGAACCTTCTCCTATGAGCACATAAAGTTTGGATCGACAGTTTCAAAGTTACAGTTGTTTTCCTTGCTGTCGGGACTGCATTTTCCTGTAGTTTTGGTGCTGATTGTTCATGTTGGTGATCTTGATCCATAAGGAATCAGCCTTTTCTCTCTTAATTACTTTTAGAGGACCTAAATTAATATCATTTCCCAAGAGTGCAAGCCCTAATTCATTATGAGTAAAAAGTTATGCCCATTTTTCCCCGGGACCTGTTTTATGCCAGTTTTTAGGTGTAACATGTGGTGTTTCTTCTTGCACGCTTACGTGTGATAAAATGGGGCCTTGCATAGTTACAGGAATGTTTTTGGGTCATGTGAGGACCTAAATCAAAAAGTGCATCAATTTATATTCATTCTAGCATTAGTTTTGGTTTAAATCTTCTAGACTGGACCTATAATGTAATTAAATGCCTGACTAGCCGACGACCTGTGGCTTAGCTGGCTCTATAAAGCATCTAGATTGATGTAGTAGGGCATCAAGAGATCATCATGAGTGAGATCTAGGAAGGATTATCAAGATATATCATTGGAGAAAGATAGGATGCAAGCTGTAATTTTGAATTCATAATTCTCATTGTATAAGGCCGAAACTCGGAAAGCCTCACAGCCGGGCATGTTGAAAGAAATAATATAATTCTCTATTGTTGCTACCAGTTGATTGTCTCATATCCATTGTTATTTCATTGCTTTCATGTGTTATTATATTGCTTCCATTGTGTAACTTTGAGCAAGCGCTTGTTTGTGGATTCAAGTGGACTCAATTATGCTTGATTCTACTTGTATCTGCCCTGCCCCTGCATCAAGTGGTATCAGAGCAAGTTCTTTCTTGTGGATTGGATCATGGAGAACCTTATTGGATTGGTTGTAGGGTGGTGGATTTGAGATCTAACCTATAACTTGCAGAAGGTTACGGTCTTGCTGGAACTTGATTGTTAAGATGGTTCATGGTAGAGGAAATGATAATGCTATCATGGATATGTTGAGGTAGATTGCAACTAGGCTTGAAGCTGTAGAGACAGCCCAGAGAAGAGGAGCACATCTTGAAGATGTTAGTGATGAAGAAGAAGAAGCAACACCTAATGCTAAACCTAAAGTTGAACAAGATGAGGAAAGACTTTTGAGAGGTTTGTCTAAGGCTAACTCCAGACCCGCAGTTGAAGTTTCTTTCTATGATGGAAGACTTAAGACCGATACACTTTTGGATTGGATCTCTGAGATGGATAAATACTTTGAGTATGAAGGTACTCCTAATAATAAGAAGGTTAAGATAGTAGTCACAAAGTTGAAAGGCCATGCATCTCTTTGGTGGGATCATTTGCAAACTGAGAGACAGAAGAGAGGAAAAGAAAAGATCAAGACATGGATGAAGATGCTTGGAAAGATGAAGAAGAAGTTTCTTCTAGCTGACTACCAAGTTAGTCTGATGAGGAAAATGAAAAATTTGAGACAAAAGGACATGAGTGTGAAAGAATATACTGAGGAATTTTACAAATTGGATATCAGATCTGGACATGTGGATGATGAAGTTGAGAAAGTGGCTAGATATCTAAATGGCCTGAGGAAATCTATTCAAGATGAGATTAGCTATGTGAAGATTGATAGTGTGGAAGAAGCATACCAATTTTCTTTGAAGGTTGAAGAGAGATTGACAAAAAAACATGATCAAAGACAAAGAGGAAGAGGTGGCAGATTTTAGAGAAGTAGAGGCAGATCTTATGGAGAAAGTAGTAGATCTGACAATGCAGCACAAGATAAAGGATGGGAAGATGACCCTGCTGATAAAAGAGGTAATTACTCTAGAGGTAGCTATGCTGGTTACTCTAGGAATAAAAATTATGGGAAAAGAGAAGAGAAATCTTGGTTTAAAGGTACTTGTTACAAATGTGGTGAAGAAGGACATAGAGCTTTTGAATGTACTAACTCTGGAAAGAAGACTGGAGGTAATGGTAGAAATAATTTGGCTTGTGAAGAAGTTGAGGAAATGTCTAATGAACCTGAACATGGTGAGAACTTGATGCTAAGAAGGATCTTGTGGAATGAAGAAGCTGATGAGGAACCTGTTTTGAGGAAAAAAAATTTCAGATCAGATGTAAGATCGCTGACAAATGTTGCAAGGTAATCATTGATAGTGGAAGTTTTGATAATTTGGCATCCAAAGAGCTGGTTAACAAATTGCATTTTTAGAGATTGAAACATTTGAAGCCTTACCATATTTCTTGGATCCAGAAGGAGCATAAACTACTTGTAAGTGAACAATGCCTTGTTAAATTCAAATTTGGGAATTATCATGATGAAGTCTTGTGTGATATTATGCCTATGGATTGTTGTCATATTCTTTTGGGTAGACCTTGGCAGTATGATAGGAAAGCTTTGCATGATGGTAGATTGAATCAATATACTATTTGGATGGATGGAAAGAAACAAGTGTTATTGCCTTTGATAGAGAAGTTTGATGAAGGTCATTGTACTAGAGTTAGAGTATGCTTGTTTGATGGTAAAAAATTTACAAGAGAAATGAAAGAACATAATATTTTCTTTTCATTGGAGTATAAGAGTGGATAGTCAAATAAGGTTGTTGATGCCTTGAGCCAAAGAAGAAGTTTGCTGACAGAGATGAGAGTTGAGGTACTTGGTTTTGATGATTTGAAGTATTTGTATGAGACTGAAATTGATTTTGCAGAACCTTAGAAAGCTTGTAAGGAACACACAGTGAGTGATAAGTGGACTGATTATTTCATTCAAGAAGACATGTTGTTTAAAGGAGTTCAGTTGTGCATACCTAGAGGATCTATGAGAGAGAACATAATGAAGGAGAAACATAGTGGTGGACTTGCTGGACATTTTGGGATTGATAAGACTGTGAATTTGATTTTAGAGAGATACTTTTGGCCATAGATTTATAGAGATGTACAGAGAATGGTTAGAGGTTGCAGAATTTTCCAAACAACAAAAGGAACTAGTCAGAATTCAGGATTGTATACACCTTTTCATGTACCTAACAGACCTTGGGAAGATGTGAGTATGGACTTTGTTCTTGGATTGCCTAGAACTCAGAGAGGTAATGATTCTATTTTGGTAGTGGTTGACATATTTTCAAAGATGGCTCATTTCATACCTTGTAAGAAGACATTTGATGCATTACATGTAGCTGAATTATTCTTCAAGGAAGTGGTAAGATTGCATGGTTTGCCTAATTCTATTGTTTCAGACAGAGATACTAAGTTTACTGGTTATTTTTGGAGAACACTTTGGAAGAAGATGAATATTGAATTAAAGTTTAGTTATAAATTTCACCCTCAGACAGATGGACATACTGAAGTTGTGAACAGAAGTCTGGGAAACTTGTTGAGATGTTTAGTTGGAGATAAGCCTGCTAATTGGGATTTGATTTTGGCACAAGAAGAGTTTGCATATAATAAATCAGCAAATAGAAGTACTAAGAGGACACCACTTGAGATTGTTACTGGATTTAATCCTAAAGGAACCATAGAGTTGAGAGATTTACCTACTGAGACAAGAAGTGCTGAAGCTGATCATTTTGCAGAATACATGAGAACTTTACATGATGAAGTTAAAAAGAATTTGGAGGACAATAATCTGAAATATAAATAGAGAGAAGACAAGAGAAGGAGACATAAATATTTTGAACTTGGAGATGAGGTTATGATTCATTTGAAGAAGAATAGATTTCCATTTGGTACCTATAACAAGCTGAAAATGAAGAAGTTTGGACCTTGTAAGATTCTGAAGAAGTTTGACAGTGGAAATGCTTATGAAGTGGAATTACCAGAGGACATGGATATATCACCTATATTCAATATTGCTGATATATTTGAGTACTTTGAATCAAATGATGAGATTGAAGATGATCTAGATTACCCTAAGAAGAATAGAGACAACATTGAGAAGATCTTGAATAAAAGAGTGAGCAAGAGCACAAGAGGAAAAGACTACATGGAATATCTAGTTTAGTGGAAAGATAAGCCAGTTGAAGACAGTTCATGGATTACACAAGCTGAGTTGGATCTTTATGATTCAAGTTAGAATATGAGCAGTTCCTAATGTGGACATTAGTTCTTTATCTATCCCAGGTGTCTGATGCAAGAGCATCTTGGGTCTTTGAGCAATCTTGCATCAACCAAAAATATTTCCTGATTTCTGTACCTATTTTTTGTTGTTTTTTTTATAATCTTTGTATTTGATGGTTTCATGATGTGCAAAGATTAAATTATGTTGAGGACCTATTTGGGAACCTTCTCCTATGAGCACATAAAGTTTGGATGGATAGTTTCAAAGTTACAGTTGTTTTCCCTACCGTCGGGACTACGTTTTCCTGCAGTTTTGGTGCTGATTGTTCATGTTGGCGATCTTGATCCATAAGAAATCAACCTTTTTTTCTCTTAAGGAATTTTAGAGGACCTAAAGTACTATCATTTCCCAAGAGTGAAAGCCCTAATTCATTATGAGTAAAAAGTTATGCCCATTTTTCCCTGGGACCTATTTTCTGCTAATTTTCAGGTGTAATGTGTGGTGTTTCTTCTTGCGCACTTACGTGTAATCAAAGGGGGCCTTGCATAGTTAAAGGAATGTTTTTAGGTCATGTAAGGACCTAAATACAAAGGTGCATCAAATTATATTCATTCTAGCATTAGTTTTGGTTTAAATCTTCTAGACTGGACCTATAATGTAATTAAATGCCTGACTGGCCGGCCTGTGGCTTAGCTGGCATTATAAGGCATCTAGATTGATGTAGTAGGGCATCAAGAGATCATCATGAGTGAGATATAGGAAGGATTATCAAGATATGTGATTGGAGAAAGATAGGATGCAAGCTGTAATTCTGAATTCATAATTCTCATTGTATAAGGCCGAAACCCAGAAGGCCTCATAGCCAGGCATGTTGAAAGAAATAATATAATTCTCTGTTGTTGCTGCCAGTTGATTGTCTCATATCCATTTTGATTTCATTTCTTTCATGTGTTAT
This sequence comes from Chamaecyparis obtusa, assembly GCA_027943335.1. Lineage (NCBI taxonomy): Eukaryota > Viridiplantae > Streptophyta > Pinopsida > Cupressales > Cupressaceae > Chamaecyparis > Chamaecyparis obtusa. The sequence goes on from BSBK01000661.1 coordinate 506,272, forward strand.
TATATTGCTTTCATTGTGTAACTCTGAGCAAGGGCTTGTTTGTGGATTCAAGTGGACTCAATTCTGCTTGTATCTACCCTGCCCCTACGTCACATTTTCATACGCACATCCTCATAAGTAATGTCGAATTGATAAAAAATATTTTTTACATTAATGACATGTTGTTCTGCTAATTGAGATCCAGTGCGAGTAAACTTGGGAATAGCAGTCTTTAATTTATTAGGTATGGGGTCAGGACAACACATTACATTTGAAAAATCCAATGGTCTATATCTTTCATTAACTTCTTGAAATTTGGCATCAAATAAATTTCTATTATTGTTATTCTAAAAATATCGATTCTGTGGAATAGGGTTACCTCTCTGGTATTGATTTACCAGATTACCATATTGGCCATTGTGAGGTTGCCGAGCCACATTCATTTGATTTGGCATCCCTCCCCTGTGCTGTTGATGTTGTTGTTGTGCAGGATTTCTAGGTTGCTGATTTGTGCCCATAACATTTGGTTCTGCATAAATTTGGCCTCCCCTTGGATACATTGAACTCTGCATTGGTTGTGCATGATTTTGCTGTGTAGGGTTCCTTGCAGGCTGTGAATTAATATAATAATTATCACCTTTTCCCAGTGTATAATATCCATTCTGCAAACATTCATCTCTTAAATCCTCTGTAGAAGTATTACAAGCCTGTGCACCACCCTAACTCTGTACACAGTTTCCTGGATGTGTATATTCTTCGACACTTTTATCATGGTTATAATTATCTTTATCTTCAATGTATTGACTATGTACTTTATTTCCTCCATTATAAAAATAACTATCTAGCTATGAATAAATACCTTTATTAGTATTTTTAAAACCAACCTGAATATTTTTATTTCCATAATCATCTTCACTGTGCCTAGGTTGGTAAACGCCATTTGGCATACAATTACCTCCAATTTTTACACGTTCATCATGTTTCCCCCAATCATGCTGGGCATTAATATTATTCACATAAATTCTTCCTTCACAATTATTTTCAATTTTCCTCTCTCACGTATACAAATCTGGATTCAACAAATTATTATCGTAATAATGTGATTCTCTATTATTTTTACCATATACACCTCTTTCTTCATTTTCCTCAGCAAGTTGGTAATAAACCTTATCATCTCGGTTATGAAAATCATTATTTTGGCAGATGCTTTTATTAGCTTGACCATTATTATTATAATATATATTCTCATTTCTTTTGTCATAATCACCTTCCGCCTGCACACGTTGATTGAATTTGTCATGTTGCAAATGATTGTGTTCACAATATAAATGCTAATGATGCACGTTTGGATGCTGCGTCTGATTCTCATTATGCATATTCGACAATATATCAAATTTGTTATTAAAGTTTTTATTTGGAATATTATCTTCTATATATTCATCCTTCTCATAACCCCTCTTTTGCGCAGGCTGCCTGTTGCATGATTTCTCACGTGAGACACCATGTTGCTACTGTTGATCATTATTATCCAATATATTACTTGTTTGTTGTACACCGATCTAGTTTTGCACAAATTCATGGCTGGCTTGCTGCATTATGTTCTCTCCATGATGCGTAGGCTGGCACATAGTATTAAGTTTATTTTGAACTTTATATACATCCTCCTACACAAATTGAAGCTCGTGCGGCTGCTGGTTACATTCCTAAATTGTCGCAAGCTGGGAATTATACCATTGCCCACGTAGGTTCTGATTTGGATAACATACCTCATCATTTTGCTGTTCATTATAACTAACATCATATTCCTTTTGTGCAATTTTAAAAACATTGTGCTTGCCACATTTTCCACCATAAAAGCTAGGTTTTCGATAATGTATGTTTTTAACTTGCTTGCTGGAAACATTCGTACACTCCTCTTCCTGCGCAAAGTGGTGATTATGTTTATAATTTTCACTCTCGCCACCTTCCACCTCTTCATTATATTTTTCATTGTGCATGTTCTCATCCTTGTCTTGTGCAAATTCAGGATCATTTGGCTGCTTATAACACGTGTGCTGATTATTGTTTTTATTCATTGAATTAACATGATGTTCATTTCCTTGTCCATGCGCAGGTTTTGGGCTATGTGGCTGCTGGTAATCCATACCTCAAGGCTTCTTATAAACCCTAGTAGGATTTATCTCACTCTTATCTTGTGAAAATTGATGTGGTTGCCATTTTTTACCGCAATGATAATCATCGTTTTCATCTATTGTATTTATATATTGTTATGACATATATCTCGCTTATCATAGTGTTGCTTGCGTAGATAATGTGTGTCCACAGGCTACACATATATATTATTATTTTTCTTATCATAGTTGTTTAGTTGCTGTGATCTATCAAGACCAATGAAATTTATAATATTATCTCCCATTGTGCATTCCCCTTTCTGCGCAGGCACGTGAACTTTGTCTTGTTGTTTTAAAACATGAACAATGTTATCGTTTTGACCTTTGTAATGCTGAATACTTTTGAAACCATAACCATTTTTTCTCTGTGCCTTATCTCTTGGCTGCTCATGCATGCTATACATCTTGCCACCTTGTGTATTGCACTTAACACAATGCTGGCTCTGCACAAGTTTATTTGGCTGTTCATACAAGCATTCAGGCTACACATTATCACACTCCTGGTTTACACTATGCGTATTTAACTATTTCGCACCTTGCATACATGAATTTGGATGAGCAATATCGTGTGTCTGCAACTCCTTGTTTCGCGGGATATACCTATATAGATTTTCCAAATTATTTTCAAAGAAGTTGGCATGCTGGGCGTAGTCTTTAATATGATTATGCTGCGCATAATCCTGATATGCATGGTGTTTGAGCGTTTGCTCCACATTATCCTGCCAACAACCATTAGAAAAATGATCTTGTGTAAAGTTTCTATGTGACACGCCTTGCTGGAGCATATGCGGATCAACATATGGTTCTTTCTCACGTACAGGCTGAATTTTCCTTTCATTTTTATAATTTATTTCTCCTCTTTTTAAGCCGCAAGTATTCTTATTTGGATGTTTATGACTTTCATCTTCATCCTACAAACCTTGATAATAATAACCTTCATTATCAAAATTATTTGGCTGTAAAATAAATTTATTTTTACCTTGCTCACCATTAACATCTTCTTTGTAATATCTATCATTTGTATGTAAATATCCTCTTGTAGAATATTTATGTGGTCTATGGAATTTCCCATCTTGGTTTAGGTTGTACTTTGTGTTCTCATCTTCTTTATAATAATTTTCTCCACCAATTAAATACTGATTGAATAATTCCTTGTTTAAAGGAACATAAGAACCATTATTACTTTGCTCATAATTTTTAGGGCATCCATCTTCATTATAATAATGAACCTCCATTTCTTCATTTATATTTTTATTTCCTTGCATATTATCATAATGTTTCTCATTATGATTTTTCTCAGAACTATTGAAATTATGACCAAGCTATCTCTACACATTATTCAAATTACGTTCATTACCCTGATCACTATTTTCTTAACCACTGTTATTATTCTAATAAATTTCAGCCTGGTGATTAGACTGTGCATGTTGATGATATCCCTGAAAATTCATTTTATTGTTTTGATCAAGATGTTCACTGTCACTACCTTTTCTCCAATGAATTTCACCTATTTGATCATTTCCATCCCCTCTTCCCTCACAACTCTGATTGTCACGAGAATCATTAATATTTCCCCACTTGTTATTTACATCACACATCAGATTAGAAAAAACTTTGAACCATTCACCATCGCTTCATGTAGTTCTTCCTTCTTTATTTGTTTCGAACATAGGATTAGTAGAATTATTGTGAGCAATATTTCCACTGTTCTTTCTGTGGGGAGGAGTGTATACCGACACTTGCATACTTTTATTTGTAGCTTCATTATTATTTACTTCACCATTTCCACCATCACTCCCATCAGGCGAAATAAGGTCTTCCCTTTCTATTCCCAACTTCCTAAGAGCTTCGTGTGGCTATCTTCTAAGGGCTCTAAGCATCTCCTTATCTTTATGCTCCAATCTAATCATCCCCTCAACTATATCATCCATCCTCCTATCCTTCTACTCCTATTTACACATGACCTCCTAATTACTGAGCTTGGAATATGGAAAAGTATTTCTATACTCACTGTTATTCCTTAGGTTACGGTGATCTGAAGTTGGGAAGTGCTCACAAGAAAATTCCTGACCTTTATCTTTGTCAGGTTGCTTTTCAGGAGATACATACAACATCTTCTTCTTCGACTTCTTATTCCTCCTATTCGGTTTTAATTCAGTGAATGAATTGTTCTTTGGGGATCTTCTCCCTAACATAGGCTTCGCTTGATACTGTATTCTAAAGTTGCCACCTCACCTTCCGTGAGGAATTAATAACTGTTATGAGTTCCTTGTCCTAGTAGAGTCTTTACAACATTAACCAGAGATCCTGAAACTACCTTTCATTGATAGGGTCCCCAGCAAAGTCGCCAATTTGTTGGTGCTCAAAAATGTTGGACCATTTTGAGGCCAACTGACATGGACAAAACAAGTGCCTCTGCAATTCTGGCTTGATTTAGCCAAGGCTGGTAGGCCTGAATCAAATATGCTTTCTAACTGCACAAATACGTGCACAACAAAAGGAAATCTTTCCAAAGGGGGTTAACAATCCTTTGGAGGAAAATAAACCTAATATCCTAAATGTCAGATAGCTTGAAATCTAAACTAAGGCTAGAAAGTAATGCTAAACCTAATTGAATGCTTTGTAAAGAAGATAACATATATGATATGTAAACCATAGAAAGAATAAAATGACAATTTCAAATGAACGAATAGACCAGTGCCTGATGCCAAATTGGGAATAGAGTTAGATACATTCAATCCTACGTATAAATGGAGACGGTTTTAAGATAACTCACTCCTGTAAAGCGAGACCATCACCCTACAAGCTTCTATTGAAACAAAATTTAAAACAACTTATACAATAGGTCCTATGGTTTTTAACCCAACTTAAGAGCCCGAAAGGAAACTATAACAAGTTCTCAGACCATGCTACCATTATTCAAATTGTACAATTTAGTCATAAATGAATGCATCAAATAGAAAAACATAGTAGGATACCTTGGTTCACAGAGTAATCCAAGAAATTGATTGAACATAAAAAACTATATTAACATTAAGGTACAAACACTTATCTGATATTCGTACATGAGATTTTGAGCATTAAATTCAAATCCGTGAGTTTGGGAGACTTTCCAATTTTTGTCGTGATTGATTGTAATGTTTTTTGCTTACAATTGAGTGATTATATATATAAATCCCAATGGTTCCTTGTGAAAGGACATGCCCTTTCACAGGACCTAATTATACAACTACCCCCCAAAATATACTAAACAAGCCATAACAATGGTTGTTAGGGAAATATTTCCCATATAATTTATCCTCATTCTTTTTAGGTGCTTCGTGTATTAATAATCTGCCATTTAATTTCTTGCACAAAAACACCTAACATTAGCTTATCTTAAATCCTAAAAAATCATTACATATGTAATATATTAATCTTATATGAAAACTATATTTCATTTATTAATTAATAATTAATTGAAAAATAAATAGGTCTCATACTTCAAATATGTACTTGGATAATAAAGTGGAAAATTAAAATTTTATTATATGTCATTTTCATCAAAAACAATCATATTAATTATTAACTCATAAAAGAGATAAATAAAATGACATCATGCTTTAGCATTCTATTTTTTATTTTTCTAAAATGAAACATAATGCATTTATTCACAAACATAATTTAATGATACGACATAAAAATATTTCTTTAAAATATTAAGGTAAAAAGGTTTTACAATTTACCTTAAAAATCAAAACAATCTATTTAGGACAAGTATATTATTTTTATAAAATAATCACCCTAATGTTTTAAAATATTTCTATTGTAAGATAATATTATAACCGTATACAAATATATAATTTTGGGGAACTAAAACTCACTTTCTAAAAAGAGATTTGCAACTAAAGATTAAAAATTAATAAATTACTATTCAAACCCTAAATATATATGAAATAATAACACAAAAGCCTTTTTACCTTATTAGATAAGTACATTAATGTTAAAAATATAATAAGGTAAAAATATCAGATTAAATGTAGGGATATGAAAAGTAGAAATTAATATCAACATATAAAAAAATCCTAAATAAGTTAACATTCACCAAATTATACCTTTACCTTATCATACATTTTTATCTTTTAGGGTTATAGGAGTAAAATTTAAAACAATCATTAATGATCATAAATTTCTATCTCATAAACAATATTTATTTTAATAATTTATATCAAAGGAGATCAGATTATCTTTAATTTATACATTTATTTACACAAACATTCTCAAGGAAAAATATAGAGTAATTGATAAGGGGGGTAGAATTGGAGTTAGGTAGGAAAAGGAATGGGTTGAGAGGTCGAGTGTTCAACTCCCTCTCCCCATTTTTTTTCGTAAAATTGAAAAAATAAATAAATACATAAAGAAATTCCTAATTTAATTTGAAAGTTAATTAGGGAAGAAATTACTCCCTCTATAATACGTTGCACTTTACTTCTCACCTGCACATAAAACAAACCTAAATAAGTATCTTCTCCTAATCCCATTGAAGAAAATAAATAGACTAATTGGTTAGGGTGTAGGAGGGTAGATAGGTAGGAAATAGGTCGGCTTGAGAGGTTGAGTGTTCAACTTCTTCTTACCACATTTTTTGCTCAACTTATTTTACTTTTTATTTTTAGAATTATTATTTATTCAAAACAAATATGCATTAGAATAAAGCAATTTACAACTTAATACAAGAAAATAAAAATAACAAATGCTCACGCCTTGGCATCCATCATGCTTGTGATCTTTCTATTGGTCCTCAAATATACTTGGGACCCTTAACAAATCCATGTTAAATGTAAAAAATATCAACTATTTGGATTGTCATGGTTTCCCTTACATTTAAACCTCTTTTAAGCATCCTTGATCCATGAATTTTGAACGTGAACTTTCCTAAGTGTTATTTTGTCAAGGTATCAAGGATAGTCTTACTCCTACCCCCATTCTTGTTCAACACCCATTCCCCTAATCACTCAACGCCTCAAAAGTTTGCATGGGTTTGAGATTCTTGCTTTTGGTATTCACAAATTGGCACTTGGTTTCTTTCAACTCTTGGTGCACAATTTTTTATCATCAAAATGATGGAGGCATAGTTTGTAGGCTTTGAGGTTTTGACAACTCTCATCTTTGGCAGATTGATAGGTGAAGCCTAATTTTATGATAGGTCAGGTATGTAAAGGTTTACTTCTAGGTTTCAATGAGTTGTGTACTCTTAGTTTTCATTGGACACTTAGGTTGAAAATAAAAGAAGGATGTGATAAGTCTATGGTTGATAGTTTAATTGTGCTCTATTAAAAAATTTCTTAAATAAAGGTAGCAACCATGTGAGAAGTTACCATATCCTTTGATAATAACTTTAGTTTTAAGTAATAAATAGATTAATAGTAAAATTTTAATATATTTATTAATTAATACATATAATTATTATTGTTACCATTTTTTATTATTTAGGTTTATTTAAATATTCTAGTAATATTATGCTCTAACAATCAATAATAAGACAAGCCATGTGTAGTATAATGTGTGATATTGTTGACATCATGTTGTGTTCATCAAATAGTTATTGTTGGGATTCTATAAGTAATTAGATAATTGTGACTATGTTAAAATTATATGATAATGGCTCAATATTTATATTTAACTACTGGTGGGATGGAACACATGAAAGAGGTTGTCTAATCGTGGTGTGATATGTGATGCTTCAAGACTTGATTATGAGGTTGTACATTGAAATCTATTGATTAAGACAATAAGCAAAAGAGATTTATGGCATTGAATGTAGCTTCTTATAAATGCAATTTCTATTATCTTTGTGATGGTGGATTTTTTCAAAAGAAGGAAAAATAATAATGTATATTTGTGTCTCATGTTAATATAGTTTGTATATTATCTCATGTTATTCCCTTCCTATTGCATATTGAACTATTATAACATCCCATTTGTTCATTTTCTTCTTTTTTTTCTTTTTAATATTTTTCTTTTAATATCTTTTCAATTGTTATTTGTTTTTCATATTTAGGATTTTTTTCTCACCATCTTGTTTTTAATTTCATAATTTTGTAAAAATAATCTCATTTTTTTAATCTTAGTTTTCATTCTCACCCTTTTAAATTATATTTTTATTCTTGTCTTTTTTCATAAATTATCCACTTTATTTATTTATTTCTTCTTTGATTTTATTTCTATTATATATTTATTTATTTATATTCTCTAGTCAATTCTTACTTACATTCTTTCCTAGATTCTAGAACCCTCTCATATCTATTTAGTCTTCCCCCTCTACTATTTATTCATCTACGTCCTTTAAATATTTCATCACGATGATGGATCATGAAATATAATATATAATACATATAATATATGTAATCATATTTGTATCACATAATTTTAAAAGATTTTGTATCTCAATTTATCAATCATCTACAACAGAGATTAAAACCCATCAATAGTTATTGTTGGTGTAATTAAATATTTACTAATTAAATTGGTGAAAGATGATTTTTTATTTTTTATTTTAAATATTTGAAGATATTGTTTTGTTAATTTTTGTTTAAATTAAAAGTATTTTTACAAATATTTTATTTAAATATATTTAAATTTTAATTTTAAAGCGAATTGAATTAATTTTAAAATATGTTATATTCTAAATTTTTTAAATTTAATATTTTTTATTGTTTGTGGATGGAAGTGTTTTATGAGGGAAAACATGTGTTCAAAGAAAATAACTCTTTTCATGCTCTAGATATTTTCACATTTTTATTGATCTATTAGTTTTAAAGCATATTGACAAAACTCTAATTTTACTTTGCGTTATAACTTAACAAGCATCACATAATATCTATATTACATCAATAACTTACAACATCTTAGACATCATTAAATATTTGTTTACTAATCTCAATCATTCTATGAAACATTCTTTTGCAAGATCTAAATCTTGAATTAAATCTAACATTAATTAATTATCTTAATTAATCATTTACTTAAATTAAATAAAAATAATAATTTTAAAATTTTTTTAAATATATTTTAATTACAATAAAAATAACTTATGAGATATTATATAATGTAACACTTTGACAATATTTAGTATAAAATTTGAAGTTTTTTAAAAATATACAAGTAATCTAATTTTTAAAAATATTCTATAGGATATTGTATGGTGTGACAATATGTTAATATTAGTATAAATTTTTTAATATATTGAAAAAATAACTCTAAAATAAATGAACATCTAAAACATAACATATCAAGTATCAAATGATGTAACATCTAGACAGCTTGTAATCTTAAAAACAGTCTACTCTTTTTGTAAATTTTTATTGCACCATTCCCATATTAAAAAACATTTCTCAACTATTAATATAAAATTTTAATTTAAAACAGACCGAAGTTGCGCAAATTTCAGTGCAAGCCTTGAATGCTTAACATGACATCATAAATTCAGACAAATTAATTCAGACAAACAGAAACAATAATGAAAGGTATTGATGAAAGAATATTGTGGGCAACTGCATAAAAAAAGATGAATATAAATTCGGCGGTACCGGAAAATAATAAATATTCGAATAATTAAATTCACACGAGAATCAGAGGCTTCCATTGCAGCAGGAAGCTCTTCGCTTAGCTTATTTATAATGGCCGAACAATTGAAATTGCGGCTACAATGGAGACACAGTACTGGGAATCTATCCCTAATCAGTCACTCTGTCGTGACTGTACCAGAGAAGGATCCATGACGAATGAAAAGAATTGTAATGGAATGATGGATTTATGGACGAGGAGTACGGGTTTTGCCCCTGGCTGCACCACAGAGCAGAGCATTATGAGGAATGTCATATTCATCTCTCAATGATTTTACTGGAGATTTAACTCTCAGGTACGTTTGCTGACCCAGGTACTGCCTTTCCCATGTTTCTGACCTCAGATTCCACATTCCCGCGTTGTCTAAGCTTAGAAAAACGGCAGTCCATGACTTTGGATAGACCTGGAGGATTCAATAAGTTAAATGTTAAAATCTTTGGTGGTAAAATGGAATGAGATGTTCATACTTTGGAGCGTTGAGGTCTGTGGATTTGTACCTGTGTTGTGCAGCGAGAAACTGCGTCGAACAGATTGTAGCCCTTTCTGCTTGATTGAGTCCATTCTCCTCCGTCCATTCTGTTTCATCAAAATAAATGTGTTGTTTGTGTTAGTGCAGTGAAATTTTGGAAGATTGAGGGGAAATGAATGTTTAGGGCTTAAAATTGGTGGAAGCCATGTCTGTGTTTTAAAAGAGGGGTTTCAAATAAGTCAGGACATCTGAATTGAAATGGAGTAAATAGCATACATCTGAATTAACAGTTAGTGAGGCTTGAATTTGAGCAAGGAAAGAAGAACAATGGTTTTAGAGACAACCTAAGTAAGTAGAACAGAGCAAGTTCTCTGGCAGGCAGGGAGAGGATTAGGGTTAGGGTTTTGCTGTGGGTTTATAGGTGTTTTCACTGGGAGGTGGTGTGGTCCATGCTCTGGAATTTTTCTTCTGCCCTTCCAAACAATCAAGCCCCGAGCCACACTCAAAATCAAAATCGACGGAAACAGAAAACCAGTGCTTTCTAAATTCAATAAGGTCTGGTCCAATATTTGTAAGAAACATCTTTTGGGACAGATATTAGTGATAGGTTATTTCTGAAAAGCTGATTTGTGGCACCCAGGCAAGGAGCTCAATGGTTGAGTGGTGAAGCCACCTACTGCATGGTAAAGTGCTCTGTTCTGATAGTGTATGGGACAAGGGTTTGTGGCCATTCTATGTATCTTCTAAACATAAGTGACTTAATGCCAGAAAAAGAGTTCTACACCATGAAAGGGCTTGTGGGCATTCTATGTATCTTCTAAAATGAAGTAACTTAATGGCCTTAAAAAGAGTTGTACTCATGACAGCGGCAATCTTTCATTAGAAAAGGTCTAATGCAAAAATAGAACAGTGAGTTAAGGCATTGCAAAAATGAAAATTGTAATTTACCCTGCTACAAAAAAGGAATATCCATCCAAATGCCATGACTGCACGGTGTCTTCATAGTTCTGGAACACAATCTCAATGAAAGCCCTGTACTCTCCATTGATCACAGCAGTCTGGAGATATGGAGATCTACCATCAGGGCTGTCTGGAATACCACCCACGTTGAACACTCCACTAATATCATAGTAATCTGCAAGCTTCAATGGTGTGTTGGGAAGCTGGAAAGAAACACCATTTACTGCATAACGCTGTTTCCCATTGATTATGGCTGCAGCACTTGCGAGTTTCAGGGTTCGAGTAATGGTGATGTTGCCATAATGGTATGATCCCTGGGGATTAGGACGAGCTGCACTGGCTGTCAGGTTCCATCTGCACAACAATTCCATATAATTTTTTCAGAAATTAAAATAATATGGAATGCTATAAATCCCCAAGTTCTATATCTAAAACATATTTTCTATTGCCAAAATATTAGGGTGCTTCTCCCATCGTAAGACAATTATTCACTCGGTATTCCCATTTTTTAATGTTACGCCTCTATCCCATTGTCAGTGGCTTGTAAATTAAGACTACACTCGGATCTATATTTCTTTAGAAGAAAAATTAGCTCTTCAAATCTACAATATTTTATTTACAAACAAGAAACACTATCATATATCTATAATAGAAATTGCAGGAGATCATTTGATTTGCAAAATAACATAGGCCAAATTGGAATTAACTGCGAGCAGACATTATGCATTCGGAACCGTTTTTTAAACTGGAAAAATCTCAAAATGCTAAACCTCCAGTAAGAAGCAGGGCCAAACCTGATGGATCTTGCCTGGTTAAGAGACCAGTCAATCTGAATGGTGGGACCTCCCGGAATAGATCCAGAAACAGCCTTCTGAGAATTGCTGTAGCGGAAGATTCCATAACCCGTGATAATAGGACTGGTGAAACGAGAAGATGCAACAAGATAGTAGTCCTGGGGTGGCTGGTCCGCAGTTACCAGAACAGAGTAGCTCTGACCAACATGGATATCAAGAGATTCGTAGGTATTTTGGACAGTGTGAGAGCCCTCCACTTCAACAAGCTTCATTTTGTGCCCCTCAATCCTGAAGTTCAGAGAGGATGACAATCCTACATTTGAAATGCGAAGACGATAGGTTTTTCCTGCAAATCAACAGATATCAGAGGAATGTTTGCAAAGCAACCAGATCTAGCATATATTGAAGGCGTCACTTGCAAGAAGATCTCACCTTGATCCACTGTCAATGCATAACCATTTGGTCCTCGGCCATTGATGAGAACCCCATCAGGAGGACCCAGAGCTTTCCCGAAGTCAAGCGTTTTCCGAAGGATCTGTTCACAAGTATCATCAAATGGTCAACATGCACTGTAAGAAGCTGGACCTAACAGATTTCCTCAAAAGAATTAGGCTCTTCCACTAGTTTCTACAATGAACGCGAAATTTTCCTTTTCACTGTGGACCCGAGAACTTACAGTATGATTTCTCTTGTACCAGTCGCCTATCAGAACCGTAACATCACCATCAGGAGCAGGGAAAGGTACAGGGATCAGGGGCCTGCTAACAACTTTAAGTCCTCCGAAGCCTCCTGCTGCCTTATGGAAATACATTGACGGGAAGTAGAAATAGCTTCCTATCTGATCCTTCACCTGGAACTTGTATGTGAAGTTTTTCCCAGGTGGTATGGGACAATTGGTTCCAAAAACTCCATCTTGCCAGGAGTTTCTTCTCTGCTGTATCCCATTCCTGTAACAGAAAATTCATGTTGGTTCAATGTACTACAAATCGCCAAAAATCTCGCTGAGATTCAAACAACCATTAATGGAAAGAGTGCAGATTCAGAACCTACCATGACAATAGGAATTTCTGGTCTAAGTTATTGAATACATTGAGAATAATGTTGTCATTTGTCGTACTGTCAATATCAGGTCCGGGAAATTGTCCATTAATCAGAATTCCCTGCAACAAAATTAGAGATGAGTGATGTGCTTAGTCACCAATGACGACCATAGACGGAACGCATTAAAGAATATGTGAATTGGGAAAATCAGGGGGGTGGAAAAACACACCTGCTGAGGAACACCAAGAGGCCATATAGTACCATATGTAATATTCCAGGTAAAGAATTTATATGGATCTTCTGCCAGAGCAGAGGAACTGATGAATGCAATTATGAAATACACATGTGCAATGGAGCGCCACAAAGAACCCATTGTACTCTATGCTCCAAATCTTGATCTCACTACTTCTTTTCACAGTAGAATGGATGAGTTCCCTGTAATCTGCATGTTAAAAACCTCCACTCTGTCAGAAGACGATGCAATCAAACAATGCAGATGCAGCAATGTACCAAAGTTGTAACAAAAAGCAAAACGATTCATACATAAAGTGTTAAGGATCTGAACAAGTAGAGTCCAGATTGCGATACCCAACTAAACAATGCCTGGTTTCAAGGTCCCCGACCCCCCCCACCCTAATTTCTATAAACTACACTTACAGTGTTCTCATCAATAATCAAGAAAACAGCAAATGCATGACCCCAAATGAATAAAGTTATTCCATCCTTGTAGAGCAAGTTAGCAAAGATTCTAGATGACAACAGCTGTAAAGAGAACAGTTCTCCACTTTCCTCTGTTACTGGTATACCATACAAACAAGATGTATACACCTAATGCCCTTCAAAACACACAGAGATAAGACTTATCTGTGAACTTACATCTATGGAAGACCTTGCGATATCTGGACTATATGATTGTGCCTGTACCTGTCCTCAAAGCAAAGCCCAAGTACTGGTAGCAGCAAGGGCTATTTTGTCTTTGCCCCCTACACCAAAATATCACGCCACTTCTCACCCTTAAGAAGAAAGAGTCTCACAGCCCATGAGGATGGCAAATTTGGACTTCTATATATAAATGCCTAAAACCCAGTAAACCTTCACTTTAGCATTAATTTGTTCTCGCATTTTGTGAACTGATCTGGCCCATGCCAATCTGTAACGCGGCAAATATCATCAAATTTCTAGAGGGGGCCATGTTCTGCCATTCACCTTCCTTCCACGCCCCATCAGAATCAATAATTACACGGCGGATTCAAATTTCAAGCCTTACGGTATAAAAATTTTATAACAAAAGATCTAAATTCCCATTCAAGGGTTAATTTACCATACACCTGACTATTTTAACATGTGAATGCACATTTCCTATTTCATAAGGACGGTGTTGATGCATTCCGAACCCAATGGAATGAATCTGTACCTCACATAGTTTGGAATTTGTGCGGTACAGGAAATGTGTATATTCCAAAAAAGTCCTCTACTCACGTGGATTCCTCCTGTCAGAAAGCCCACAACTCCACTTCAATACAAAACTAGTTAAATATAAAAAATGTATTTGACCAAAAACTGAAAATGGATTCAGTGAATTATGGCAAGATGACGTGTGATTGATAGAAAAGAGAAATTATTATTGTTATCATTTTTTATTATTTAGGTTTATTTAAATACTCTAGCAATATTATGCTCTAACAATCAATAATAAGACAAGCCATGTGTAGTATAATGTGTGATATGCTTGACATCATGGCGTGTTCATCAAATAGTTATTGTTGGGATTCTATAAGTAATTAGATAGTTGTGACTATGTTAAAATTGTATGATAATAGTTCAATGTTTATATTTAACGATTGGTGGGATGGAACACATGAAAGAGGTTGTCTAATCATGGTGTGATATTTGATGCTTCAAGACATGATTGTGAGTTTGTACATTGAAATCTATTGATTGAGACAATAAGCAAAAGAGATTTTCGACATTGAATGTAGCTTCTTATAAATACAATTTCTATTGCCTTTATGATGGTGGATTTTTTCAAAAGAAAGAAAAAAATTAATGTATATTTGTGTCTCGTGTGAATATAGTTTGTATATTATCTCATGTTATTCCCTTCCTATTGCATATTGAACTATTTTAACACTCAATTTGTTCATTTTCTAATTTTTCCTTTTTTTATATTTTTCTTTTAGTATCTTTTCAATTGTTATTTGTTTTTCATATTTAGAATTTTTTCTCATCATCTTGTTTTTATTTTCATAATTTTGTAAAAAAAATCTCATTTTTTAGATCTTAGTTTCATTCTCACCATTTTAAGTTATATTTTTATTCTCCTTGCCTTTTTTCACAAATTATCCATTTATTTATTTATTTCTTCTTTGATTTTAATTCTATTATATATTTATTTATTTATATTCATTTATTTATTTTTATTCTCTAGTCAATTCTTACTTTCATTCTTTCTTAGATTCTAGAACCATCTCCTATCTATTTAGTCTTCTCCCTCTCTCCTATTTATTCATCTATGCACTTTAAATATTTCATCGTGAAAATGGATCATGAAGAATAATATGAAACTTTGACGAAAATAATTGCACACAATTTAAACCAAAAATCTATTATACATATAATATATATAATCATATTTGCAACACATAATTTTAAAGGATTTTGTATCTCAATCTATCAATCATCTACAATAGAGATTAAATTCTCATCAATAGTTATTGTTGGTGTAATTAAATATTCACTAATTACACTTTACCTAAGCGTACTCAGGATAATGCATTGCATAGTACTTTGCATACAAGACACCGGAGAGTTTGCACTTATATTTGCACATCATGTAGGAGAAATTCCACTTTAGGTGGTGTTAGTTGTTATCACATTCCAATTTATGGGTGAGATCCACCTTTAGTGCACGTATCACATTATCATCCTCCACATGTTGCACATACTTCATTGAATAATGAAGGATGATCCACCTTTGGGGGACATGTGATTCCACATTGTGCGAGTGAGAACTTATCTACTCCTTATCGTAGTCTCTTATTGCCTTGCCTATATAAACATATCTATTATGTACATTTTCATTATGCCCATTATCAATATTACCATTCTTGCATCTTAATGCAATTGTCTTACCATTCTCTTGTGGAAGTTATCTCGGTCTTTCATTTGATCAAAGCTTCATTAATTAGCTGATAGGCTATTTGTGGGAGCTTCACTCCATGAATAATGATTTTTCTTCAAAAAATTGTTCGTTGTCCTTTTTAATATATATATATATATATATATATATATATATATATATATATATATATATATATATATATATATATATATTAAATTTTCAAGTTTAAATGTTATGTAATTGGTTAAAGATGATTTGTTAATTTTAATTTTTATATTTCTTTAATTAATACTAAGATGATTATTTATTTATTATTTTAGAAATTTGAAGATATTATCTTTGTTAATTTTTGTTTAAATTTAAAGAGTTTTTAAAATATTTTATTTAAATATATTAAAATTTTAATTTTAAAGCGAATTGAATTGATTTTAAAATATGTTATATTATAAAAAAATTTAATTTAATATTTTTGATTGTTTGTGAATGGAAGTGTTTTATGAGGAAAAACATGTGTGCAAGGAAAATGACGCTTTTCATGCTCTCGATATTTTCACATCTCTTATCTTGACAAATATTCACAAACTCTAATTTTAATTTACATTATAACTTAACAAGCATCACATAATATCTATATTACATCAACAACTTTCAACATCTTAGACATCATTAAATGTTTGTTTACAAATCTCAATCATTCTATGAATTCTTTTGCAAGATACAAATCTTGAATTAAATTTAACATTAACTAATTATCTTAATTAATCATTTACTTAAAAGGAAGTGCAAATTCGACCAAGGCAGGGGTGAATTTATCAGATTCAAAGGCGAATTTCCAGCTTATGTCGGGAATCCCACTCAAGTTTTTAGAAGGAATGAAAGATTGATTTGAAGATGTAATTATCCGTGTATGCTTCTGCATCTGAAGTTTCCAATTATTAAGTGATTAAATCAATATTTTCTAACATTAGAAAATTAGTCACCACTACAAGGTTTTGAACGTTTTCTTCGACAAAGTATAGGAGAGGGAAACAGCGAAAAGGAGAAGGCATTTGGCAGCGGGAATTCAAAGCAATATGCAGTGATTTTGATATATATAGGTAGCGATTTTTCCAGGCTTTGGCAATAATTCCTCAGTCCATGCATGCATCGAAACATCAACCAAAGGCAACGATTTTCCAATCCATTTGCTAGCGAAATTTGCCGGGGAGGATTTCGATCTTTCTAGGCCAAAAGGGAGGAATTTTTTTCAGATCTAGGGCAGTTTACAAGGCATTTGGCAATGATTTCTTTAAGGTAGAGTTCAGATCCGAAAATAACAAGGGAGAGTTTCAATTTTCTTGGGAAAAGAGGACATCCAAAATTCAGGTCTGGGGCATACACTCTCAGATTTTTGCAATTAAGGGCAAGATCTCAGTCATCAAGTAACCATTTCCAGAATTTATGAAAGTTGAAGTTCTGATTTTGCATGAGGGATTTCAATTTTGAAAGGCATAGAGATATTCAAAATTTTGCAAATTTGAGGTTGGCATTCATATTTTCAGGCATCCATTTCCAGATTTGCAAGCATCATGAGGCTCTGATTTTCAAAATTGGGGAAGTAAAGTTCAGATTTGAAGGCATCAAAGCTCAGATTTATCAATTTGCAAGACATCAAACTCAAAATTTTCATTTGGCAAGGTGATCAAGTTCAGATTTTGTGATCAGATTCAGATTTTCATCAAGATAGAGGCATCAAATTTGAGGATAGAAGGCAAATTTAGCAAGCATAAGGTTTAGATTTTTTCATATTGTGCAATTTCGGAAGAGTGAAGGAAGATATCATCAAGCAAGAGAGGCAAGCACTCAGATTTCTTTGCCCAGCCAAACCACAAGAACAAAGCACTTTTGAAATATTGCGAATCATGCGAAAATGAGAAAGGCACGCATTCAACGAAGGATAGCTTTGCATAATCGACAAATCAACCTAGGGCTTATTCACCATAGTCGCTCATCGGCTAAACCATTGAGCTCTGGTTCTACTCTGAGCAAAACATATGCAAATGCTGATTCATCTAAAGCCTCACCACCTAGCAATGGCACTGATAAGGTCTTTACTAGATATTGTTTTAACTGTTGGCTATACGGCCACAAAAAGGCAGAATGCAAAAAGCCGGAGGAGTGACAACATCCAACCTACGATCATTTGAAAGATTTCATTACTAAACAAAAAGAGAGGAGCCTATGGGAATCTATGCAAAATGATAAATCTAGGGTTTCGAAACCTATTACAGAATCCATGGCTAACAATGGAATCCCTTCATTGAGCAAGGAATCAAGGCCTATTATCTTCTCAATCCAATCTTTGGACAGACAATTGAGCTTCTATGCTAAGACCAAGTATGCAAGAAAGGATCTAAGCTACGGGACCGCCAAAGCAGATAAACCTGAGTATAATCCATTATACAGACCCGATGAACCCCAATCTGCTATGGGGGAAGGCATGATTTCATCTGATCAAGCGCCTCCCATGAGCATAATGAAACACATCTCTGCATGGCAAATGGTAAAAAGTAAGAAAAAGGTAAGGAGACACTCTCCATCTCCTAGTTATCATAGCATTTATATGCAAAATTCCTTTGATTTGCTTAGGGAGGCTGATAAATGCAATGAGTCATACACACCCCCGCACAAAAGGGTTGGGGATTTGGTGGATAAGGGCTATAGGGCTCGACATCACAATAAGGATGTCTCCCATCCTACAGCCAAAAAACCCTACCCTCCTCACCACAGAAGTTTGGAAAGCCACTCATCACTCAAAGTTAATAATAATCTGAATAATCATATTTTTAACAATGACAAGAATCATAATGATTATAAGAAAGCAGCATACACACCTCCTCATAGGCGGTATAGTCATCAGAAGCCAGGTAAGATAAATTTTGGTTTGCACTATGATACAATCATTATAGATAATGATGATATTCTGCAGTACCAGAAACACCTTGCAGAAATAGGTTTGATATGCTTATGGAATGGTACGGGCATCTCTGTCAATGATTTAATAGAAGGTTTGATAGATCAACTTCCTAAGGAGGTAAGTATATCGCTTCTCATGGAAAATTTCATTTATATAGAATGCAATAATAAGGATCTAAAAAATAGCATTATGGAAAAGAATGATATTAAATATAGGAATAGTGCTTTCTCTTTGTTTAACTGGGTACCTTTGTTTAATCCAATGCATTTAAAGGATTTCAAAGTTGAAAAAGCTATTTCGCTTAAAAATTTGCCTTTGGAATTAACTAGGAAGGAGGTTATCTGTAATATAGGCAATAAAATTGGTAGATTCATTAGGATTGTTGAATCTACACTTAAGCAGGGTGATAAAACAATCATTGTTGAAATGAATTTTCATCAGAAACACATTTCTCCTATTCAATTACGTTTCAATTATAATTCGGTCATAGTTAATCCAATAATCTCAGAAAATTTTATTGAAAAGAACACAGATCCTCCTAAAACACAGAAAAATGCAAATTTGCTAAATCAACTAAAGAGGGATGTGGAGATTCATTTTTGTAATGACAAAGGAGGCTTCTCAATAACTCCCATAAGGGACCAAGAACTAGACAGACCCTCTCCATCACCCTTGCCTATGAATACTGCTGCATGTCTGAAAAGTACAACAATCACTCATTCCCAGAAAGAAGAGGAAGACACTTCTCCTCTCATGACCATTGAAACTAAAATGATAGAGGCCAATAATGATAATCCTGATACTCACAGCATAATAGGATTTTCTGAAAATGAATCTCATGTCAAAACCGCAAATGGAAGTTATCCTACCTCCCCTCTGTCACCTAGCAGTACTAAAAAATCCCCCCAGAGGGATATCAACTGCATAAGAGAGAATCAACCATTAAAAGAACTAATATCAGAACCACTTATTTGTGAACAAGAAGTTAACATAATCACTAAGTACTTAGCTGACTCAGTGACTGATGAATCAATTAACCTTTTCATTGACAAAATTTGTGATAAAGATGAATTGCTATTACAAAAAAAACTACTGATAGAAAAGATTATTGAGCTCCAGAAGGAGGAAACTCCCGAAGAAACTCCAATAAAACATCAGATTCAAAAAGATAATACATCATTATCTATTCCTTTGGAAATGGAAATCCTTAATAAGGAACTTCCAAAAGAAATAGAGAATATAATAGAGATGTTTGGAGAGGATATTATAGACCAAGAAGACTGTCCTAATCTTTTAGAGGAAGTTCAAAAAGACTTAGATCAAGAGGCAATGGATATTAACCAGGATATTCTCATGGATATCCTTGAAGCCAACAAAGAGGCTATTGTTGGTTTATTCGGGATAACCAATGAGGATAGGCAGCTCAGAATTGCTATCAATAGGGGTGGTTTAAGCACCCCCAATATTAATAAAATAAAAAAGAAGAGAGGAAGGAAGTCCTCATTTGAATTAAGAAACCTTGCTGGAAAAGCCAGCAATCAACAAAAAATTGTTGACATTCTGCACATTGGGAAGGGGAAGTGCCTTCCCCAGGACCAATGAAAGTTACTACTTGGAATGTTAGGGGTGTGAACGCCCCTAACAAACAAAGATTAGTCAAAAGATACCTAAAGAATTTTGAATCAGAAATTATAATGCTTCAGGAAACTAAGTTAAGTAAGGAAGAGAGTATTAAACTTAGCAACAAACTAGGAATTTGGAGGTCTGAGTTTGAGTTTTCCAAGGGTGCCTCTAGTGGCCTAGCTGTCCTATGGGATCTTAGGAAAGTCCTAGTCACTATTTTACACAAACACAACAATTGGATGGCGGCAGAAGTTAGCAGCCTTAAATCTAAACTAAAATTTATGCTGACTAATATTTATGGTCCTATTTCGAATGAGGAAAAATGGAAGGTCAAGCAAGACATTTAAACTTTTCTCCAATCAAACAGAACAGTTACTCATATACTAGGTGGCGATTTTAACGCTATCTTAGACACAAAAGAAAAATTTGGAGGTTCCCATTTTATCTCACAATCTCAGAAAGACTTCAACATTTGGGTGACAGATAACCATTTAATTAGTATTAACACTAATAATGGAATTTACACTTGGAATAATAGAAGATCGGGCTTCAACCACATAGTAGAAAAGCTGGACAGATTCTTGATCAGTGGTAATTCCAATCCCGTGAACCAACTAGTTAATGCGAAAATTCTCCCTGAGGCTGGCTCAGATCACTTCCCAGTCAGACTCACAATTATAAAAAGCTGTAAACCTCACAGAAACCCCTTCAAATTTGAGTTTATGTGGTTTCAAAACCCGGAATTCATTAATCTCTTGGAACAATGGTGGAACCAAATCTCAATTAAAGGATCTAAAATGTATAGTCTAGTGGCTAAATTAAAAATTATTAAAAATAAAGCACTGGAGTGGATTAAGAATAACTTCAATAATATTTTTATTGAAAAGACCAACATCGAACAAGAATTAGAAGATCTAAATAACGAAGTAATAGATAAAGGAATGAATGAATGTAGTTATTTGAAGGAAAAAGAACTTATGGCCAAATATAATGCAATTCTTCTTAAGGAAGAAATCTTTTGGAAATAGAAATCAAGAGAAACTTGGTTAAAGGAGGGAGACTCCAACACAAAGTTTTTTCATAACTCAACTAACTTTAAAAGAAGTGTCAATAGAATTTCAAAAATTAAAAACAATGAAGGTCTCCTCATCGAAGACCTAGAACAAATTTCAACAACATTAGTGCAATTTTATCAAACCCTCCTCAATAATAATGTCGAGATCAACCCAGAAGCTCAAAATGAAATGTTAAAAGCAATCCCCAAATTAATATCAGAAGTAGATAATAAAATGATTAATGGAAAATTAACTTTAGAAGAAGTAAAGACTGCGGTCTTCCAAATGCACCCAGAGAAAGCACCTGGACTAGATGGATTCCAAGATGGTTTTTTCCAAAATTGCTGGCATTTCGAGGGTAATGAAGTCTGGCAAGCTGTGGAAGCTACCAGAAATTTGGGCTCTTTACTATCTGAAATCAATAACACCTTCTTTACTTTAATACCTAAGAAAAATGAAAGCACGGAACCAAGGGATTTTAGACCCATTTCTTTATGCAACACTATCTATAAAATCTTATCTAAATGCTTGGAAAATAGACTCAAGACACTTCTCCCCATTATCATCTCTGAAGAACAGACAGGTTTCGTAGCCAACCGTTCTATTCTAGATGGTATAATTATAGCCCAATAATTAGTACATACTGCCCAAACTACCAAGATTCCTAGCATGCTTATTAAAATAGATATTCAGAAAGCATACGATAAAGTAGATTGGACTTTTCTCTGCAAGTGCCTAGTGGCCTTTGGCTTCTCAAAACAATGGACAAGTCTTATCTTCAACTGCATTTCCATTCCCAAAATTTCAATTCTAATTAATGGCACTCCAGAAGGCTTTTTTAGTATTTCGAGGGGCATCAGACAAGGAGACCTACTGTCTCCCTTCCTATATGTGATTATGGCTGAAGCTTTAGGAAGAACAATTAGTAAGAGACATCTGGAAGGTAGTATTATAGGTTTAAAGGCATCGAATAATGTTCCTAACATTACTCATCAACAATTTGCTGATGACACCATTCTCCCAGGATCAGCTTCGGTATCCGAAGCCAAGGCCTTTGAAGATACCCTCGACCTTTATATGAAAGCGTCAGGTCAGCAGGTAAACCCAAATAAATCAGAAATCTTTTTTCTCAATACCACTCCAATAAAGGACAAGGAAATTTGTAAAGTGTTTGGTTATAATGTTGGGAAGTTTCCCTATAAGTATCTAGGAATCGAATTAGACAAAGGCACCCTATCCTCCAAAGTCTGGCAACAAGTGCTTGTTAAAATCCAGAACAAAAGGAGCACATGGAAAGGTAGGTGGCTTACAAAAGCTGGCAGAACCACCATGATCAAATCAGTACTCTCAGCCATCCCCACGTATCAAATATCTATTCTTCCCCTCCCGGTTAACGTCAAAAACAACCTAGACAAAGTATTTAGGGACTTCTACTGGCAAGGCTCTTCAGAAGAGAAAAAACTAGCCTTAATTAAATGGGAATCCCTTTGCAAACCAATCTCTAAAGGAGGTCTGGGTATCAAAAACCTTCTATGGAAAAACAAAGCCTTGGGTGCTAAGCTGATTTGGAGATTATACAAAGAATTTAATAGTAAATGGGCCTCAATTTTACTAAATAAATATATACCAAACACAGATCCTATTAACATTTTCAGAGTCCAATCTCACGTTAAAGGATCTAGGATGTGGAACTTCATCAAGGACTCCAGAGGAATCATAAACAAATTTCTCACTTGGGATGTAGGTAATGGGGAGAAAGCTTTATTCTAGGATGACTCATGGGCAGGCCTTCCCATCTTGATTTCTCTAGGTTTTTCCCCTAACTTCATAGAAGAATGTAAAAATAAGATTGGACTGTATCTCTCAAATTATCTAAGCTCGGATATGGATCTTCCTTCAAAACTCATAGATACCGACACATTTTCAATTACAGAAAGCCAGAGACTTTTCACTATTATTAAGGATAGAGAAATCGTTCTTAAAACCAGACCTGACAAGTTGATATGGGCTGGATCGAACAATGGAGAATATTCAGTCAAAGAAGGCTATAAGACTATACTAGCTGTGCAGAAGATGGATAATTTAGATATGCCTCTAAACCTTTGTTGGAATAAAACATGTCTCCCCAAAGCTAGGATGTTTCTTTGGGCAGCCATGCAAAGGAAGATCCTCACCGCAGATAGAATTACCAAACTGGGGTTCGAAGGGCCATCCCAGTGCGTTCTCTGTGAAAAGCACACTGAGGATGTTGATCACCTTCTCCTTAATTGTGAATTCACACAGCAGTGCTGGAATTGGTTATTGCTATGTCTTGGTTGGAAATCCGCCTTTCATATGGATCTCTTGAGTACACTTAAATCTTGGCCAGCTTTATATAAAGATAATCTCTATAGAGATATATGGATTGTAGCCCCTTCCATTTTAGTTTGGGAAGTCTGGAAAGAACGTAACATAAGAATCTTTACCGGGGAAAGAATAGAATGGAGATCACTCATTAATAAAATAGAAATATCAATCACAGAGATAATTAATACCTCCCTGAGGGACCAAGTCTGCTATGAGGAATCATTCAAAAGTTGGGACAACAAAATTAGATTGAAATGGCCTAATTTGTAGGTACCACCCCTTTATGGGAAAGGAGGAAATAAAACTAAAATAGATCATGCGAATTGCAAATGGATTCCTCCAAATGTGAGTTGGTACAAACTAAATTTTGATGGGGCATCAAGGGGAAACCCATGAGCTGCAGGTATCGGTGGAATCATCAGAAATTGGAATGGAGAAATTATAGCTAGTTTCTCCCATCCCATCAACCCTACCACTAACAATATGGTAGAGTGCAAAGCAGCTTTGGCGGGCCTAAAGTTGTGTAAGGATCTTAATATAACCAAACTTATTATTGAAGGTGACTCTCAGATTATAATCAACGCTATACGATCTAAGAAGACTCCTAATTGGACTCTAAATGCTAAAATAGAGGAAATAACTTTAATATTAGATAGCATCCCCAATTATGAAATCAAACACACTTATAGAGAAGGCAACACTGAGGCTGATAAACTAGCAAATCTAGGTGCAGAAGGCATGATAACTCTAAATAAATTCACACCTCACCTCCGGGATATACCTAGTTAAAATTACTCTCTAAATATTAGACAATAACTTAAGAGGTAAATATATAAGGATATATAAGGTTTATATCCTTCTTGTTATGATGATAGGAGTAAGAGGTAAATAATGTTAGAGGCAAACTTTGCCATTTCCTTTTAGACATTGTAGCTCCACATTCCTTTAATTGCACCACTTGAATTGATCGTTGGTCACATGATCGCA
Organism: Chamaecyparis obtusa; assembly: GCA_027943335.1. Classification (NCBI taxonomy): domain Eukaryota; kingdom Viridiplantae; phylum Streptophyta; class Pinopsida; order Cupressales; family Cupressaceae; genus Chamaecyparis; species Chamaecyparis obtusa. Next base: position 531,379 of record BSBK01000661.1, read on the forward strand.
TGAGCCTAAAAGGCCACATGTGATCATGTGACTAGCCACTTAAAACTATCTTTGCTGCGACATCAGACATCTGGGCTCGCTAGACCTGCCTCCTGTACCCTGTGGCCCAACAGGAGCCAACCTCATCACCACCTGATGACCCATCGTAGGCCCTGTACTTCGCCAGCCATTGAGAAGTGGACACGCCACCTCCTTAAGGCCCACCATTGGAGTTTTGTAGTCCTTTGTTGATCGTCAGATTATCATGTGACCAGCATAGAATGTTTTCTTCTTGACTGTTGGCAGTTTGTCGCAGGGTCGCATGTGGTTAGAAGGCCGCATGCGATCATGCAACAAATCGTAACTTCTTACCCTTAACTGTGTGTTGGGCCTGCGGTATTATAAAGAGCTAGGTGCTAGATGTAACCCCTAGTCACATGATTGTGTATGCACCCAAAAATGGTCGCCTAGGCTTTGGGCCCCATTTATTCAATTTATCAATCCTGAATCATTTTTATCAATAATCAATATTTTCAACAATATCAATTTCTTGATTAAATCGTAAATTCGATCATATATTGGATTTTTATTCTATGGGCTAACCATTTATCCTAATTCTTTATTTAATTAAAAGGAATATTTCCTCCCCTTTTAATTAAATAAAAAAGCCCCACTTTCCTCTTATCCTAAGTTGCACAAATAAAGTATTATTCATATTTTATAAAAAGGAGAAAAGCACTTTTTGTCTCATATGGACATAAAGTCAACTCTTATTTTCCTATTGGAGGATATGTGTGCACATGGATTGCTCCTCTTTCAAGCTCCACCATTGATTAAGACTTTTTGCCTCTTAATCTCCATGGTCCATTTCACCTCATTTCTTATAAAAAGAGAGCTCTCTCCTTCATTTGCATATACCATATTTTTATGATAATGTTATGCTGCAGGTTTTAGGTGCATTTGGAGCTTTTGAAGATATTGAAGACTTGCTTCATTTCATTACATCATTTAGTTGCATATTTCCTTTGCTTAGTTTGCATGATCATGGCATATTAGCTTAGTTTCCTTTTATGCAATAGAGTAAGTTCACATAGTCTAAATAGGAGGCATTGTAACACTTGTTATTTCCTTTCATAGATTAGTTGCATTGTACTTTCCTTTCATAGCTTAGATTGCATTCTCATTTAGATTTGCATTGCATTGCATATATGATTCTTGGAGATATTGGCATTGTTGCCCTTGTCTTCACTTGAATCTCTCATTGTATGGTTGACTAGCAAGGTCACAAGCTTGTAGCTCTAGCTGAGAGCAAATACATCATAGTCCCTTGCAACTCCATGCATAGAGAGCTATGAGCCGCTTTGTGAGGCCTCATTCTTGAGCAACCTTGCATGTAATGGTTCATAGAAGTGCACCATTTTAGTGTGTACATTTCTGGCGCCCACCATGGGGCAGAGTAGATAGGCTTTGTCCTTTGTTTCATTTGCATTTTCATCATTTTTCAGATTATTTGTTGGAGATTTTGCAGTTTTGGTTTTCTGTCTCAGAATATCACATGATACTTCTCAGAAATATCACGCGATATACCTTTGTATAGTGGTGCGACACTTCGCGTGATAGAAGAATCGCCCGCCAGTACTGAGGTATATCACCTGGCATCGTGCAAAGTATCGCCCGCCCATAGTGCAGAGTATCACCCAGACTGAGGTATATCGCGCGACTATAGGAAACTATGTCGCGCGATACTGGTGAAGTCTGCAGTATATCGCCTGATCTGGCAGAGATCTGCATTTTCAGTTTTATCATCCGAATTTGATCATTTTAGTTTGCTGGTTTATTTTACTGTATTTAGATAGGTCTAACCTACATCTTTTAGCTTGAATCTATCAGTTTATTGCATATTTACATTTGGATTTTGATTTTGCTAACCTTGTTGGTTTAACAAGTTGTGTTTGTAGGTGCTCTCATTGCTTGAAATTTGCTAAAAATGCATGTTAAAGAGGGCTACTAATAGTTTTTGCAGGGCTGCCCAAGCATAAAAAAAAAAAAAAAAATCTTGCTTGTTTATTTGCTTTCCTTTTAAGTGTGGCAAAAACTAGTTGTTTCATTTATTAGGCACTTAAGATCTTGTTGTAGGAATTCTTGGGTGGTAGGAGAAGTATGCTCTTCACCATTTTGGTGAACCAGAAAATCTTGACCCATCTTTGAATTTTGAAAATAAGAGGGTAAATGAACTTTTCTTGGTGTGTTTGGGAGAGATTCTTGAGATAGGGGAGTATGCTCTTCACCCTTGTGGTGAACCAAAAACCTTGAACCTCAAGAGTTAATCCACTTTTTGTTTAGCTTTAGAATCCTTTAGCGGGCCTGCTCTTGAGCAATCAAGAGGAACAACTCAAGTGGGGACAACCTTGTCATCATTTTCCTTGGTGGCAAGTGATTCCAACTCACTATAATCTCAAGGCTATCAAGGAAACCAAAAACCTTGGTAGACATAACACTTATCTTCGTTTGATGTGAGTAGCTCATGGGATTGCGACCATGGGGAAAACATTGGACAAGAATGCTTAAGGTACTCTTGAGGCCGCAAGGTCCTAGTCCTTTATGAGGAGCAAGAGGGGTGTTGTGAACGGAAATCCTTATTAAGAACCATTAGATATAAGCCACCTTGTTTAGCCACTTATTTTCTTAGTGTAAGGATTGATCCAAGTGGTTTACCCGGATCACCTTAAGATACTCACCATATGTGTCCCTTTGGTTGTGTCATTTGACACTTCCACGACAAAGCCAACATCTCTTGTGGGTAACCATTTGGTGTGAGGCGAGGGGGCATCAAGTTGTGGGCTAAGTTGGTAAGCATTGAGCCTTGACTTTTTAGGATAGATTTGCTTGAATTGTCTTCGGTTGTGTGATGCCAGTGCAAACGTTCTTACATACAAACAATCGGTAGCATTCATAGGGTGCTTTTTCAATTCTGATATCACAAGTGTTTGTCTTGGCAAGGTTGCTTTTGCCCTTGTTTCAAGTGCTTGAGACATGTTTGATCCCTCACTGTTTGCAAACCTGCCAAAATTCTGTTAATATTGTGACTGAAATCAAAAACATCAACCCTCAGACTAAAATTTTTGACCAAGTAGACCCAAAAATGAAAATTTTACACAATTCTGGTCAAGAGTTGAACAATTCTGCAACAGTATCGCACTCTGTAAAGCCAAATATCATGCGATACTTCGCGCTTGCTAAAAATATCGCCTGCTTTGAAGAGAAATATCGCGCGATAGTTCACCCTTGACGGACTATCGCCCGACCTGCCTAGAGTATATTGCCCGCCAGTACTGAGGTATATCACCTGGCGTCATGCGAAGTATCGCGCGGTTATAGGTATATCACCCCAGTAGCCTGGAGTATATCGCCTAGTTAATTTCTGTCGTGCTTACAATTTGGTCAGTTTCAGTTGCTGTTAATCAGGTTAGGTCTTAGAGTAGGCTTCTTGCCCTGACGTTTGAGACCTGTCTTGACTCTAAATTTCTGGTTTTAGTCCTCCGGGATAGCATCATTTGATTTACGAAATCACTTTGAAATAATTGTCAAGTTAGAAGGTCATTCTTGGTGCCAAGGTTCATCTCTAAGATTGTTAGCTACATTCTTGGAAAATTTTAGTACTCTTATTGTCCAAATCGCTTTCATTTAAATCTCAATTTCAATTATCTTTTGGCCTAGTCCAACCTCCTGATTCAAAAGTGCAAGGGTAGTCACCCTTTGATTTGAAGCACCTCTTTGAAAGTGTTGGTAAAGCCCCTTTTTTCATCTTTTCATTTCTCTTTGGACAATAGAGAACTTTGATTATCCTAGTTTGGCGTTGACACTTTGAGAGGTCACCTTATCATTGAGAGTATCTTTCTTTCATGTTAGTTACAACAAGGTACCAAGTCAATCAAGGGAAGCAACCCCCTGTTGCCTTTAGCCATTTACCACCCATCAAGACTCGTCGACAACATAAGGGAAATGACCCCTTTTTGATCAATCTCCTAAGAGTGAATCTGAAGTTTGTTTTAATCCGGGAGGTAATCCTAGTGAAGTGAGCACCTCTTTTGTACCATTTTCATCAAGTATGGACATGAGTTACACTTTCACCCGACAACAAAGAGAAGCCATGAATCAAACTCTTGAGGACATCTTCCAACGACACAGAAGAGAGTATGGTGGTTCTTCTCATGCTAGTCCACCCGGGTCACCTCCCAACAATGCGAGGTATTTTGATGCTCACCAACGAGCTGAGAGCCATCATAAGCAAGCTCACTCAGATTCAGGGTCACAACACGAAGACCAGAACAACGAATCTAGTGATCACCACATAAACGCAGCCAATGCAATAAGGCATTCGAGACAATCCTCCCCACTTAAAGACACCTCTCGATATGCAAATACAAGATTGAGAAGCATTGAGAGGGAGAAGCAAGCCTATTTAGATGAACAGGCTGCTAAAGAGGAAAAATTCAAACAACTAGAGGAAGAGGAACGTGCGTTGTTGGATATACAGAAAAGAGTCACCCAAGAAGAAGAAGATAGACTCTACACACAACAACTCCAAAGCCAATTTAACGGGAGGGGAACCAATAGTGGGACCAACTCACCCCCATCTACCCCTTCACCAAGTCCTAGAAGAAGATCAAGGACACCCTCACGATCCCCAAGCCCTAGAGGAAGAAGGGTTTCAAGATATGACCATCATAGGAGACAGTCGTCTCATAGACATTCAAAGCATCCCTCCCAATGAGGACATCATGGCTCACAACATGGAGGAAGTTATGCTAAATTTGATCATATGGATTTCATGACTATGCAACAAGAACCATCCTTTCAAGCATATGTGGAGCAATATGTGGAACAAAACAAAGACCAATTCTTGGAAAGTCTTATTAACAAAGGCACTAAAGTTCGATATAATTTTGATGTTCACCAAAAGATCAAGAAACAGAGCCCTTCAACTGATGAGGTGATCTTACAAATGCAAAAGGATATAGACAGGATGAAGGCTCCCAAGAGCACGTTTCATTTGGACTCCATATGTCCTAACCACATTGACAAAAGTGTGGTGATGGTAGAATTCCCTAAGAAAGTTGAGTTCCCAACATATGACAAATATGATGGCACTGGTGACCCTCACGACCATGTTTGACAGTTCTACATAATGAGCTTTTCCTTTCACCATGAAGACTCCTACTTGATGAGATTATTCCCAAGGAGTTTAAAAGGTCAAGCCATGGAGTGGTTCACCAACCTTTCCCCTCCAGTAAAGACATTTAAAAAACTTGTCCAAAAGTTTGTTCAACATTTTGCTTACAACTTATCGAGGTCGGTCACAATGCTTGATTTGTGCAAACTCAAGCAAAATCAAGGAGAATCTTTTGTCACATTTTTACAACGATGGAGGCGATTGTGTTCAAAATACCCAAGGACAATTCCTGAGGAGGAGAGAATTGATATCATTGTGAGCAATCTAATACCAGAACTAAGGTATGAAGTCAAGAAAATCCCGTTTAATTTCTTTGATACTATGGTAGAGGTGGCATGTCGCATTGAGGATGTCCTAAAGGAACAAGGAATTTTGGATAAACCAACAAATAACAATAATAGCCAAAATAACAATACTAATGGTAACAAGGACAAAAAGAACTCTTATTGGAACAAAAACAAGCAAGTGGTCAACGACAGAGTTGTTGACTCATCTCAAGTCAAAAATAAAGGAGTTCTTAACCTCTCTCATGCAGTTCAAGCTATGAAGCTGCAAACATCTTCAACACAACAAGACAAACCTAAGTATCAAAGGAGATCTAAAACGGAGAAGAGATAATTTACTAAATTGGGAGAATCTTATGTAGATGTTTTTAAGACATTAGTTGCTCATAATTTGGCAAACCCACAGGATCCTACAAAACATCGTATACCGGATCCTTTACCTCATTGGTGGGATGCGAAGGCTTTTTGCGTTTTCCATAATGGGATTGGACATGACATAGAAAATTATTTTAAACTCAAGCATCTTGTCCAAGACCTTATTGAGAAAGGACAATTACAAGTTGATGGGTTAACCACTAATGCGGATCATAAAGCCTTTAAAGAGCCCTTGCCTAAATATGAGAAAGGAGAGAATTCTAAGAATGGCAAGGTGGCTATCAACTACACCTACACAAATGTGGAGAACGTTTTTAACATGCTTGAAGTTGTGGATGATAGTGTCAACATGGTGAGAGGGAAAAATCCCTATGGACATAATGTGGACTCAACTCCTATGACTGATGAAAGACCCGCTGTGGTGATAAGAGGTCCTCACTCACAAAGAAGGCCCCAGTCCCTCAATGCTGTCACTAGGGGCCAGGCCCAAGCTCCCATTGTTATCAGAGGTCCTAGCACTAGCAAGTCTAAGCAGCTCTTGTCCAAAGGCGTTCCTCCTAAATCTGCCGTTGATCCTAATTCCAATTATAATCTTATTGACCAATTACAACGTACACCCGCGCAGATATCCATTTTTGAGCTTTTAGAATTATCCCCTAAGCATAAGCGTGTCCTTGAAGATGCTTTGCGAGCAGCCAGTGTCCCTAACAACTTAGATATTGATCAATTCCAGAATATGGTCAACCATTTGGCTAGCCCTCATTACCTCACCTTCTCAGAAGAAGATGACAAATCCATCAGTCACCCACATAACTTGGCCTTACACATCGAAGTCATGATTCATAAAACCCATGTCAGGTGTGTACTGATAGATGGGGGTGCGGGGCTCAATATTTGTACCATGAGTTTGTTGCTGGCTCTAGGATATTCTAAGAACGTCATTGACACAAGGAAAAAGATCACGATCAAAGCATATGATGAAGTAGAAAGAAGTTCTAAGAGATTGGCCATTTTGCCTATTCGTATTGGTCCAGTAGAAAAGGATATCTTATTTCAAATTGTTGATGTTGGACCTTTAGCCTACAACATTTTGCTAGGTAGGCCATGGATTCATGAAATGCAAGCAGTCCCATCAACATATCACCAGTGTGTTAAGTTTCCCCATAACGGTGTAGAAATTTGCATCCCTGGAGATAGTGCCTTGTCAGTTAATAACATTTCTGCAGGATCACATGTACCTTTGAATAGGGAAGCTGATAGTCCTAGTAGTTCACTTGAACAATGCAAGCAGAAGTTTAAGACCATAGATCTTGGGATGGGAGATTATAAAATTGATTCTTTTACAAAAATGCCAATCTCTCCTAGGTCTTATGGGAGACCATCACCAAGTATGAAACCTTCGTCATCAACAATGACACTATTTGAAAAATTTGTTGAGTCTTCGGTCCCCATTCAGGAAGAGAAAGAGGAAGTTGTCGTAAGGGACTGGATCTATCACGAGGAAAAATACAAACACAACGAGAATTTTGCTCCTTCACCTGAAGCTTATGGGAGAGGGTATACACTGGTTAAGAATATGGGGTATCTTGGATATGGTCCCCTTAGTCATAGGCTGGATGCTAAAGCTGAGCCTCTTGATCATGCTCTTTTTGGACGAAAGAATAAGTCCACGGTTGGCTTAGGATTTGAGAATAAGAAGAAGAAAGGTGTCCCTGTCCCAGCTGCGACAGACAATGACAGTGGCTCAGACTATACGCCTGATCTTTCTAATCAACAAGATGTGTCTGATGATTGGGTGCCCTCAACAAATCTCCTTTGGGGAGATTCCACAGATTTGATACTTAACAGTCCTACTATCCCAGCTGCGACGGATAGTGACTGTATGACTGCTAGATCGATAATGGAAAGTGTTGCTATCCTAGCTGCGACGGATAGTACCAATGCTAGCACTAGAGAGGGGGAAACCCTTCCTAACCTTGAGGCTTCTACATCACGAGGCCCAAATGATGACTCAGACACAGATTCCCATGAATATGAATGGGACTCACTTTCAGATGCAACAGTTGACTTAGACATAGATATTGTCCATGCTTATAGTACCCAACCCAATGCGGCCAACGATCCTAGTGTAGGACTAGAGGATTGCACTCCTCAAATTGCCTTAGTGGACGACGCTTCGTTTGATAGGATGAATCCTAATTTGGGTATCTTAGGAGAAGACTTGATGAACTCCGATTATATGGTCACCAGAGATGACACCTTTCGTATAAACAACATTGAACCAGTCATTGACCTACCCCTTGTTCACTTTGACCTAATTGATTGGTCTCAACGCCATCAAGAGCCTATATTCCTCACTTTTTAGAATGATTACGAAATTGCCTGCTATCTGAATGCTCTTGAACCCGTGGCTTCTTCCACCAGTGAACCAACAACCAACATGACAGAGCCTGATATTAAGTACCTCAGTCTAAAAATAAAAGAGAAAGAAAAAAAGAAAAAAAGGTCTAATGGCGAAAACCACTTTGTGGCGGTATCAGAGCCAAAAATAGTAAAAAGAAATGACGTATCCAAGGGTGAAAACCTCTTTGAGGCGCCTAAGGATGGGGTACTTAATAACTTGCCGAGTTATTTCTAGGATAGATCATCAGTATTGATTGAGCCAACAAAGCCAGTCAATTTGAACACAGAAGAAACTCCTCAGATAGTCCATCTTGCTCAGTCTTTATCCGAAGAAGAGACCAAGGCATATGTACAATTTTTACAAAAAAAGAAAATTAATTTTGCATGGACCTATTCAGACATGCCAAGGCTTGACACAAACCTTATAATGCATCACTTATCCATAGCCCCAGGAGTCAAGCCAGTGAAACAGAGACTCAGAAAAATGCATCCACATGTAGCTCTCCTTGTCAAAGCGGAATTAGAAAAACTTTTGAGAGCTGGATTCATTAGAGCCATCGATTATGCAGAATGGATCTCAAACATAGTACCAATTTCCAAACATGATGGGTCCATTCGTGTATCCACAGATTTTAGAGATTTAAACAAAGCATGCCCAAAGGATGATTTTCCACTTCCAAACATTGACATGATAGTGGACATGACAGCGGGCTATGACATATACTCTCTAATGGATGGTTTCTCAGGGTATAATCAAATCAAAATAGCTCCCGAAGACCAAGAGAAAATAGCATTCACATGTGCATGGAGAACCTATTACTAGAATGTCATGCCATTTGGATTAAAGAATGCAGGAGCAACCTACCAAAGAGCTATGACCACTATCTTTCATGATATGATGCACAAAAACATGGAAAATTATGTGGATGATACCCTGGCAAAATCAAGAAAACGGGACACACCTCGATGATCTGGAAGTAATTCTAGATCGCATGGAACAATTTCAACTCAGATTGAATCCAAAGAAGTGCGCATTTGGTGTCACCTCAGGAAAACTTTTAGGATTCATAATATCAGCAAAAGGTATCGAGGTTGATCCCGAAAAGGTTCAAGCAATTCTAGATATGCCACCTCCTCAAAATATCAGCCAAATGAGAAGTCTTCAGGGACGTCTTCAATCAATTAGGAGGTTTATTTCTCAGCTTGCAGATAGAGCGCAACCCTTCAACAAGACATTACATAAGGGTGCTTCTTGTGTTTGGAACGAGGATTGTTAAAAGAGCCTAGATTAGATCAAACAATACTTGGCTAATCCTCCGATTCTAATGCCTCCTATTCCAGGGAAACCATTGATCCTATATATTTCAGCTACAGATACTTCCCTGGGGGCATTGTTGGCTCAATCAGATGATACTGGGAAAGAACGGGCCATATACTATATCATCCGTACTCTAGTCTCCTATGAGATCAATTACAATAATATTGAGAAGTCTTGTCATGCAGTGGTGTTTGCTTCTCAAAAGTTGTGCCACTACATGCTTGCTCATACCATACATTTGGTGGCAAAAATTGATCCTCTTAAATACTTGCTTAGTAAGGCTGCCCTCACGGATAGACTTGCTAAATGGATGATGGTCCTAACTCAATTTGACATAGAGTACGTTGAAAGGAAGGCCATAAAAGGGCAAGCTATTGCTGACCAATTAGCTGATTTTCCAATTCAGGATAGTATGCCGGTCCAAGTGGAATTCCCAGACGAACACATCTTGTATACGACTGCTCGCACTTGGACAATGTTCTTTGATGGTTCCTGCATGCAAAATGGATCAGGTGCTGGAGTATTATTTGTTTCTCCACATGGGTACAACATTCCAAAGTCTTACAAACTTTTATTCCCATGTACAAATAATATTGCAGAATATGAAGCTTTAACCAATGGCTTGAGAATGGCTATAGAATGGAACATCACAGAGTTACATGTCTTTGGGGATTCCCAGTTAATCATCAACCAAGTCAATGAGGAGTATCAAACCAAGGATGACAAATTGATACCCTACAAAAAGATGGTTGATTCTTTGAGACGCTACTTCACCTTTGAGATGTTTCAACAGATCCCTAGGATAGAGAACAAAGCTGTAGATGCCATGGCCACATTAGCTTCCCTTCTTCAGTTGGAGACATATGAATCCAGATTTGAATTCCTGGTGGAAGAGCTACACCATCCCATCTTTGACTCGTCTAAAAGTCATGTCATTTGTGCCATTGTCACACATGAGTCTTCCCGATATGGTGCTATCTATTCATATCTTCGTGATGGCATCATTCCTGACACATTCAACCGCTCTAAACACTGAAACCTCATCCGTAACGCCTCTTGCCACACCCTCATCTCTGGTGATTTATATAGGAGGGGTTTAGATGGGACGCTCCTTAGGTGCTTGGAAAAGGAGGAATCCAACCAAGCGTTAGTTGACATCCACGAGGGCATTTGTGGTGGACATTCTAATGGTCTTGCCATGGCCCGAAGATTGCTTAGGGTGGGATATTCTTGGCCCACAATGCAGATAGACGCAGTCACCTTTGCTAAGTCATGTGAAAAATGTCAGAAACATGAAAACCTGATTCATTCTCCAGGTAGGGAGCTGATCCCTTCTGTTTCTCATTGGCCATTTCAGTGCTGGGCCTTTGATCTGGTTGGGCAAATTCATCCCAACTCCTCAGGTGGACATAAGTTCATTATTACTGCCACTGACTACTTCACAAAATGGGTGGAAGCTGTGCCACTTTCTGTTGCTTCAGGGAAGACCATCTCTTTGTTCATCTTGAATCATATTATTTGTCGATTTGGAGTGCCTTCTGAGATCATTACTAACAATGGAGGTCAATTCAAGAATAAGGACCTAAAACATTTATGCAAAAAGTTTAAAATCAAGTAACATTGGTCCTCCATCTATTTTCCACAAGGAAACGGACAGGCAGAAGCTTCTAATAAAACCATTCTTAAAATTCTTCATAGGACAATGCACAAGAATGGTAGGGATTGGCACTTACAAATCAATCCAGCACTATGGGCTTACAGAACAAGCATTCACACACCTACAGGAGCCATTCCTTTTTTCTCACCTATGGCGCTGAAGTGGTATTGCCTTTAGAAGTCGAGATACCATCACTTAGAGTCTCACTCAAAGGTTTGATTACAGATGAGGATTACCGCGCCATGAGGTTACAGGAATTAGAACTTCTAGATGAGAAGCGTAAGGCTTCCTTTGATCATATGAGAGTGTATCAGAAGCGTATGTCCAAGGCATTCAACAAGAAGGTTCGCCCTAGAGAATTTCAAATAGGTGATCTTGTTTTGCGAGAGAACCCGAAGAACCAACAGAACAGAGAACAAAAGGGCAAGTTTGAACCTAACTGGCTTGGACCATATGTCATCACAGTTGCTTTTGGTACCGGTGCATATTTACTGTTAGATCCCGATGGAGAACAGCTCCCTAATCCCATCAACATTATGCACCTCAAGAAGTTTTATCCTTGATGCCCATTCTGTCTGGGGGCATCCCTTGTACATATTTTATGATCCTGAAAAAATACCAAAAAAATTGATATATGATGCTGAAAAAATCCTAAAAAGCACAAAAAGTCCTGAAAAAATAAAAAAAATTCAAAAAAATAAAAAAATAAAAAAAGATTCCAAGTGGTGAAAACTTGGAAACAGGCACTACTTGAGGCCTTTGCATTCCTATTTATTAGCATGCGTCCTCGACACTGAGCCTTTCCCTCATGCCTTGACCTTATTTGGCTTAGTTTGGAATTGGTCTTTACCTTTGTCTAGGGGGCATAACTGTTCGCATAGGTCCTTTTAGGTGTGTTTGTCTCTTGGGGCATTTCACAACAGGTGTTTTTCAACACCACCCCAAACAGTGTTTTTCAACACTACCCTTGCGTCGAGTGTTTCTTAACACTTATTAGGTGTCTTACCTAATAGTCTCATATGATGTGATATTTCTCACTAAGCAGATATGATACTCGGAGTCTGACTCTATGACCAACACACACGCACTTAAACAATCAACTCGTTGACGATATGATGACTTTATTTTTCTTTGTGTGCTGTCTATGAGGATTTCTTTGATGAGTGGTCTCTCCCTGAGAAGTTTTCGATGATGCATAGCTAGAAGACTGAGGGAATGAGAACATGTTTTCTTTCTTTATCTGCTTGTGGGTATATTTTGTTGATCCTAACTGTCATGAGCATTTATGCTGGTCTTACTTGACCCTATGGATTGACAAGGTATTATCCTTGACTGTTTTGCGAGTGCATGCTTCTAGCTATCCTGACTTTCATATGTCTTGATACAAGCATAATCTCACCATATCAAATTTAGGTGATCTCACTACACTAGTCATCTTGACCTACATGTCTTTGATGCCTAGGTGGGATTTCCACATTTCTATCTGATAAAGACCATATTCATATCCACATAGTTATGCTAGTGTGCATTATATGATCTTACGATGCTACCAATAACGCTCGATGATGATAATTAGATGTCTATAAGCGTTGTGACCTTGCAAGTCAACCACTTTCATAGTAGCTTGCATTTTTAGGGTCTTGATAGTCTAGTTTCACATCTCTTGCATATGGAGAGAGCTCTCCTTTTTCATCTTACGTGGACCTGTCAGTCGACTGCGCTCACCTTTTCTTCTTCTCGATCATGTCTTTCACTCCTTGTCCTTTTCATCTCGAACCTGTTCCTGTTCATCACAAGGGGTTAATCATATCATCATATCTATATCAAAACTGTCATTTTCAAGAAACATAAGTCTATATCATACACATGAGAATTAAACATACGTCTATGAAAGAGAACATACATAAGCATATACGTAAGTATTTTTGAGCAAAATGACAAGACAATATACATAAACTGATACATCCATCACAAGAGAGACATAAACACATGATACAATCAAACATCCAATAATCTCATATATACATCAATGTCATGATACAATATACAAATGAGATCCCATAATCTGGATCAATGTCTCAAAATATGTATAGACATCTATCAACCTAAGACCTAACCCTAAGACTCGCTACCACCCTCGTGAGGAGCTCGTGGTGGTGGAGGAGGCATAGCTCTCCTATCGAGTACCACATCTAATACCCTTGCCCTCTGAGAGTATGATGGTGCTCTCTCACCCTCTAGAACGGCTTGCAGGTAGAGTCTGTGATAATAGGCTGCTCTCGCTGACTCCCGTCGGAGCTCTAGTACATCTGCTTGTGCCATCACCTCACGGCGTGCTATCTCTGCCCTGAGATCGGCTATCTACTGATCTCGCTCCGCTCTCAGATCCAGTAGCTGCTGGTCTCTCACGGCTATAGTAATTCAGAGCTGCTGTATCTCTGCCTCCTAAGCATGTATCTGGGCTCTCAGATCATCTCCACCCGCAAGCTGATCCTGCTGTGCCTCTGCCTGCCGGCGAGCTAGTCTCGCCTCATCCTCAGGTGTCGCCGATCTCTGTCCCCGTGACCATTTTTGGCCACCTGATCTCGATCCCTCTCCTCTCTCCATCCTCCTCCCTCTCCTCCATCCCCTCCGTCCCCTCCGTCTCCCCCGTCATCTCCTCCGTCTCCTCCCTGCGCTGGTACCTATGCATCTGGTACTGTAAACCGAGGGAATGGCACCCTCTGCCGCTCTGCCCTGTATGCTGCATCAGCCCCCGCATCTGCCACATCTGGAAAATACTCCCATGGCTCGCTCCTGATACCCGCTATCTCTGCAACAGCCTGCTGATAATCCAACATGGGTAGCCACCCATGACCCTCCTCATCCCTGGCCCTGGCATATGTAGTAGTCTCTGTCGAGACTTGTTGCTGCCTCCCAAACTGCCGCCACATTTGAGTGATGCAGAATCTCTCGACTATCTCCGCATATCGACCTACCAGTGGCCGAGTGCACAGCATGTAGCTCAGCTCATCGGCTGCATCTCCCCAGACCTCCACCTCCCTGTATGGCCTCCATGTGAACGAGGCTATCTCATCCAAAATCCTCCTGTAGTACGTCACATCCCTAGTATGGGCATGTGATATGAACCCGAGGTACCTATAGATAAAGGGGTACCTCCTCTCCCTCGGCTGAACTCTGGGGCGCACCACAACGATGTGCTCCCAAGCCCACACCTGTGCCAGGATGGCACCGCACGCCCATGTCCGACCGTCTCTATAGACGATCTCATGTAACTCATGGTACATCTCTGCCAATATGGCAGGACCCCATGCCATCCGTCGAGGCCTGCCTACCAAATCAACTAGTAACCGAGCCCATCTGAGCGAGAATCCCTTCTGACTGCGATCAGTCATCAGGATCTGTGAGATAATAGAGGCCACAATACATGGCACTGGGTAGTCTCTGCCAAAATCATCTATCAGCCTCTCTCAGCTGACATGCCTATACAGAATAGTGACATCCTGGAACATCTCCTGGATTAGTCGGCGCCCCTCAATGGCACCCTGATCATAGTACACCTGTGCCAACAAACAAATCATGTCAATTTTCATCATATGGAAACATTACATTTATGATTATATCTCAAAACATGATTATACTCACCGGCTCGCCATGACATGACACTCGTAAGATCCTGTAAACGTCCTCTAAAGTGATCGATGCCTCTCCAGTAGGCAGGTGGAAGGTGTTGTGCTCGCTATGCCATCTCTCGACAAGAGCAGTCAACAACCCACGGTCAGCTCTGATGTACGGATATCTCAATAAATATCTGAATCCCATGGCCCGGACATCAGCATTGCCCGGATCGTCTACATCTCGGACACACCGCAACCCAGTCACCTTCGGCGCTCTGATGATCAGCGCCATAAAGACCTCCTGCAAGCCAAAAACCAAGCTAGTTGTTAGCACATATCATGATGGATGTCTAAAAATCAGTATACAACATCTCTAAAATGTAACATTGTCTAGACCCATGTCATTTTTGCTCAAAAATGCATCAAAAATCAAATTTTTCACTTGGGCGATATTCTTTTTTGGAGAAGTATCGCGCGATACTTCTCCCTATAGCGGGGCGATATACCTTATGCTGCGCGATACTTCGCCCGGTATCGTGTGATCTTTCGCTCAGTATCGTGCGATACTGGTGTCTTAGGTCGCGCGATACTTTGGGGACCCGCGAAGTATCGCGCGACATTTCTCCCCAAAGGGCGCGATACTTCTAAAGTATCGCGCGATATTTCACCCAACAAATTTTTTTTAAAATTTTAAAATTTGCAAAACGTGCTAAAAAAGCTATTAAATGCGAAAAATGCCTCAAAAAGCTTGAGTTTTTCAAAAACATACCGGGGCAGGATAGTGTGGTGGCCGGTTATGCAACCGGGCGCGCTCGAATCGATGCCTGTGGACGGGAACTCCTGCTTGCTGGGCTATTTTCTCTCTCTAAAGCTCTAAAAATTCTCAAAACACTAAAAGACAAATGATTTTTGAAAATGACATTTTGACCCCTTTTATAGCCTTTTGACTTTTTGACCTCATTTTCAAAACACCTCGGAATTGCGCGAAAATTGCACACCTAGCTAATTTTGACGTCCTGGATCCATTTTCGGACTCAAAATCAAAATTTGAGGTCATCTTCATAGTCAAAATCGCGTTTCAAAATCTTCCCTTCTTCTGCGCAGTTGACTGATCTTTTGAGGCCTAATCTTTCGATCTTTGTTGGGGCATCGTCATTTCTTCATTTCCATGTCTTCCAAACTTCTAGTCTTTCATTCATATTCATTCCATTCCCTCCTTTCTCACGTTTGACTGCATCTTTCTCAGTCAGGCTGGGGCATGTTTTAATGGTTAACCTATTGACCCTTACCTTCGATTATGATTTCATTATGATTTGATCAAATCCTTATCAATTCGCTGTTCTCCTCTCTACCTGATTTCGATTTCGATTCCGAGGGGGCAGTACTTATGGGATTCTCATCCCCAATTCCTTGATTTTCCTGATTCAGACATCTTTTGTGAGCTTTTTGCTCAAATTTGAGATTCTTATCTCTTACTTTGAATGTGATCCCGAATCGACCTCATGTTCAAAGGCTTTTGTCTATGTTTGTCCGGATGTGATCCCAAATCGACCTCACATCTGAGTTGTCTTGTGATCCCAAATCGATCTCACATTTCAATTCTTCTTTGACTGCATGTGTTCCCAAATCGATCACACATTAGTCAAAAAGGGGCAAATGTATGCACCCAAAAATGGTCACCTAGACTTTGGGCCCCATTTATTCAATTTATCAATCCTGAATCATTTTTATCAATAATCAATATTTTCAACAATATCAATTTCTTGATTAAATCTTAAATTCGATCATATATTGAATTTTTATCCTATGGGCTAACCATTTATCCCAAGTCTTTATTTGATTAAAAGGAATATTTCCTCCCCTTTTAATTAAATAAAAAAGCCCCACTTTCCTCTTATCCTAAGTTGCACAAATAAAGTATTATTCATATTTTATAAAAAGGAGAAAAGCACTTTTTGTCTCATATGGACATAAAGTCAACTCTTATTTTTCTATTGGAGGATATGTGTGCACATGGATTGCTCCTCTTTCAAGCTCCACCATTGATTAAGACTTTTTGCCTCTTAATCTCCATGATCCATTTCACCTCATTTCTTATAAAAAGAGAGCTCTCTCCTTCATTTGCATATACCATATTTTTATGATAATGTTATGCTACAGGTTTTAGGTGCATTTGGAGCTTTTGAAGATATTGAAGACTTGCTTCATTTCATTACATCATTTAGTTGCATATTTCCTTTGCTTAGTTTGCATGATCATGGCATATTAGCTTAGTTTCCTTTTATGCAATAGAGTAAGTTCACATAGTCTAAATAAGAGGCATTGTAACACTTGTTATTTCCTTTCATAGATTAGTTGCATTGTACTTTCCTTTCATAGCTTAGATTGCATTCTCATTTAGATTTGCATTGCATTGCATATATGATTCTTGGAGATATTGGCATTGTTGCCCTTGTCTTCACTTGAATCTCTCATTGTATGGTTGACTAGCAAGGTCACAAGCTTGTAGCTCTAGCTGAGAGCAAATACATCATAGTCCCTTGCAACTCCATGCATAGAGAGCTATGAGCCGCTTTGTGAGGCCTCATTCTTGAGCAACCTTGCATGTAATGGTTCATAGAAGTGTACCATTTTAGTGTGTACAGATTGCATAAGGTGAAAATGCTCTATGTGATCATGCGACTAGGCCTTTAGAGAGAAGATCTGGGGGGTATGCCTCAGGATGTTATGTGGTATAGTGCCTCGAAAGGGGCAAATTTCATCTTAGGATATATATATGTATATATATATTCATATACTATATATATATATATATATATATATATATATATATATATATATATATATATATATATATATATATATATATATATATATATATATATATATATATATATATATATAAAATGGATAAATTAAATTAAGATAGCTGTCTATTAATTTTCTGAGCTTCTATTGGTAATTTTAGCTGACTGCGGTATTGAAAATTAGTCCGCATATGTAGATAATGAATGATGCCCCAATTTTAATCAATTTTGTAAATTGACTGACCTACAGAGAATTCTCATTATCATAGTCTAATAATCATATTATTAATCATGTTATCATTTTTGGATTAAGCCTCGTAGAGGGTAGTAGTGTTTGTGTTATTTTTCAGATAACAAAATTGCAGGGAGGCAGGAAATTCAGCCAACCAAATATTGAAAAAGCAGAGTAAGGAAATCAACTCCTATTGAGCAACTTATTCATCCGGTCATTGCAGATCTTACTATGAATTGTTACAAAATTACTGTATGAAATGTAAAGATGGATTAGAAAAAGCACCATCTGCAAGGTTATACAGAAAGGTGGGTATGCCCACTAAAAGAGTGTAAATGTAATAAATCATAGAAAATCTCTAAGCTGTGGAAGACCCACGAATATTATGTAACAATCATCACCTTTTAAATATCGACAAGTGTCGAGGCATGGGTATGTACACAACACTTATGTATCTAACAAATCTCGGCTAGTGTCGAGTCATGGGTATGCCCATGTAATTTTGTATATATATACGACTAATGGTCCCCGGCAAGGCTGGAGGTTTTTTCAACCCCGCTCTTTCCTACCAGCTCCTGCAGAGAGTGGGGTCACACTGTAAAACTTAATTTTATTATTAATAAAAAATTTAATCATTTACTTCAATTAAATAGAAAAATTAAAACCTTTTTATTTTTAAATATATTTTAATCACAATAAAAATAACTTATATGCTATTATATGATGTAACACTTTGATAATATGTAACACTTTAACAATATTTAGCATAAAATTTAAAGTTTTTTAAAAATATATATGTAATCTAACTTTTAAAAATATTTTATAGGATATTGTATGATGTAACAATTCGATAATGTTAGTATAAATTTTTTAATATTTTTTTATATATTAAAAAAATAACTCTAAAATAAATGAACATCTAAAACATTACATATCAAGTATCAAATGATGTAACATGTAGACAGCTCGTAATCTTAAAAACAGTACTCTTTTTGTAAATTTTTATTGCACCATTCCCATATAAAAAACATTTGTCAATTATTAATATAAAATTGTAGCCATTTTATAAAAATAAATAAATTATACATAAATTTATGAACTTTGGACTGGTTTTTTAGGATACAATTGGCCAGGCATTATTAGTTAGATTTATTTAATATAAAACACACTGAAGTTGCGCAAATTTCAGTGCAAGCCTTGAATGCTTAACATGACACCATAAATTCAGACAAACAGAAACAATAATGAAAGGTATTGATGAAAGAATATTGTGGGCAACTGTATAAAAAAAGATGAATATTAATTCGGTGGTACCGGAAAATAATAAATATTCGAATAATTAAATTCACATGAGAATCAGAGGCTTCCATTGCAGCAGGAAGCTCTTAGCTTATTTATAATGGCCGAACAATTGAAATTGCGGCTACAATGGAGACACAGTACTGGGAATTTATCACTAATCAGTCACTCTGTCGTGACTGTACCAGAGAAGCATCCATGACGAATGAAAAGAATTGTAATGGAATGATGGATTTATGGACGAGGAGTACGGGTTTTGCCCCTGGCTGCACCACAGAGCAGAGCATTATGAGGAATGTCATATTCATCTCTCAATGATTTTACTGGAGATTTAACTCTCAGGTACGTTTGCTGACCCAGGTACTGCCTTTCCCATGTTTCTGACCTCAGATTCCACATTCCCGCGTTGTCTAAGCTTAGAAGAATGGCAGTCCATGACTTTGGATAGACCTGGAGGATTCAATAAGCTAAATGTTAAAATCTTTGGTGGTAAAATGGAATGAAATGTTTCATACTTTGGAGCTTTGAGGTCTGTGGATTTGTACCTGTGTTGTGCAGCGAGAAACTGCGTCGAACAGATTGTAGCCCTTTCTGCTTGATTGTGTCCATTCTCCTCCGTCCATTCTGTTTCATCAAAATAAATGTGTTGTTTGTGTTAGTGCAGTGAAATTTTGGAAGATTGAGGCGAAATGAATGTTTAGGGCTTAAAATTGGTAGAAGCCATGTCTGTGTTTTAAAAGAGGGGTTTCAAATAAGTCAGGACATCTGAATTGAAATGGAGTAAATAGCATACATCTGAATTAACAGTTAGTGAGGCTTGAATTTGAGCAAGGAAAGAAGAACAGTGGTTTTAGAGACAACCTAAGTAGAACAGAGCAAGTTCTCTGGCAGGCAGGGAGAGGATTAGGGTTAGGGTTTCGCTGTGGGTTTATAGGTGTAATCACTGAGAGGGGGTGTGGTCCATGCTCTAGAACTTTTCTTCTGCCCTTCAAAACAATCAAGCCCTGTGCCTTACTCAAAATCAAAATCCTTGGAAACAAAAAACCAGTGCTTTCTCAATTCAGTCAGGTCTGGTCCAATATTTGTAAGAACCATCTGCTGGGACAGATATATAGGGATGGGTTATTGTTGAAAAGCTAATTTCTGGCACGCAGGCAAGGAGCTCAATGGCTGAGTGGTGAAGCCACCTACTGCATGGTACAGTGCTCTGTTCTGATAGTGTATGGGATGAGGGCTTCTGGCCATTCTATGTATCTTCTAAAATGAAGTAACTAAATGGCCTTAAAGAGTTGTACTCATGACAGCGGCAATCTTTCATTAGAAAAGGTCTAATGCAAAAATAGAACAGTGAGTTAAGGCATTGCAAAATTGAAAATTGTAACTTACCCTGCTACAAAAAAGGAATATCCATCCAAATGCCATGACTGCATGGTGTCTTCATAGTTCTGGAACACAATCTCAATGAAAGCCCTGTACTCTCCATTGATCACAGCAGTCTGGAGATATGGAGATCTACCATCAGGGCTGTCTGGAATACCACCCACGTTGAACACTCCACTAATATTATAGTAATCTGCAAGCTTCAATGGTGTGTTGGGACGCTGGAAAGAAACACCATTTACTGCATAACGCTGTTTCCCACTGATTATGGCTGCAGCACTTGCGAGTTTCAGGGTTCGAGTAATGGTGATGTTGCCATAATGGTATGATCCCTGGGGATTAGGACGAGCTGCACTGGCTGTCAGGTTCCATCTGCACAGCAATTCCATATAATTTTTTCAGAAATTAAAATAATATGGAATGCTATAAATCCCCAAGTTCTATATCTAAAACATATTTTCTATTGCCAAAATATTAGGGTGCTTCTCCCATCGTAAGACAATTATTCACTCGGTATTCCCATTTTTTAATGTTACGCCTCTATCCCATTGTCAGTGGCTTGTAAATTAAGACTACACTCGGATCTATATTTCTTTAGAAGAAAAATTAGCTCTTCAAATCTACAATATTTTATTTACAAACAAGAAACACTATCATATATCTATAATAGAAATTGCAGGAGATTATTTGATTTGCAAAATAACATAGGCCAAATTGGAATTAACTGCGAGCAGACATTATGCATTCGGAACCGTTTTTTAAACTGGAAAAATCTCAAAATGCTAAACCTCCAGTAAGAAGCAGGGCCAAACCTGATGGATCTTGCCTGGTTAAGAGACCAGTCAATCTGAATGGTGGGACCTCCCGGAATAGATCCAGAAACAGCCTTCTGAGAATTGCTGTAGCGGAAGATTCCATAACCCGTGATAATAGGACTGGTGAAACGAGTAGATGCAACAAGATAGTAGTCCTGGGGTGGCTGGTCCGCAGTCACCAGAACAGAGTAGCTCTGACCAACATGGATATCAAGAGATTCGTAGGTATTTTGGACAGTGTGAGAGCCCTCCACTTCAACAAGCTTCATTTTGTGCCCCTCAATCCTGAAGTTCAGAGAGGATGACAATCCTACATTTGAAATGCGAAGACGATAGGTTTTTCCTGCAAATCAACAGATATCAGAGGAATGTTTGCAAAGCAACCAGATCTAGCATATATTGAAGGCGTCACTTGCAAGAAGATCTCACCTTGATCCACTGTCAATGCATAACCATTTGGTCCTCGCCCATTGATGAGAACCCCATCAGGAGGACCCAGAGCTTTCCCGAAGTCAAGCGTTTTCCGAAGGATCTGTTCACAAGTATCATCAAATGGTCAACATGCACTGTAAGAAGCTGGACCTAACAGATTTCCTCAAAAGAATTAGGCTCTTCCACTAGTTTCTACAATGAACGCGAAATTTTTTTTTTCACTGTGGACCCGAGAACTTACAGTATGATTTCTCTTGTACCAGTCGCCTATCAGAACCGTAACATCACCATCAGGAGCAGGGAAAGGTACAGGGATCAGGGGCCGGCTAACAACTTTAAGTCCTCCGAAGCCTCCTGCTGCCTTATGGAAATACATTGACGGGAAGTAGAAATAGCTTCCTATCTGATCCTTCACCTGGAACTTGTATGTGAAGTTTTTCCCAGGTGGTATGGGACAATTGGTTCCAAAAACTCCATCTTGCCAGGAGTTTCTTCTCTGCTGTATCCCATTCCTGTAACAGAAAATTCATGTTGGTTCAATGTACTACAAATCGCCAAAAATCTCGCTGAGATTCAAACAACCATTAATGGAAAGAGTGCAGATTCAGAACCTACCATGACAATAGGAATTTCTGGTCTAAGTTATTGAATACATTGAGAATAATGTTGTCATTTGTCGTACTGTCAATATCAGGTCCGGGAAATTGTCCATTAATCAGAATTCCCTGCAACAAAATTAGAGATGAGTGATGTGCTTAGTCACCAATGACGACCATAGACGGAACGCATTAAAGAATATGTGAATTGGGAAAACCAGGGGGGTGGAAAAACACACCTGCTGAGGAACACCAAGAGGCCATATAGTACCATATGTAATATTCCAGGTAAAGAATTTATATGGATCTTCTGCCAGAGCAGAGGAACTGATGAATGCAATTATGAAATACACATGTGCAATGGAGCGCCACAAAGAACCCATTGTACTCTATGCTCCAAATCTTGATCTCACTACTTCTTTTCACAGTAGAATGGATGAGTTCCCTGTAATCTGCATGTTAAAAACCTCCACTCTGTCAGAAGACGATGCAATCAAACAATGCAGATGCAGCAATGTACCAAAGTTGTAACAAAAAGCAAAACGATTCATACATAAAGTGTTAAGGATCTGAACAAGTAGAGTCCAGATTGCGATACCCAACTAAACAATGCCTGGTTTCAAGGTCCCCCACCCGCCCCACCCTAATTTCTATAAACTACACTTACAGTGTTCTCATCAATAATCAAGAAAACAGCAAATGCATGACCCCAAATGAATAAAGTTATTCCATCCTTGTAGAGCAAGTTAGCAAAGATTCTAGATGACAACAGCTGTAAAGAGAACAGTTCTCCACTTTCCTCTGTTACTGGTATACCATACAAACAAGATGTATACACCTAATGCCCTTCAAAACACACAGAGATAAGACTTATCTGTGAACTTACATCTATGGAAGACCTTGCGATGTCTGGACTATATGATTGTGCCTGTACCTGTCCTCAAAGCAAAGCCCAAGTACTGATAGCAGCAAGGGCTATTTTGTCTTTGCCCCCTACACCAAAATATCAAGCCACTTCTCACCCTTAAGAAGAAAGAGTCTCACAGCCCATGAGGATGGCAAATTTGGACTTCTATATATAAATGCCTAAAACCCAGTAAACCTTCACTTTAGCATTAATTTGTTCTCGCATTTTGTGAACTGATCTGGCCCATGCCAATCTGTAACGCGGCAAATATCATCAAATTTCTAGAGGGGGCCATGTTCTGCCATTCACCTTCCTTCCACGCCCCATCAGAATCAATAATTACACGGCGGATTCAAATTCCAAGCCTTACGATATAAAAAATTTATAACAAAAGATCTAAATTCCCATACACCTGACTATTTTAACATGTGAATGCACATTTCCTATTTCATAAGGACGGTGTTGATGCATTCCGAACCCAATGGAATGAATCTGTACCTCACATAGTTTGGAATTTGTGCGGTACAGGAAATGTGTATATTCCAAAAAAGTCCTCTACTCACGTGGATTCCTCCTGTCAGAAAGCCCACAACTCCACTTCAATACAAAACTAGTTAAATATAAAAAATGTATTTGACCAAAACCTGAAAATGGATTCAGTGAATTATGGCAGGATGACGTGTGATTGATAGAAAAGAGAAATTATTATTGTTATCATTTTTTATTATTTAGGTTTATTTAAATACTCTAGCAATATTATGCTCTAACAATCAATAATAAGACAAGCCATGTGTAGTATAATGTGTGATATGCTTGACATCATGGCGTGTTCATCAAATAGTTATTGTTGGGATTCTATAAGTAATTAGATAGTTGCGACTATGTTAAAATTGTATGATAATAGTTCAATGTTTATATTTAACGATTGGTGGGATGGAACACATGAAAGAGGTTGTCTAATCATGGTGTGATATTTGATGCTTCAAGACATGATTGTGAGTTTGTACATTGAAATCTATTGATTGAGACAATAAGTAAAAGAGATTTTCGACATTGAATGTAGCTTCTTATAAATACAATTTCTATTGCCTTTATGATGGTGGAT
Organism: Chamaecyparis obtusa; assembly: GCA_027943335.1. Classification (NCBI taxonomy): domain Eukaryota; kingdom Viridiplantae; phylum Streptophyta; class Pinopsida; order Cupressales; family Cupressaceae; genus Chamaecyparis; species Chamaecyparis obtusa. The sequence goes on from BSBK01000661.1 coordinate 555,818, forward strand.
TTTTTCAAAAGAAGGAAAAAAATTAATGTATATTTGTGTCTCCTGTTAATATAGTTTGTATATTATCTCATGTTATTCCCTTCCTATTGCATATTGAACTATTTTAACACCCAATTTGTTCATTTTCTAATTTTTCCTTTTTTTATATTTTTCTTTTAGTATCTTTTCAATTGTTATTTGTTTTTCATATTTAGAATTTTTTCTCATCATCTTGTTTTTATTTTCATAATTTTGTAAAAAAAATCTCATTTTTTAGATCTTAGTTTCATTCTCACCATTTTAAGTTATATTTTTATTCTCCTTGCCTTTTTTCACAAATTATCCATTTATTTATTTATTTCTTCTTTGATTTTAATTCTATTATATATTTATTTATTTATATTCATTTAGTTATTTTTATTCTCTAGTAAATTCTTACTTTCATTCTTTCTTAGATTCTAGAACCATCTCCTATCTATTTAGTCTTCTCCCTCTCTCCTATTTATTCATCTATGCACTTTAAATATTTCATCGTGAAAATGGATCATGAAGAATAATATGAAACTTTGACGAAAATAATTGCACACAATTTAAACCAAAAATCTATTATACATATAATATATATAATCATATTTGCATCACATAATTTTAAAGGATTTTGTATCTCAATCTATCAATCATCTACAATAGAGATTAAATTCTCATCAATAGTTATTGTTGGTGTAATTAAATATTCACTAATTACACTTTACCTAAGCGTACTCAGGATAATGCATTGCATAGTACTTTGCATACAAGACACCCAAGAGTTTGCACTTATATTTGCACATCATGTAGGAGAAATTCCACTTTAGGTGGTGTTAGTTGTTATCACATTCCAATTTATGGGTGAGATCCACCTTTAGTGCACATATCACATTATCATCCTCCACATGTTGCACATACTTCATTGAATAGTGAAGGATGATCCACCTTTGGGGGACATGTGATTCCACATTGTGTGAGTGAGAACTTATCTACTCCTTATCATAGTCTCTTATTGCCTTGCCTATATAAACATATCTATTATGTACATTTTCATTATGCCCATTATCAATATTACCATTCTTGCATCTTAATGCAATTGTCTTGCCATTCTCTTGTGGAAGTTATCTCGGTCTTTCATTTGATCAAAACTTCATTAATTAGCTGATAGGCTATTTGTGGGAGCTTCACTCCATGAATAATGATTTTTCTTCAAAAAATTGTTCGTTGTCCTTTTTAAAAAATAAAATAATATATATATATATATATATATATATATATATATATATATATATATATATATATATATATATATATATATATATATATATATATATATATATATATATATATATATATATTAAATTTTCAAGTTTAAATGTTATGTAATTGGTTAAAGATGATTTGTTAATTTTAATTTTTGTATTTCTTTAATTAATACAAAGATGATTATTTATTTATTATTTTAGAAATTTGAAGATATTATCTTTGTTAATTTTTGTTTAAATTTAAAGAGTTTTTAAAATATTTTATTTAAATATATTAAAATTTTAATTTTAAAGCGAATTGAATTGATTTTAAAATATGTTATATTCTAAAAAATTTTAATTTAATATTTTTGATTGTTTGTGAATGGAAGTGTTTTATGAGGAAAAACATGTGTGCAAGGAAAATGACGCTTTTCATGCTCTAGATATTTTCACATCTCTTATCTTGACAAATATTCACAAACTCTAATTTTAATTTACATTATAACTTAACAAGCATCACATAATATCTATATTACATCAACAACTTACAACTTAGACATCATTAAATGTTTGTATACAAATCTCAATCATTCTATGAATTCTTTTGCAAGATACAAATCTTGAATTAAATCTAACATTAACTAATTATCTTAATTAATCATTTACTTAAAAGGAAGTGCGAATTCGACCAAGGCAGGGGCGAAGTTATCAGATTCAAAGGTGAATTTCCAGCTTGTGTCGGGAATCCCACTCAAGTTTTTAGAAGGAATGAAAGATTGATTTGAAGATGTAATTATCTGTGTATGCTTCTGCATTTGAAGTTTCCAATTATTAAGTGATTAAATCAATATTTTCTAACATTAGAAAATTAGTCACCACTACAAGGTTTTGAACGTTTTCTTCGACAAAGTATAGGAGAGGGAAACAACGAAAAGGAGAAGGCATTTGGCAACGGGAATTCAAAGCAATATGCAGCAATTTTGATATATATAGGTAGCGATTTTTCCAGGCTTTGGCAATAATTCCTCAGTCCATGCATGTAGCGAAACATCAACCAAAGGCAGCGATTTTCCAATCCATTTGCTAGCGAAATTTGCCGGGGAGGATTTCGATCTTTCTAGGGCAAAAGGGAGGAATTTTTTTCAGATCTAGGGCAGTTTACAAGGCATTTGGCAATGATTTCTTTAAGGTAGAGTTCAGATCCGAAAATAACAAGGGAGAGTTTCAATTTTCTTGGGAAAAGAGGACATCCAAAATTCAGGTCTGGGGCATACACTCTCAGATTTTTGCAATTAAGGGCAAGATCTCAGTCTTCAAGTAACCATTTCCAGAATTTATCAAAGTTGAAGTTCTGATTTTGCATGAGGGATTTCAATTTTGAAAGGCATAGAGATATTCAGAATTTTGCAAATTTGAGGTTGGCATTCATATTTTCAGGCATCCATTTCCAGATTTGCAAGCATCATGAGGCTCTGATTTTCAAAATTGGGGAAGTAAAGTTTAGATTTGAAGGCATCAAAGCTCAGATTTATCAATTTGCAAGATAGCACACTCAGAATTTTCATTTGGCAAGGTGATCAAGTTCAGATTTTGTGATCAGATTCAGATTTTCATCAAGATAGAGGCATCAAATTTGAGGATAGAAGGCAAATTTATCAAGCATAAGGTTCATATTTTTTCATATTGTGCAATTTCAGAAGAGTGAAGGAAGATATCATCAAGCAAGAGAGGCAAGCACTCAAATTTCTTTGCCCAGCCAAACCACAAGAACGAAGCACTTTTGAAATATTGTGAATCATGCAAAAATGAGAAAGGCATGCATTCAACGAAGGATAGCTTTGCATAACCGACAAATCAACCTAGGGCTTATTCACCATAGCCGCTCATCGGCTAAACCATTGAGCTCTGGTTCTACTCTGAGCAAAACATATGCAAATGCTGATTCATCTAAAGCCTCACCACCTAGCAATGGCATTGATAAGGTCTTTACCGGATATTGTTTTAACTATTGGCTATACGGCCACAAAAAGGCAGAATGCAAAAAGTCGGAGGAGTGACAACATCTAACCTACGATCATTTGAAAGATTTCATTGCTAAACAAAAAGAGAGGAGCCTATGGGAATCTATGCAAAATGATAAATCTAGGGTTTCGAAACCTATTGCAGAATCCATGGCTAACAATGGAATCCCTTCATTGAGCAAGGAATCAAGGCCTATTATCTTCTCAATCCAATCTTTGGATAGACAATTGAGCTTCTATGCTAAGACCAAGTATGCAAGAAAGGATCTAAGCTACGGGACCACCAAAGCAGATAAACCTGAGTATAATCCATTATACAGACCCGATGAACCCCAATCTGCTATGGGGGAAGGCAGGATTTCATTTGATCAAGCGCCTCCCGTGAGCATACTAAAACACATCTCTGCATGGCAAATGGTAAAAAGTTAAGAAAAAGGTAAGGAGACACTCTCCATCTCCCAGTTATCATAGCATTTATATGAAAAATTCCTTTGATTTGCTTAGGGAGGCCGATAAATGCAATGAGTCATACACACCCCCACACAAAAGGGTTGGGGATTTGGTGGATAAGGGCTATAGGGCTTGACATCACAATAAGGATGTCTCCCATTCTACAGCCAAAAAACCCTACCCTCCTCACCACAGAAGTTTGGAAAGCCACTCATCACTCAAAGTTAATAATAATTTGAATAATCATGTTTTTAACGCTAACAAGAATCATAATGATTATAAGAAAGTAGCATACACGCCTCCTCATAGGCTGTATAGTCATCGGAATCCAGGTAAGATAAATTTTGGTTTGCACTATGATACAATCATTGTAGATAATGATGATATTCTGCAGTACCAGAAACACCTTGTAGAAACAGGTTTGATATGCTTATGGAATGGTACGGGCGTCTCTGTCAATGATTTAATAGAAGGTCTGACAGATCAACTTCCTAAGGAGGTAAGTATATCGCTTCTCATGGAAAATTTCATTTATATAGAATGCAACAATAAGGATCTAAAAAATATCATTATGGAAAAGAATGATATTAAATATAGGAATAGTGCTTTCTCTTTGTTTAACTGGGTACCTTTGTTTAATCCAATGCATTTAAAGGATTTCAAAGTTGAAAAAGCTATTTCGCTTAAAAATTTGCCTTCGGAATTAACTAGGAAGGAGGTTATCTGTAATATAGGCAATAAAATTGGTAGATTCATTAGGATTGTTGAATCTACACTTAAGCAGGGTGATAAAACAATCATTGTTGAAATGAATTTTCATCAGAAACATATTTTTTCCTATTCAATTATGTTTCAATTATAATTCAGTCATAGTTAATCCAATAATCTTAGAAAATTTTATTGAAAAGAACACAGATCCTCCTAAAACACAAAAAAACACAAATCTGCTAAATCAACTGAAGAGGGATGTGGAGATTCATTTTTGTAATGACAAAGGAGGCTTCTCAATAACTCCCATAAGGGACCAAGAACTAGACAGACCCTCTCCATCACCCTTGCCTATGAATACTGTTGCATGTCTGAAAAGTACAACAATCACTCATTCCCAGAAAGAAGAGGAAGACACTTCTCCTCTCATGACCATTGAAACTAAAATGATAGAGGCCAATAATGATAATCCTGATACTCACAGCATAACAGGATTTTCTGAAAATGAATCTCATGTCAAAACTGCAAATGGAAGTTATCCTACCTCCCCTCTATCACCTAGCAGTACTAAAAAATGCCCCCAAAGGGATATCAACTGCATAAGAGAGAATCAACCATTAAAAGAACTAATATCAGAACCACTTACTTGTGAACAAGAAGTTAACATAATCACTAAGTACTTAGCTGACTCAGTGACTGATGAATCAATTAACCTTTTCATTGATGAAATTTGTGATAAAGATGAATTGCTATTACAAAAAAAACTACTGATAGAAAAGATTATTGAGCTCCAGAAGGAGGAAAATCCCGAAGAAACTCCAATAAAACATCAGATTCAAAAAGATAATACATCATTATCTATTCCTTTGGAAATGAAAATCCTTAATAAGGAACTTCCAAAAGAAACAGAGAATATAATAGAGATGTTTGGAGAGGATATTATAGACCAAGAAGACTGTCCTGATCTTTTAGAGGAAGTTCAAAAAAACTTAGATCAAGAGGCAATGGATATTAACCAGGATATTCTCATGGATATCCCCGAAGCTAGCAAAGAGGCTATTGTTGGTTTATTCGGGATAACCAAAGAGGATAGGCAGCTCGGAATTGCTATCAATAGGGGTGGTTTAAGCACCCCCAATATTAATAAAATAAAAAAGAAGAGAGGAAGGAAGTCCTCATTTGAATTAAGAAACCTTGCTGGAAAAGCCACCAATCAACAAAAAATTGTTGACATTCTGCACATTGGGAAGGAGAAGCGCCTTCCCCAGGACCAATGAAAGTTACTACTTGGAATGTTAGGGGTGTGAACGCCCCTAACAAACAAAGATTAGTCAAAAGATACCTAAAGAATTTCGAATCAGAAATTATAATGCTTCAGGAAACTAAGTTAAGTAAGGAAGAGAGTATTAAACTTAGCAACAAACTAGGAATTTGGAGGTCCGAGTTTGAGTTTTCCAAGGGTGCCTCTGGTGGCCTAGCTGTCCTATGGGATCCTAGGAAAGTCCTAGTCACTATTTTACACAAACACAACAATTGGATGATGACAGAAGTTAGTAGCCTTAAATCTAAACTAAAATTTATGCTGACTAATATTTATGGTCCTATTCCGAATGAGGAAAAATGAAAGGTCTGGCAAGACATTCAAACTTTTCTCCAATCAAATAGAATAGTTACTCATATACTAGGTGGCGATTTTAACGCTATCTTAGATACAAAATAAAAATTTGGAGGTTCCCATTTTATCTCACAATCTCAGAAAGACTTCAACATTTGGGTAACATATAACCATTTAATTAGTATTAACACTAATAATGGAATTTAAACCTGGAATAATAGAAGATCGGGCTTCAGCCACATAGCAGAAAAGCTGGACAGATTCTTGATCAGTGGTAATTCTGATCCTGTGAACCAACTAGTTAATGCGGAAATTCTCCCAGAGGCTGGCTCGGATCACTTCCCAGTCAGACTCACAATTACGAAAAGCTATAAACCTCACAGAAACCCCTTCAAATTTGAGTTTATGTGGTTTCAAAACCTGGAATTCATTAATCTCTTAGAACAATGGTGGAACCAAATCTCGATTAAAGGATCTAAAATGTATAGTCTAGTGGCTAAATTAAAAATTATTAAAAATAAAGCACTGGAGTGGAATAAGAATAACTTCAATAATATTTTTATTGAAAAGACCAACATCGAACAAGAATTAGAAGATCTAAATAACGAAGTAATAGATAAAGGAATGAATGAATGTAGTTATTTGAAGGAAAAAGAACTTATGGCCAAATATAATGCAATTCTTCTTAAGGAAGAAATCTTCTGGAAACAGAAATCAAGAGAAACTTGGTTAAAGGAGGGAGACTCCAACACAAAGTTTTTTCATAACTCAACTAACTTTAAAAGAAGTGTCAATAGAATTTCAAAAATTAAAAACAGTGAAGGTCTCCTCATCGAAGACCCAGAACAAATTTGAACAACATTAGTGCAATTTTATCAAACCCTCCTCAATAATAATGTCGAGATCAACCTAGAAGCTCAAAATGAAATGTTAAAAGCAATCCCCAAATTAATATCAGAAGCAGATAATAAAATGATTAATGGAAAATTAACTTTAGAAGAAGTAAAGACTGCGGTCTTCCAAATGCACCCAGAGAAAGCACCTGGACCAGATGGATTCCAAGCTGGTTTTTTCCAAAATTGCTGGCATTTCGCGGGTAATGAAGTTTGGCAAGCTGTGGAAGCTACCAAAAATTTGGGCTCTTTACTATCTGAAATCAATAACACCTTCTTTACTTTAATACCTAAGAAAAATGAAAGCACGGAACTAGGGGATTTTAGACCCATTTCTTTATGCAACACTATCTATAAAATCTTATCTAAATGCTTGGCAAATAGAATCAAGACACTTCTCCCCATTATCATCTCTGAAGAACAGACAGGTTTCGTAGCCAACCGTTCTATTCTAGATGGTATAATTATAGACCAAGAATTAGTACATACTGCCCAAACTACCAAGATTCCTAGCATGCTTATTAAAATAGATATTCAGAAAGCATACAATAAAGTAGATTGGACTTTTCTCTGCAAGTGCCTAGTGGCCTTTGGCTTCTCAAAAAAATGGACAAGTCTTATCTTCAACTGCATTTCCACTCCCAAAATTTCAATTCTTATTAATGGCACTCCAGAAGGCTTTTTTAGTATTTCAAGGGGCATCAGACAAGGAGACCCGCTGTCTCCCTTCCTATATGTGATTATGGCTGAAGCTTTAGGAAGAACAATTAGTAAGAGACATCTGGAAGGTAGTATTATGGGTTTAAAGGCATCGAATAATGTTCCTAACATTACTCATCAACAATTTGCTGATGACACCATTCTCCCAGGATCAGCTTCGGTATCCGAAGCCAAGGCCTTTAAAGATACCCTCGACCTTTATATGAAAGTGTCAGGTCAGCAGGTAAACCCAAATAAATCAAAAATCTTTTTTCTCAATACCACTCCAATAAAGGAAAAGGAAATTTGTAAAGTGTTCGGTTATAATGTTGGGAAGTTTCCCTGTAAGTATCTAGGAATCGAATTAGACAAAGGCACCCTATCCTCCAAACTCTGGCAACAAGTGCTCGTTAAAATTCAGAACAAAAGGAGCACATGGAAAGGTAGGTGGCTTACAAAGGCTGGCAGAACCACCATGATCAAATACTCTCAGCTATCCCCACGTATCAGATGTCTGTTCTTCCCCTCCCGATTAACGTAAAAAAAAACCTAGACAAAGTATTTAGGGACTTCTACTGGCAAGGTTCTTCAGAAGAGAAAAAACCAGCCTTAATTAAATGGGAATCCCTTTGCAAACCAATCTCTAAAGGAGGTCTGGGTATCAAAAACCTTCTATGGCAAAACAAAGCCTTGGGTACTAAGCTGATTTGGAGATTATACAAAGAATTTAACAGTAAATGGGCCTCAATTTTACTAAATAAATATATACCAAACGCAGATCCTATTAACATTTTCAGAGTCCAATCTCACATTAAAGGATCTAGGATGTGGAACTTCATCAAGGACTCCAGAGGAATCATAAAAAAATTTCTCACTTGGGATGTAGGTAATGGGGAGAAAGCTTTATTCTAGGATGACTCATGGGTAGGCCTTCCCATCTTGATTTCTCTAGGTTTTTCCCCTAACTTCATAGAAGAATGTAAAAATAAGATTGGACTGTATCTCTCAAATTATCTAAGCTCGGATATGGATCTTCCTTCAAAAATCATAGATACCGACACATTTTCAATTACAGAAAGCCAGAGACTTTTCACTATTATTAAGGATAGATAAATTATTCTCAAAACCAGACCTGACAAGTTGATATGGGCTGGATCGAACAATGGAGAATATTCAGTCAAAGAAGGTTATAAGACTATACTAGCTGAGCAAAAGATGGATAATTTAGATATGCCTCTGAACCTTTGTTGGAATAAAACATGTCTCCCCAAAGCTGGGATGTTTCTTTGGGCAGCCATGCAAAGGAAGATCCTCACCGCAGATAGAATTACCAAACTGGGGTTCGAAGGGCCATCCCGGTGCGCTCTCTGTGAAAAGCACACTTAGGATGTTGATCACCTTCTCCTTAATTGTGAATTCACACAGCAGTGCTGGAATTGGTTATTGCTATGTCTTGGTTGGAAATCCGCCTTTCATATGGATCTCTTGAGTACACTTAAATCTTGGCCAACATTATATAAAGATAATCTCTACATAGATATATGGATTGTAGCCCCTTCCATTTTAGTTTGGGAAGTCTGGAAAGAACGCAACAGAAGAATCTTTACCAGGGAAAAAATAGAATGGAGATCACTCATTAATAAAATAGAAATATCAATCACAGAGATAATTAATACCTCCCTGAGGGACCAAGTCTGCTATGAGGAATCATTCAAAAGTTGGGACAACAAATTTAGATTGAAATGGCCTAATTTGCAGGTACCACCCCTTTATGGGAAAGGAGGAAATAAAACTAAAACAGATCGTGCGAATTGCAAATGGATTCCTCCAGATGTGAGTTGGTACAAACTGAATTTTGATGGGGCATCAAGGGGAAACCCAGGAACTGCAAGTATCAGTGTAATCATCAGAAACTGGAATGGAGAAATTATAGCTAGTTTCTCCCATCCCATCAACCCTACCACTAACAATATGGCAGAGTGCAAAGCGGCTTTGGCAGGCCTAAAGTTGTGTAAGGATCTTAATATAACCAAACTTATTATTGAAGGTGACTCTCAGATTATAATCAACGCTATACGATCTAAGAAGACTCCTAATTGGACTCTAAATGCTAAAATAGAGGAAATAACTTTAATATTAGATAGCATCCCCAATTATGAAATCAAACACACTTATAGAGAAGGCAACATTGAGGCTGATAAACTAGCAAATCTAGGTGCAGAAGGCATGATAACTCTAAATAAATTCACACCTCACCTCCGGGATATACCTAGTTAAAATTACTCTCTAAATATTAGACAATAACTTAAGAGGTAAATATATAAGGATATATAAGGTTTATATCCTTCTTGTTATGATGATAGGAGTAAGAGGTAAATAATGTTAGAGGCAAACTTAGCCATTTCCTTTTAGACATTGTAGCTCCACATTCCTTTAATTGCACCACTTGAATTGATCGTTGGTCGCATGATCGCATGAGCCTAAAAGGCCACATGTGATCATGTGACTAGCCACTTAAAACTATCTTCGCTACGACATCAAACATCTGGGCCCGCTAGACCTGCCTCCTGTACCCTGTGGCCCAACAGGAGCCAACCTCATCACCACTTGATGACCCATCGTCGGCCCTGTACTTCACCAGCCACTGAGAAGTGGACACGCCACCTCCTTAAGGCCCACCACCGGAGTTTTGTAGTCCTTTGTTGACCGTCAAATTATCATGCGACCAGCATAGAATGTTTGCTTCTTGACTACTGGTAGTTTGTCATAGGGTCGCATGCGGTTAGAAGGCCGCATGCGATCATGCGACAAACCATAACTTCTTACCCTTAATTGTGTGTTGGGCCTGCGGTATTATAAAGAGCCAGGTGCTAGATGTAACCCCTAGTCGCATGATTGCATAAGGTGAAAATGCTCTATGCGATCATGCGACTAGGCCTTTAGAGAGAAGATCTAGGGGGTATGCCTCAGGATGTTATGTGGTATAGTGCCCCGAAGGGGGAAAATTTCTTCTTAGGATATATATATGTATATATATATTCATATACTATATATATATATATATATATATATATATATATAAATCAAATGGATAAATTAAATTAAGATAGCTGTCTATTAATTTTCTGAGCTTCTATTGGTAATTTTAGCTGACTGCGGTATTGAAAATTAGCCTGCATATGTAGATAATGAATGATGCCCCAATTTTAATAAGTTTTGTAAATTGACTGACCTACAGAGAATTCTCATTATCATAGTCTGATAATCATATTATTAATCATGTTATCATTTTTGGATTAAGCCTCGTAGAGGGTAGTAGTGTTTGTGTTATTTTTTAGGTAACAAAATTGCAGGGAGGTAGGAAATTCAGCCAAACAAAGATTGAAAAAGCAGAGTAAGGAAATCAACTCCTATTGAGCAACTTATTCATTCGGTCATTGCAGATCTTACTATGAATTGTTACAAAATTACTGTATGAAACGTAAAGATGGATCAGAAAAAGAACCATCTGCAAGGTTATATAGAAAGGTGGGTATGCCCACTAAAAGAGTGTAAATGTAATAAATCATAGAAAATCTCTAAGCTGTGGAAGACCCAGGAATATTATGTAACAATCATCACCTTTTAAATATCGACAAGTGTCGAGACATGGATATGTACACGACACTTATGTATCTAACAAATCTCTGCTAGTGTCGAGTCATGGGTATGCATGTAACACTACAATCTAAATCATAGTGCTAGAAAGAAAAACATTAATCAAATGGAAAACCACAACAATTTTTTATTTATTTAAGATTTTACTATAAGTTACAACAACTGAGTGTCCTTAGGACATTGTACAAAAATATCAAAAAAATACATCATCATTATACATCATAATCTTAACAACAGTACAAATGTTGTTCTGAACTACAAATAAGTACATCATTATGTACAGTTATTTCTTAAGCAAATACAATCTAGTAAACAGTCCAAGTTGTCTGCCAATAACAGGTTGATCCTTCTCAACGAGAATCTGTAAAACCATAACACAAGCACAAAATAGACAACAGGGCTCAGCATATATACACATAAAGAAATCTCCGTGAGTCACCTACAACAAGTTAGTACCATAATGATAATTCATCAAGTAACCTTAAGCAAGTGAAACATTTAACAATCACATAGATAAAACATATCAACATGATGAAATGTAAGAAAACTCACAATAAGAATTCAGAATGATAATGCACATATATACCGAGATGATTTATCACTGAAGAATCATGCTTCTGCACCCATGGTTGTGCTCATGATGTATCTTGCAGTGCAAGGTAGTCTGTTTAACCCGTTAATAAACATAACAGCGCTCACAGCTAACTGTTATAACAATTTAGAAACCTAACAGTACCTCAAGCCCCATACTCCGTTCTAGATCACGTAAATCATAGACATAGGGAAGGCCAATTATCTTATTAATGTTAAATCCCAACCCAGTTAATTTTAAAGGTTATCATTTGTCCACTGAATTGGTTTCCCAAATCCAGCCATCTCAATATGCGTTCATCATCTGAATTCTCAACAATCACATAATTTAACAGTGTTGGTAATGGAATAGCTCAGAGATATACACTATATCTTCATTTCCATTTCATATTTCTTTTTAATCCAACCATCACAATAGCAGAATTAAAGAAACATTTCAATCTTAACATCTTTAAAGCATTCACAATTAATGCCACAAAAGATACAATCTATTTGTCGCCCATTGACTAATTCCCAAATTTAATGTTAGTGTTCATAGACTAATGTTCTGTGCACACAGCACCATCAGTCTACTCCTACGACCACTAACTTTGGAACATAGTCAAATGCTCAACAATGTCAACTCATTTAATGAAACAACAAATCATACTTTGAATTTTCAACATTTATTGTTGCAAGCTAAAGTATCGTTTTGACAGTAACAAATGCTAATTTCTGAGTGCATAGTCACCAAATCTTATTACACAGTTACAATTCCAAATCTTGCTATCTAAATTTCTTTCATTCTGAAATGTTCCCTCTACTAATAAAAGAATACATAATCAACATAACAATGATGATAATGATTAAGTAATTTAAGCATAACCACGAACTTTAAAACATATCCAGATACTGCAATGAATCAAACCCAATAACTTACTATTTTTAATTACTCTGTTTAATGCATTTACAGATAAAATAACTGAACAGTTCTAATGAATCTACCTTGATTTCACACTGTCCTTTTGTTACAACAATGCCCAAACATGGTAACAAACAAGATAACCTAGTAAACAAAATAACCAAATTCCTTTTACAACAATGTCATAAATGTAACAATTCAACCCACTGTACAACAGAGATTGAGCTATCCAGAACATCGACATATATATAATTTCCAAAACAACACAACTTAGTATCAAACTGACAAATCTATTCAGTCGATGATTTACTCAAGTGATGAAATCTGAAACTTCATTTATTTAATAACAGAACAAACTGCCTATACATGAAAATGAATCTAGCCGTAAGTTCAAACTATCATCACACCACTAAATCCCAAATGCCTATCGAAAGCTCATGTTTTCAGTAAAAAGAAATTCAACAAAATTTAAACAATGACTAATACTGAAAACATAATAACCACTGTTCCCAATAAGAAGACCGAAAGTACACTGTTATCAGCAAATTACTTATGTACAAGACAACCGTAGTTTTTCCATTTTTGCACTATTATGAATTACAAGAACAACACTTAAAAGTAATTTAAAACACTCTGTCTCGAACTCAAAACCACTATAAGTATACAACATACCACGTATGGAAAAACAATTACAGGTCATACAAGACTTTCAAACACTTCTTTACCACCTCTTATGACCCACTACATGGTTGGTCTAGAGAACCCTAAAAGATTCAACACACAAACTAACTCATATTCGATAGATTCGGAACCTAAGAACACTTGCTTTGTACTCAGTCAAACAACCGATAACCAACAAAATTACAGTAAGATACACCCTCGGGCTTAACAGCCACATTCGTGGTAGTTGAAACACCATAATATTACATATAAGCAGACACAAAACACGTATTACATCAGTGACTTCTAAGCATGAGTCCCGAAACCCATTTAAACATTTCAAGAGAAACATGAAACACCCACAACACTCAACATTCATAGTATTTTGATGTCACATTAATCACCCACAAGTCTGTAAAGAATAACCACAAATCTAAACATAAACCTATACAAAAACTTGCCCTTGAAACATCTTAACTTGCTAATGTTACAGCCATTTTAACACTACACAAGCATGGTAGCAACCACAGAAGAACATTCACTTTTAAAAGCATATAAAGTAAAGCAAGAATAGAGGATTAGGGATAAAAGCTGGCCCTGACCTTTTAAAGATAGTGTCGAGATACAACTCGAGCTACAGTCAACCAAAGCCCTCGACTAGCACGAGTCTAGCACCAAGCTTTCTAATGGTAGATACAAACAGCAATAAATTCTCGCTGATACAACAACCCAAAAGAACCCACAACTGAGAACTCAAAGTCACCCATAAAACCCAAAACCAATAGCATAAAAAGAACAGAGGAATCCCTCGCTTCCACATCTTAGTCAAGCCATGAGCTGAGGAAATCGCCAAGAATAACAAACAGAGTAAAGGTAGAGAGAAAGATGCCCACATTGCTGAAAACCTCAAAACTGATGGCGGCAAGACTTCGAGACTGAAGTAACAGAATTAATGATACAAATAAATCTCTATTAATATCCTAACAGAAACCTCAATGCTGGCACGCTAACAGCCATGGAAGATGTCCTTGCTGTTACCATCAATAAAATGCTTGGTACAATACGACAATAAAACATTCTTTACAATACCCCATGATGTCACGATACCTCAGTTTGTATCCCGCTACATTCTCTAGCCATGGATAAAACTGAGTATTGTTTATAGTATCAATAACCTTCGATAAACCAGTGAAGCAATAACTCCACACTTATAATTTTAGTGAAAATATGAGTGTGAACTAACAAAAATAACCACTTAATATATATATATATATATATATATATATATATATATATGGGTGAATTATTATTATTCACACATATGTTCATATATTTTCACAATACAATTGCATAAAATTAGATTATATATACATATATATTTATGTGGATTTATATTCCATACATATATATATATATATATATATATATATATATATATATATATATATATCTAGGTGTGAAATGATTCTCTCCCACATAACAGCCACCATAATAAATGAGAAATTAACAATTTCAAGAATACAAAAATGATTTCACTATAAATACATTGAATGTGTTAAATTTCCTAACATTAAACAAAAGATTCATACCTATACAAACACACATAGATATACATATATGTTTAATTTTCCCCAATTAATACATATACACACACGAGAGTTTTATAGAGATCAAACATACTAATACAAAAATCTATGCCAGACCTATAAGAAACACATCAAATCTGATTTCACATTCATAGCAAAAACTAAAGATCCTGCAGCAAGAATCCTTGCAACATCATGAACATCAAATAACTGCAACAGTTCTGAGACAAAATCATGTGTTTTTGAACCAACAACATAACTAAAACTGATCAACAACAAATCCAAGTACAAAGAATCTGAAGTACAAAAGTAGTGTTTATAACAGATGCAACTCACAAGCACAAAAATTAACCAGTCTGAACACAAACAGAACCATATGCAGAGTTTAGCTTATCTTCAAAATAGAGCTAGAGTCTAATGTAAACAACAAATCAACTAAGAAAAATAGAGAAAGTATGGTCAGGCATGACACCCTCCCCCACTAGTCCTTGACTTCCTCCTGAAATTCAGCAAAGAGGAATGGATGTGCTGCCTTCATCAGTTCAGTATCTTCCCAAGTGGCAGAAGATTCATCATTTGGGTCCCACTGAACCCTTACCTGCCTTATTTTTCTGCCTCTTAAATCCAAAGTTCTGCTCAGAATAATTTGTACTGGTTCCATCATAATCTGACCATCTACCACCTGCAAATCATTCCAATGGAGAACATGTGCAATATCAGGAATGTACTTACATAAAATAGAAACATGAAAAACATTATGAATGCGTGCAAGCTTCGGTGGCAGGGCTAATTTGTAGGCAAATGGTCCAATCCACTCCAGGATTTCAAATGGACCCACAAACTGAGGTGCAAGTTTGGATCCCTTCCCAAAATGAATAGGACTCTTTCATGGCCTTACCCTAAGAAACACCTTGTCACCAACTACAAATTGGAGATCAATTCTATGCCGGTCAGTGTACTTTTTCTGCCTATCCTGAGCAGTGATAAGATGTTCTCTAATTCTTTTCACCTACTGCTCCATCTCCTGAAGTAACTCAGGACCTAAAAGTACCCTGTCATCCAAATTGTCCCAGCTAAGAGGCGTTCTACAAGGTCTTCCATACAAAGTCTGGAATGGAGCCATCCCTATAGAGCTGTGATAGCCATTATTGTAGGCAAATTCCACAAGATGCAAGTACTCTTCCCACTTGTTTTGCCTGTCCATGACGTACATCCTGAGCATGTCTTCTAGGACCTGGTTAACACGTTCAGTCTGCCCATCCATTTTAGGATGATAAGCTGAACTAAAATTCAGCTGAGTACCCAAATCCTGTTGCAGTGACCTCCAAATTGCAGAAGTGAATACAGGATCTCTGTCAGATATAATTTTTTAGGAATTCCATGCAACTTGACCACTTGCTCCATAAAAATCCTAGCCACAGAAGTAGCATTATAAGTAGACCTAATAGGAATGAAATGAGCCACTTTAGTCAAATGGTCCACCACCACCATAATAGCATCATGTCGCCTAGCAGTGAGTGGCAAACCAACTATAAAATCTATAGAAATGGTATCCCATTTCCATTCTGGAATGCTATGCGACTGCAATAAACCAGCTAGATGCTGATGTTTTTCTTTAACCCTTTGGCATTCCAGACACCTCGCCACGAAGTCCGCTACATCTCTCTTCATCCCAGGCTAATAATAATGCTGCTTGAGATTAGCGTGCATTTTCTTGACACCAGGATGTGCCGAATATAGTGATTTATGAGCTTCTGACATGACAAGATTACGTAAATCACCCATATCAGGAACATAAATACTTCCCCGGTAGATCATCAACCCTTCAAGATTAATGGAATATCCTTCAAAATGACCTTCCATCATGCTACCACTATCAATCACTACTTTCACATCAGTGAACCACTGATCCACTAACAGATTCTGCAATATCTTTTCCTTTAAATCAACAGTCAAAATTAAAGAAGCTAGCTCATGGCGCCTTCTGCTAAGAGCATCAGCTACCACATTCTCTTTTCCTTGCACATACTTCACCGCAAAGTCATACTCACACAAAAACTCCATCCATCTTCATTGTCTAGCGTTGAGGTTGGGTTGTGTAAATAGGTACTAGAGACTGCGATGATCAGTATGCAATTCAAACCGTTGACCAAGGAGAAAATGCCTCCACTTAGTCAAGGCATGCATAACTGCTGCCAGTTCTAAGTCATGAGTGGGATAATTAATTTCATGATTCTTAAGTTTCTTGGATTTGTAAGCTATCACCCGACCATCCTGCATTATTACTTCCCCTAAGCCGTCCAAAGAAGCATCTGTGCAAACCACAAACTCCTTAGAAGGATCGGGTACTGCTAAAATCGGTGCACTAGTCAAACATTCCTTAAGCTTTTGGAATGCTTCCTTGCACTCATCCGTCCAAACAAACTTCTTCCCTTTCCTTTGGAGAGATGTGATTGGATGAGCCATCCTGGAAAAGTTAGACACAAACCTTCTGTAATAGCTCACTAACCCCATGAAACTACGAACCTCTGAAACATTGGTAGGAGCCGACCAATCTATAATAGCTCAAATCTTGGAAGGATCAACAACTATCCCATCCCCTGTGATGATATGGCCCAAGTAGCAGATCTCAGTTTTGAAGAACTCACACTTTTCTAAATTTGCAAAGAGTTTGTCCCTTCGAAGACAACCAAGAATCTGCTCTAAGTGCTGCTCATGCTCTTTGACAGAGTTAGAATATACCAAAATATTATCCAAAAAGACCACAACAAATTTATCCAAGTACTCCCTGAGTACGTTATGCATCAGATTCATAAAGATTGATGGTGCATTAGTCAGACCGAATGGCACTATTGTGAACTCGTAGTGTCCATATCTAGTGCGAAATGTTGTCTTATGGATATCTGTCTCCTGGATTCTAAGTTGGTCATACCCTGACTTAAGGTCAATCTTCGAAAAGATTCGAGCACCCTTGACCTAATCAAACAAGTCATCAATCCTTGGTAGTGGATACCTATTCCTAATGGTGACCTTGTTCAACTGCCTATAATCGATGCAAAGTCTCAAAGATCCATCTTTCTTCTTCACAAAGATAATAGGTGCACCCCAAGGCGACACACTAGGACGTATCAGCCCTTTCTCCAAAAGCTCCTCAAGCTGATATTTAAGTTCAATCAATTCCTGGGCTATCATTCTATATGGAGCCTTGGAAATTGGCTCAGTTCCTGGTACTAGATCAATTCGAAAGTCAATTTCCCTTTTAGGAGGTATACCAGGAATCTCTTTTACAAAGACATCAGAGAAATCTTGCAACACCGGATGATCAAGAGAAATGTCTCCTGCTACATAATCCTCCAAGTCATTAACGGAAATGGAAAATAATTTGCAGCCTTTACGAATGCATCTTGCCAATTGATTGGTTGAGATGGTTCTAAATTGTTGGAAACAATTGTCTGAAGGAAATTGCTACTCAATTATGTATTGTCTTTGATGTCACACAATTTCATAGTCCGCAGCAATCAGTTACTACCGAGCTCAGTCAGTCTGCCAGACATGAATATTAGCGCTTACCGAGTCCACTCGGTTATCAAAGAAAATCAGTGTCTACCGAGTTCACTCGGTTACCAAAGGAAATTTTAGTGTTTACCGAGTTCAGTCGGTCATCGAAGAAAAGTTATTGTTTACCGAGTTCAGTCGGTTGTCGAAGAAAAGTTAGTGTTTACCGAGTTCAGTCGGTTATCGAAGGTAAAAGATTGTCGGTGTTTACCGAGTTCCCTCGGTCTCCGAAAGATTATAGAAAGTTATGGTCACCGAGCACTGTCGGCCCTTGAAGGATTTTTGCAAATAGAGTTTGCTTAATTCAGCCGACTGTTATACTAAATAATGTCGATTTGACAAATCTAAAATCATATAAATAAAAGGTCAAATGTGAAAAGTAAACAAGAAATACAACAGAAGATTTACAGAAGAAAAGCAGGAAAGGTGTATGCGAATTTGTGAAGGATGTTCAGATATCCTTGAGGTGCAGCAGAGATTTATTCGATTAGAAAGGATCAGACTTATGCAGAACAGAGATCTGTAATCAGCAAGACAGTTGCATTTTTATACAAGTCATTTCTCATTGTTACCTTCTTATCATTGTAACAGTGAATTTTAAATCTCTTAACCGAGTTGGTTTAACAACCATATTGTAAATCCTCTAACAAGGTGACAATTCCATTGAATTGTTTTCAAGACCTCTTACCAGGCCACTCCTAGCAGGGTGTTTTAAATCCTCTAACAAGGTCACACCTAACAGTGTGTTTTGTAACCTTTTACCGGGTTGGCTTCTAACCGGGCATCACTTCAGAAAAGTGAAAATCAGTATCTAGATACAATTGGTGGTTTTTCCCATATTGGGTTTCCACGTTAAATCTTTTGTCTCTTGTGTTCTTAATTGCTTTCTCAATCATATACATGTGCTGATGAATATCTAAAGATAATATTGCTAATACTTTCTGCATCTTCAAAGTTACTGCAATCTATTTACCGAGTGCTAAAACAGATAACATTGTTAAGATATCTTAAGGGATCTGCAAAGAATTAATTGTGAAGTGTTTTATGGTTGACTGATTCACCCCCCCCCCCTCTCAGTCACTTCATCCATATTCTATCAATTGGTATCAAAGCTTTTGGTGCTTGCAGGAAGGGTTTCAAAGACCTAAGCTAAAGATCAGGATGTCTTACAAGAGGGAAATTCCAAAGCTCAACAAAGATAACTTTTCAGCATGGCAAGGTCTCATGTGACTTCATCTGGCTTCCATTGGTGATTCAGGATGCAAATACATTGATGAAGAATACACAATTCCTAATGGCGCATTAACTGTTGAAGACATTGCAGATAAAAAGACTCACAACACCATGATGATAGACATTGCATCTGCTCTCAGCTATGAAGAATTTGATGATATTAAAGACTGCACTACTGCATATGAAATGTGGATGGCACTAAAGAAAATATATGGTGGTGATGCAAATGTGAAAAGAGCCAAAGCAGAAAGCCTAAGAGGACAGTTTGACAAGATGAATATGAAGGAAGATGAAAACATTGCAAAATATGTTGAAAGAATCAAAGCAAGTGTAAGTGCAATTAGAGCTTCTGGAGGAACAATCTCAGATGAGACTGTTATAAGTAAGGTACTCAGAACACTACTCCCTATCTATGCAATAAGAGTGTCAGCTATTCAAGAAAGAAGATGTGAAACAAACCACAATATAACTTTGGATGCTTTAGTTGGAAGATTGACAGCTTTTGAATTAGACAACTATGATAACTATGTTCCTAGCTCCAAAAATTTTGAATCAGCATTTGAGGCCAAGGTTTCATTAAAGAAGAACAAGAAAATTAAAGAAGTTCAGTCAGAAAGTGAAGAAGAATCAGAAGAAAGTTCTAATAGTGATCTTGAAATTGTAGAAGCATTACTTGCAAAGAAGTACTCTAGAGGGAAAGGTAAGTATAAAGGTAAAACTCCTTTAATCTGTTTTTCATGTGAAGAAATTGGACATATTGCAGCTAGGTGCCCAAACAAGCAAGTCAAAGAAGAAAAGAAAAGTCACAAGTACTATGGCAAAAAGAATTTCAAATCATACAAGGATAAAGGTAAGAAATCATGTTTTATGGCTAAAGATTCTGATGATAGTGAAGAAGAAATTGTCTTTATTGCTATAAAAGATGAATCTGATGATGATGAAGATAAGATGGCACTTATTTCTCATATAAGAAAAGATGATATATGGATAATAGATAGCGGATGTTCACACCACATGACTGGTGACAAGACAAAATTTGAATATCTAGAAGACTGTGATAGTGGTAATGTAAGATTTGGAAACAATGAACCTTGTTGTATAAAAGGAAAAGGAAGAATCTCATTAACCAAAGAACTCATATGTGATAATGCTTATTGGGTTGAAGGACTAAAACATAATCTTCTAAGTGTAGCATAGCTAATCAACACTGGTTTCAAGGTTGAATTCATGAATGGTCAAGCAAGAGTGCTGGATGGAAAAGGGAAACTCATTGGATCAGGCAAACAAACAAAAGGTAACTTATTTTATCTTGATCTCAGTGAATATTCATGCTTTATTGCTCAAATAGAAGAAAGTTGGCTATGGCACAAAAGGTTATGTCATGTGAATTTTGATAACATGATAAAAATAAGCAAATTCAAGAAGGTTAGAGGCATTCCTACTCTGAAGAAACCTGACACTCGTCTATGTAAGAATTGTCAGATTGGCAAAATGAGTAAAACTAGTTTCAAGAGTAAGAACTATCAGTCTAAAGAAATTTTGAAATTGTGCATACTGATTTATGTGGACCTATTGGAATACAAAGCTATACTGGAGATAAATTCTTTATTCTTTTCGTTGATGATTATTCTAGAATGATGACTGTTATGTATTTAAGAGAAAAATCAGAAGCATTTGAAAAGTTCAAATGGTACTTAGCAAGAGTAGAAAAGGAAACAGGGAAAAGATTGAAATGCTTAAGATCAGACAGAGGTGGTGAATTCATCTCCCATGATTTTAACAACTTTTGCATTGAAAGAGGAATCAAAAGACAGGTATCAGCTCCTAGAACTCCTGAGCAGAATGGAATAGCAGAAAGAAGAAACAGATCTATTATGGATTGTGCAAGGACTCTAATGATAGAAAAGAACATCGCTATAAAGTACTGGAAGGAAGCTATCAGCACTGCAGTTCATACCTTGAACCGAGTACAATTGAAGAAAGACACATTCAAAACTCCTTATGAATTATGGTATGGCTATAAACCCAATGTAAGTTACATGAAAATATTTGGTAGCAAGTGTTATATCTTAAAAGAATCCAGAAGAAATAAATTTGATGTGAAAAGTGATGAAGGAATATTCCTAGGATATTCTAGCAAAAGCAAGGCATACAAATGTCTGAACTTATCTACTCACAAAGTCATAGAAAGTATACATGTAAAATTTGATGAGTTTGCAGAAAAGATTGAGGAAGAAAGCAAAAGGGAACCTGAGAACTACAGAAGATTCATTTACATTGAACTTGAAACATTGGTAGACACAACTATCAGTAAGGAAACTATATCTACCGAGCCGAGCATAGTTACCGAGTCACAAACCGAGTCACAGGAAGAAATTCAGACCGAGTCTCAGCCTGAAGTTACCGAGCAAATATCTACCGAGCCCGAGCAACCTGAAGAAGAGATCCTAGAAGACAACAGCATGAATCATTCAAAAAGCAAGGAACCTATACTAGCCAAATATGTCAGAAGACATCATACACCAGATCAAATCATTGGAAACAAATCAGATGGTACTATGACAAGAAGCAAGCTAAAAGGTACATGTCTGCTTACTGATTTTGAACCTAGAAATATCAAAGATGCATTGGAAAATGAAAGCTGGATTGAAGCAATGAATGAAGAATTAGAACAAATACAAAAGAACAAAACTTGGACTCTTGTACCTAGACCTAAAGATAAGAATGTAATTGGAACAAAATGGGTATTCAGGAATAAGCTGAATGAATATGGTCAAGTATCTAGAAACAAAGCTAGACTGGTATGTAAAGGTTATTCTCAAGAAGAAGGTATAGATTATGGAGAAACTTTCACTCCTGTTGCAAGATTAGAAGGTGTAAGAACTCTACTTGCTTATGCAGCACACAAAGGATTTAAGGTATATCAGATGGATATAAAATCTGCATTTCTCAATGGAATTCTTGATGAAGAAGTCTACATTGAACAACCTGAAGGTTTTGTTGATCCAGATAAAAGGGACATGGTCTGCAGGTTACACAAAGCATTGTATGGTTTAAAACAAGCTCCAAGAGCATGGTATGAAAGACTCCATAACTATTTGATTCAGATTAATTTCAAAAGAGCTAATGATAACAGCAATCTGTATATTAAAGAAGGACCGGATGACAAAATTGTATTGGCAGAAATATTTGTGGATGATACTATATTTACAGGGAATGAGGATCAGTGCAAAGAATTTTCAGAGCAAATGAACAAAGAATTTGAAATGTCTATGTTTGGTTTAATAAAATTCTTTGTTGGTCTTCAAATTCAGCAAAGCAACAATGGTATATACATTACTCAATCTAAATACATTAAGGAAATACTTAAGAAGTTTGGGATGGAAGATTCAAAACCAGTTGGTACACCCATGTGTACTGGACTGAAACTTACCAAAAATGATGATTCAAAGGAAGTTGATCAGACCCTATACCAATCTATGATTGGAAAATTGCAGTATGTAGTACATACAAGACCTGATATTGCCTTAGCAGTCGGTATAGTAGCTAGATTCTCAGCAAAACCTAAGGAAAATCACATGATGGCAATCAAAAGAATCTTAAGATACTTAAGAGGAACTGAAGAATATGGTTTGTGGTATAAATTTGGAGGCAATCTAGACTTGAAAGTGTTTACTGATGCTGATTGGGCAGGAAACATTGATGACAGAAAAAGCACAAGTGGTGGAGCATTTTTTCTTGGAAAAAGACTGGTATCCTGGACTAGTAAAAAGCAGAATTGCACATCTCAATCCACAGCTGAAGCAGAATATGTTGCTGCTGCAGTAAACTGTTCAAATATTGTTTGGTTTAAACAGCTATTAGAAGGTATGAAGGTTGAAATCAAAGAACCAGTTGTTATATTTTGTGACAATACCAGTGCAATAAACATTTCGAAGAATCCAGTGATGCATTCCAAAACCAAGCACATTGCTATTAAATATCACTTTGTCAGAGAATTGGTGCAGGACAAGGAAATCAGATTAGAATATATTCATACAAAAGAAAAGATTGCAGACATTTTTACCAAACCATTACCTAAGGATGCATTTGTGTATCTAAGAGGTAAGTTAGGGGTCATTCCCCTATCCGAGGCTCACTAAATACAGTTTTAGTGATGCATCAACCAGAAAATGATTGAAAATCAACCAGTTGATGCAGCATATTCAAGGAATCATTGCATATGAATCAGTACTTGAGGTACATTAATTTTCACCGGTAATATGTGAATTGTCTTTGGCATGTGTTGTCAAAGAGGGAGTGTTTGCTATGTCTTTACTTCAAGAAATTTTCAATAGTCAGAAGGAAGAATTTTCAGGATACAGGAAGTTTGCTGACAGAGGGAGATTTGAATCTGAACCGAGCTAACTCTTTCAAATTTCTTATGCTATGACATATTGTGTTGCCATCAATGCCAAAGAGGGAGATTGTTGGAAACAATTGTCTGAAGGAAATTGCTACTCAATTATGTATTGTCTTTGATGTCACACAATGTCATAGTCCGCAGCAATCAGTTACTACCGAGCTCAGTCGGTCTGCCAGACAGGAATATTAGCACTTACCGAGTCCACTCGGTTATCAAAGAAAATCAGTGTCTACCGAGTTCACTCGGTTACCAAAGGAAATTTTAGTGTTTACCGAGTTCAGTCAGTCATCGAAGAAAAATTATTGTTTACCGAGTTCAGTCGGTTGTCGAAGAAAAGTTAGTGTTTACCGAGTTCAGTCGGTTATCGAAGGTAAAAGATTATCGGTGTTTATCGAGTTCCCTCGGTCTCCGAAAGATTATAGAAAGTTATGGTCACAGAGCACTGTCGGCCCTTGAAGGATTTTTGCAAATAGAGTTTGCTTAATTCAGCCGACTGTTATACTAAATAATGTCGATTTGACAAATCTAAAATCATATAAATAAAAGGTCAAATGTGAAAAGTAAACAAGAAATACAGCAGAAGATTTACAGAAGAAAAGCAGGAAAGGTGTATGCGAATTTGTGAAGGATGTTCAGATATCCTTGAGGTGCAGCAGAGATTTATTCGATCAGAAAGGATCAGACTTATGCAGAACAGAGATCTGTAATCAGCAAGACAGTTGCATTTTTATACAGGTCATTTCTCATTGTTACCTTCTTATCATTGTAACAGTGAATTTTAAATCTCTTAACCGAGTTGGTTTAACAACCATATTGTAAATCCTCTAACAAGGTGACAATTCCATTGAATTGTTTTCAAGACCTCTTACCAGGCCACTCCTAGCAGGGTGTTTTAAATCCTCTAACAAGGTCACACCTAATAGTGTGTTTTGTAACCTTTTACCGGGTTGGCTTCTAACCGGGCATCACTTCAGAAAAGTGAAAATCAGTATCTAGATACAATTGGTGGTTTTTCCCATATTGGGTTTCCACGTTAAATCTTGTGTCTCTTGTGTTCTTAATTGCTTTCTCAATCATATACATGTGATGATGAATATCTAAAGATAATATTGCTAATACTTTCTGCATCTTCAAAGTTACTGCAATCTATTTACCGAGTGCTAAAAAAAATAACATTGTTAAGATATCTTAAGGGATCTGCAAAGAATTAATTGTGAAGTGTTTTATGGTTGACTGATTCACCCCCCCCCTCTCAGTCACTTCATCCATATTCCATCAAGCTGATATTTAAGTTCAATCAATTCCTGGGCTATCATTTTGTATGGAGCCTTGGAAATTGGCTCAGTTCCTGGTACTAGATCAATTCGAAAGTCAATTTCCCTTTTAGGAGGTATACCAGGAATCTCTTTTACAAAGACATCAGAGAAATCTTGCAACACCGGATGATCAAGAGAAATGTCTCCTGCTACATAATCCTCCAAGTCATTAACGGAAATGGAAAATAATTTGCAGCCTTTACGAATGCATCTTGCCAATTGATTGGTTGAGATGGTTCTAAATGAGATAGGCCTCTTCATCCCAGAAATAAACTTAGCTAAACCCATATCATCCACACACCTGATGATTTTGTTCTTGCAATCAATCACAGCTTGATGCTGTTCCAACCAGTCCATACCTAAAACTATATCAGAAGATCCCAAAGGAATTACCCTAAGATCCACGGAAGTAGTAAAGACTTTTAACTGAACCTTACAGCCTGGAGCTATAACACTAGCCTCCACTCGAGATCCTGAAGCTAATTCCACTTGCCACATAGTATTAGCCCTTGCCACTGGAATACCACTTTGTGCAACTAAACTGGATGAAATGAATGAATCTGTGGCACCGAAATCAAACAAAATAGATACCTTCTTACCTTGGGTATTACCTCTAGCTTCGATGACCGTGTTCTGATGCTCGACTTGTTTTTGATCCAAGGTGGCAAATATACGGTGGTTCCTAGCAGAATCACCCACTGCAACCTCAGACCTAGGTGGATAAGCCCCTGATTTCTGCTTGTCCCAATTAGGACACTGAGCCTGATAATGCCCTTGCTGACCACAACGGAAACAAACCATAGATTTCTTGAAGTATCTGCTCTGAGAAGGTGCATTTCTCAGAATACTCTGAGATTGCTGAGGTGTTTGGGATTGTTCTGGACCCTTAGTGTACTTGTTAGATTGAGAGGATTTGTCAAACTTCCTCTTTTTGAACTTCCCACCAGGAAATCTAGATTTGAAACTTCCTTGAGGCTGCTTCTGATTCTTATTGTCACTCTGAGTAGGTGAATTCACATTGGCTTTAATAGATGACCCATGGTACCTTGATTTCATCTCGATAAGCTTGGCTCGCTCAGAAGCCTCCTGCATAGTCATAGGTTTGAAGGTCCTCACTTCTTCACCAATCTTGGAATTAAGTCCCCTAATGAAATGCTGAATCAAAGCTTTATTATCCTCCGTCCATCCCGAGTATTTCTTGAGTTCATAAAACCTCCGCTCATAGGCTTCTACAGTAGAGCCTTTCTGCATAATGTTAAAGAATTCTTCAGCTCGAGCTTGCTGCCAATACTCAGACATAAATCTTTCCTTGAAGCGTTCCACAAAGAGTTCCCAAGTCACCTACGAAATATCAATTCCTAGCTTTTCCAACTCTTGTTCCCACCAAATGGATGCAAAATTGTTGAGCTGCATGACAGTCCACCTCACCTTCACATTGCTCTGGTAATGGTGCAAAATAAAGCATCGTTCAATATTCAACAACCATGCTTTAGCTGCAGTGCCTTCCTCAGTTCCAAAGAACAGCGGTCCCTTAATCTTGGACAAATCTTTCATCTGTGCCCTGAAAATAGGATTCTCCTCCACGGGAAAATTGTTATTCTGATCTCGAGGTACCTGACAATTTGCTCCCCCACCAGGAACATGATTATTAGCCTCAATGTCATCCAACCATTCCAGAATACGTTGGAGAACCATAGCATGAGGATCCCCTTGATTATCCTGATTATTACCATCATTAACACCTTGCCCGATGGGAATATAACCATTTGCAGCCTGGTGTCTAGGAACTCTGCCATGGCCCCTGCCTCTGCCTCTGCCCACATTGGCATTGACCAGGTCACCGAGCCCTCGAGCTCCTCTTGTAAGGGGAGGCATAATGACAACCTGAAAACAAACTACCGTTAAAATTGCGACTAACGAGTTAAACCCTATAACCCAACGCCCTAGTTAAAGTAAACCTAGCTCTGATACCAATTGTAACACTACAATCTAAATCATAGTGCTAGAAAGAAAAACATTAATCAAATGGAAAACCACAACAATTTTTTTATTATTTAAGATTCTATTATAAGTTACAACAACTGAGTGTCCTTAGGACATTGTACAAAAATATCAAAGAAATACATCATCATTATACATCATAATCTTAACAACAGTACAAATGTTGTTCTGAACTACAAATAAGTACATCATTAGGTACAGTTATTTCTTAAGCAAATACAATCTAGTAAACAGTCCAAGCTGTCTGCCAATAACAGGTTGATCCTTCTCAACGAGAATCTGTAAAACCATAACACAAGCACAAAACAGACAACAAGGCTCAACATATATACACATAAAGAAATCTCCGTGAGTCACCTGCAACAAGTTAGTACCATAATGATAATTCATCAAGTAACCTTAAGCAAGTGAAACATTTAACAATCACATAGATAAAACATATCAACATGATGAAATGTAAGAAAACTCACAATAAGAATTCAGAATGATAATGCACATATATACCGAGATGATTTATCACTGAAGAATCATGCTTCTGCACCCATGGTTGTGCTCATGATGTATCTTGCAGTGCAAGGTAGTCTGTTTAACCCATTAATAAACATAATAGCGCTCACAGCTAACTGTTATAACAGTTTAGAAACGTAACAGTACCTCAAGCCCCATACTCCGTTCTAGATCACGCAAATCATAGACATAGGGAAGGCCAATTATCTTATTAATGTTAAAGCCCAACCCGGTTAATTTTAAAGGTTATCATTTGTCCACTGAATTGGTTTCCCAAATCCAGCCATCTCAATATGCGTTCATCATCTGAATTCTCAACAATCACATAATTTAATAGTGTTGGTAATGGAACAGCTCAGAGATATACACTATATCTTCATTTCCATTTCATATTTCTTTTTAATCCAACCATCACAATAGCAGAATTAAAGAAACATTTCAATCTTAACATCTTTAAAGCATTCACAATTAATGCCACAAAAGATACAATCTATTTGTCGCCCATTGACTAATTCCCAAATTTAATGTTAGTGTTCGTAGACTAATGTTCTGTGCACACAGCACCATCAGTCTACTCCTACGACCACTAACTTTGGAACGTAGTCAAATGTTCAACAATGTCAACTCATTTAATGAAACAACAAATCATACTTTGAATTTTCAACATTTATTGTTGCAAGCTAAAGTATCATTTTGACAGTAACAAATGCTAATTTCTGAGTGCATAGTCACCAAATCTTATTACACAGTTACAATTCCAAATCTTGCTATCTAAATTTCTTTCATTCTGAAATGTTCCCTCTACTAATAAAAGAATACGTAATCAACATAACAATGATGATAATGATTAAGTAATTTAAGCATAACCACAAACTTTAAAACATATCTAGATACTGCAATGAATCAAACCTAATAACTTACTATTTTTAATTACTCTGTTTAATGCATTTACAGATAAAATAACTGAACAGTTCTAATGAATCTACCTTGATTTCACACTGTCCTTCTGTTACAACAATGCCCAAACATGGTAACAAACAAGATAACCTAGTAAACAAAATAACCAAATTCCTTTTACGACAATGTCATAAATGTAACAATTCGACCCATTGTACAATAGAGACTGAGCTATCCAGAACATCGACATATATATAATTTCCAAAACAACACAACTTAGTATCAAACTGACAAATCTATTCAGCCGATGATTTACTCAAGTGATGAAATATGAAACTTCATTTATTTAATAACAAAACAGACTGCCTATACATGAAAATGAATCTAGCCGTAAGTTCAAACTATCATCACACCACTAAATCCCAAATGCCTATCGAAAGCTCATGTTTTCAGTAAAAAGAAATTCAACAAAATTTAAACAATGACTAATACTGAAAACATAATAACCACTGTTCCCAATAAGAAGACCGAAAGTACACTGTTATCAGCAAATTACTTATGTACAAGACAACCGTAGTTTTTCCATTTTTGCACTATTATGAATTACAAGAACAACACTTAAAAGTAATTTAAAACACTCTGTCTCGAACTCAAAACCACTATAAGTATACAACATACCGCGTATGGAAAAACAATTACAGGTCATACAAGACTTTCAAACACTTCTTTACCACCTCTTATGACCCACTACATGGTTGGTCCAGAGAACCCTACAAAGATTCGACACATAAACTAACTCATATTCGACAGATTCGGAACCTAAGAACACTTGCTTTGTACTCAGTCAAACAACTGATAACCAACAACATTACAGTAAGATACACCCTCGGGCTTAACAGCCACATTCGTGGTAGTTGAAACACCATAATATTACATATAAGCAGACACAAAACACGTATTACATCAGTGACTTCTAAGCATGAGTCCCGAAACCCATTTAAACATTTCAAGAGAAACATGAAACACCCACAACACTCAACATTCATAGTATTTCGATGTCACATTAATCACCCACAAGTCTGTAAAGAATAACCACAAATCTAAACATAAACCTATACAAAAACTTGCCCTCGAAACATCTTAACTTGCTAATGTTACAGCCATTCTAACACTACACAAGCATGGTAGCAACCACAGAAGAACATTCACTTTTAAAAGCATATAAAGTAAAGCAAGAACAGAGGATTAGGGATAAAAGCTGGCCTTGACCTTTTAAAGATAGTGTCGGGATACAACTCGAGCTATAGTCAACCAAAGCCCTCGACTAGCACGAGTCTAGCACCAAGCTTTCTAATGGTAGATACAAACAACAATAAATTCTCGCTGATACAACAACCTAGAAGAACCCACAACTGAGAACTCAAAGCCACCCATAAAACCCAAAACCAATAGCATAAAAAGAACAGAGGAATCCCTCGCTTCCACATCTTAGTCAAGCCATGAGCCGAGGAAATCGCCAAGAATAATGAACAAAGTAAAGGTAGAGAGAAAGATGCCCACATTGCTGAAAACCTCAAAACCGATGGCGGCAAGACTTCGAGACTGAAGTAACAGAATTAATGATACAAATAAATCTCTATTAATATCCTAACAGAAACCTCAGTGCTGGCACGCTAACAGCCAAGGAAGATGTCCTTGCTGTTACCATCAATAAAATGCTCGATACAATACGACAATAAAACATTCTTTACAATACCCCATGATGTCACGATACCTTAGTTTGTATCCCGCTACATTCTCTAGCCGCGGATAAAACTGAGTATTGTTTATAGTATCAATAACCTTCGATAAACCAGTGCAACAATAACTCCACACTTATAATTTAAGTGAAAATATGAGTGTGAACTAACAAAAATAACCACTTTATATATATATATATATATATATATATATATATATATATATGGGTGAATTATTATTATTCACACATATGTTCATATATTTTCACAATAAAATTGCATAAAATTAGATTATATATACATATATATTTATGTGGATTTATATTCCATACATACATATATATATATATATATACATATATATATATATATATATATATATATATATATATATATATACATATACATATATATATATATATACATATATATATATATATATACATATATATATATATATATATATACATATATATATATATACATATATATATATATACATATATATACATATATGTATATATATATATATATGTATATATATATATATATATGTATATATATATATATATATATGTATATATATATATATATATGTATATATATGTATATATATATATATGTATATATATATGTATATGTATATCTATGTGTATATATATATATGTGTGTGTGTATATATATATGTGTGTATATATATATATGTATGTGTATATATATATGTATGTGTATATATAGGTGTGAAATGATTCTCTCCCACATAACAGACACCATAATAAATGAGAAATTAACAATTTCAAGAATACAAAAATGATTTCACTATAAATACATTGAATGTGTTAAATTTCCTAACATTAAACAAAAGATTCATACCTATACAAACACACATAGATATACATATATGTTTAATTTTCCCCAATTAATACATATATACACACGAGAGTTTTATAGAGATCAAACATACTAATACAAAAATCTATGCCAGACCTATAAGAAACACATCAAATCTGATTTCACATTCATAGCAAAAACTGAAGATCCTGCAATAGTAATCCTGCAGCGAGAATCCTTGCAACATCATAAACATCGAATAACTGCAACAGTTCTGAGACAAAATCATGTGTTTCTGAACCAGCAACACAACTAAAATTGATCAACAACAAATCCAAGTACAAAGAATCTAAAGTACAAAAGTAGTGTTTATAACAGATGCAACTCACAAGCACAAAAATTAACTAGTCTGAACACAAACAGAACCATATGCAGAGTTTAGCTTATCTTCAAAACAGAGCTAGAGTCTAATGTAAACAACAAAGCAACTAAGAAAAACAGAGAAAGTATGGTCAGGCATGACACCCATGTAATTTTGTATATATACAGGACTAATGGTCCCGGGCAAGGCTGAAGGTTTTCTCAACCCCACTCTTTCCTACGAGCGCTTGCAGAGAGCAGGGTCACAAAAATTTCAGGGCTTCGACCTTTTACTGATAAAAAAAAATAAAAATTAATCATTTACTTAAATTAAATAGAAAAATTAAAACTTTTTTGTTTTTAAATACATTTTAATCACAATAAAAATAACTTATATGCTATTATATGATGTAACACTTTGATAATATGTAACACTTTGACAATATTTAGCATAAAATTTAAAGTTTTTTAAAAATATATATGTAATCTAACTTTTAAAAATATTTTATAAGATATTGTATGATGTAACAATTCGATAATGTTAGTATAAATTTTTTAATATTTTTTTATATATTAAAAAAATAACTCTAAAATAAATGAACATCTAAAACATTTCATATCAAGTATCAAATGATGTAACATGTAGACAGCTTGTAATCTTAAAAACAGTACTCTTTTTGTAAATTTTTATTGCACCATTCCCATATAAAAAACATTTGTCAATTATTAATATAAAATTGTAGCCATTTTATAAAAATAAATAGATTATACATAAATTTATGAACTTTGGACTGCTTTTTTAGGATACAATTGGCCAGGCATTATTAGTTAGATTTAAGTTGCGCAAATTTCAGTGCAAGCCTTGAATGCTTAACATGACATCATAAATTCAGACAAACAGAAACAATAATGAAAGGTATTGATGAAAGAATATTGTGGGCAACTGTATAAAAAAAGATGAATATTAATTCGGTGGTACCGGAAAATAATAAATATTCAAATAATTAAATTCACATGAGAATCAGAGGCTTCCATTGCAGCAGGAAGCTCTTAGCTTATTTATAATGGCCGAACAATTGAAATTGCGGCTACAATGGAGACACAGTACTGGGAATTTATCACTAATCAATCACTCTGTCGTGACTGTACCAGAGAAGCATCCATGACGAATGAAAAGAATTGTAATGGAATGATGGATTTATGGACGAGGAGTACGGGTTTTGCCCCTGGCTGCACCACAGAGCAGAGCATTATGAGGAATGTCATATTCATCTCTCAATGATTTTACTGGAGATTTAACTCTCAGGTACGTTTGCTGACCCAGGTACTGCCTTTCCCATGTTTCTGACCTCAGATTCCACATTCCCGCGTTGTCTAAGCTTAGAAGAATGGCAGTCCATGACTTTGGATAGACCTGGAGGATTCAATAAGTTAAATGTTAAAATCTTTGGTGGTAAAATGGAATGAAATGTTTCATACTTTGGAGCTTTGAGGTCTGTGGATTTGTACCTGTGTTGTGCAGCGAGAAACTGCGTCGAACAGATTGTAGCCCTTTCTGCTTGATTGTGTCCATTCTCCTCCGTCCATTCTGTTTCATCAAAATAAATGTGTTGTTTGTGTTAGTGCAGTGAAATTTTGGAAGATTGAGGCGAAATGAATGTTTAGGGCTTAAAATTGGTAGAAGCCATGTCTGTGTTTTAAAAGAGGGGTTTCAAATAAGTCAGGACATCTGAATTGAAATGGAGTAAATAGCATACATCTGAATTAACAGTTAGTGAGGCTTGAATTTGAGCAAGGAAAGAAGAACAGTGGTTCTAGAGACAACCTAAGTAGAACAGAGCAAGTTCTCTGGCAGGCAGGGAGAGGATTAGGGTTAGGGTTTCGCTGTGGGTTTATAGGTGTAATCACTGAGAGGGGGTGTGGTCCATGCTCTAGAACTTTTCTTCTGCCCTTCAAAACAATCAAGCCCTGGGCCTTACTCAAAATCAAAATCCTTGGAAACAAAAAACCAGCGCTTTCTCAATTCAGTCAGGTCTGGTCCAATATTTGTAAGAACCATCTGCTGGGACAGATATATAGGGATGGGTTATTGTTGAAAAGCTAATTTCTGGCACGCAGGCAAGGAGCTCAATGGCTGAGTGGTGAAGCCACCTACTGCATGGTACAGTGCTCTGTTCTGATAGTGTATGGGATGAGGGCTTCTGGCCATTCTATGTATCTTCTAAAATGAAGTAACTAAATGGCCTTAAAGAGTTGTACTCATGACAGCGGCAATCTTTCATTAGAAAAGGTCTAATGCAAAAATAGAACAGTGAGTTAAGGCATTGCAAAATTGAAAATTGTAACTTACCCTGCTACAAAAAAGGAATATCCATCCAAATGCCATGACTGCATGGTGTCTTCATAGTTCTGGAACACAATCTCAATGAAAGCCCTGTACTCTCCATTGATCACAGCAGTCTGGAGATATGGAGATCTACCATCAGGGCTGTCTGGAATACCACCCACGTTGAACACTCCACTAATATTATAGTAATCTGCAAGCTTCAATGGTGTGTTGGGACGCTGGAAAGAAACACCATTTACTGCATAACGCTGTTTCCCACTGATTATGGCTGCAGCACTTGCGAGTTTCAGGGTTCGAGTAATGGTGATGTTGCCATAATGGTATGATCCCTGGGGATTAGGACGAGCTGCACTGGCTGTCAGGTTCCATCTGCACAGCAATTCCATATAATTTTTTCAGAAATTAAAATAATATGGAATGCTATAAATCCCCAAGTTCTATATCTAAAACATATTTTCTATTGCCAAAATATTAGGGTGCTTCTCCCATCGTAAGACAATTATTCACTCGGTATTCCCATTTTTTAATGTTACGCCTCTATCCCATTGTCAGTGGCTTGTAAATTAAGACTACACTCGGATCTATATTTCTTTAGAAGAAAAATTAGCTCTTCAAATCTACAATATTTTATTTACAAACAAGAAACACTATCATATATCTATAATAGAAATTGCAGGAGATTATTTGATTTGCAAAATAACATAGGCCAAATTGGAATTAACTGCGAGCAGACATTATGCATTCGGAACCGTTTTTTAAACTGGAAATAAATCAAAATGCTAAACCTCCAGTAAGAAGCAGGGCCAAACCTGATGGATCTTGCCTGGTTAAGAGACCAGTCAATCTGAATGGTGGGACCTCCCGGAATAGATCCAGAAACGGCCTTCTGAGAATTGCTGTAGCGGAAGATTCCATAACCCGTGATAATAGGACTGGTGAAACGAGTAGATGCAACAAGATAGTAGTCCTGAGGTGGCTGGTCCGCAGTCACCAGAACAGAGTAGCTCTGACCAACATGGATATCAAGCGATTCGTAGGTATTTTGGACAGTGTGAGAGCCCTCCACTTCAACAAGCTTCATTTTGTGCCCCTCAATCCTGAAGTTCAGAGAGGATGACAATCCTACATTTGAAATGCGAAGACGATAGGTTTTTCCTGCAAATCAACAGATATCAGAGGAATGTTTGCAAAGCAACCAGATCTAGCATATATTGAAGGCGTCACTTGCAAGAAGATCTCACCTTGATCCACTGTCAATGCATAACCATTTGGTCCTCGGCCATTGATGAGAACACCATCAGGAGGACCCAGAGCTTTCCCGAAGTCAAGCGTTCTCCGAAGGATCTGTTCACAAGTATCATCAAATGGTCAACATGCACTGTAAGAAGCTGGACCTAACAGATTTCCTCAAAAGAATTAGGCTCTTCCACTAGTTTCTACAATGAACGCGAAATTTTCCTTTTCACTGTGGACCCGAGAACTTACAGTATGATTTCTCTTGTACCAGTCGCCTATCAGAACCGTAACATCACCATCAGGAGCAGGGAAAGGTACAGGGATCAGGGGCCTGCTAACAACTTTAAGTCCTCCGAAGCCTCCTGCTGCCTTATGGAAATACATTGACGGGAAGTAGAAATAGCTTCCTATCTGATCCTTCACCTGGAACTTGTATGTGAAGTTTTTCCCAGGTGGTATGGGACAATTGGTTCCAAAAACTCCATCTTGCCAGGAGTTTCTTCTCTGCTGTATCCCATTCCTGTAACAGAAAATTCATGTTGGTTCAATGTACTACAAATCGCCAAAAATCTCGCTGAGATTCAAACAACCATTAATGGAAAGAGTGCAGATTCAGAACCTACCATGACAATAGGAATTTCTGGTCTAAGTTATTGAATACATTGAGAATAATGTTGTCATTTGTCGTACTGTCAATATCAGGTCCGGGAAATTGTCCATTAATCAGAATTCCCTGCAACAAAATTAGAGATGAGTGATGTGCTTAGTCACCAATGACGACCATAGACGGAACGCATTAAAGAATATGTGAATTGGGAAAACCAGGGGGGTGGAAAAACACACCTGCTGAGGAACACCAAGAGGCCATATAGTACCATATGTAATATTCCAGGTAAAGAATTTATATGGATCTTCTGCCAGAGCAGAGGAACTGATGAATGCAATTATGAAATACACATGTGCAATGGAGCGCCACAAA
The DNA here is from genome assembly GCA_027943335.1 of Chamaecyparis obtusa. Classification (NCBI taxonomy): domain Eukaryota; kingdom Viridiplantae; phylum Streptophyta; class Pinopsida; order Cupressales; family Cupressaceae; genus Chamaecyparis; species Chamaecyparis obtusa. The sequence continues at coordinate 592,258 of BSBK01000661.1, forward strand.
GAACCCATTGTACTCTATGCTCCAAATCTTGATCTCACTACTTCTTTTCACAGTAGAATGGATGAGTTCCCTGTAATCTGCATGTTAAAAACCTCCACTCTGTCAGAAGACGATGCAATCAAACAATGCAGATGCAGCAATGTACCAAAGTTGTAACAAAAACAAAACGATTCATACATGAAGTGTTAAGGATCTGAACAAGTAGAGTCCAGATTGCGATACCCAACTAAACAATGCCTGGTTTCAAGGTCCCCGACCCCCCCCCACCCTAATTTCTATAAACTACACTTACAGTGTTCTCATCAATAATCAAGAAAACAGCAAATGCATGACCCCAAATGAATAAAGTTATTCCATCCTTGTAGAGCAAGTTAGCAAAGATTCTAGATGACAACAGCTGTAAAGAGAACAGTTCTCCACTTTCCTCTGTTACTGGTATACCATACAAACAAGATGTATACACCTAATGCCCTTCAAAACACACAGAGATAAGACTTATCTGTGAACTTACATCTATGGAAGACCTTGCGATGTCTGGACTATATGATTGTGCCTGTACCTGTCCTCAAAGCAAAGCCCAAGTACTGGTAGCAGCAAGGGCTATTTTGTCTTTGCCCCCTACACCAAAATATCAAGCCACTTCTCACCCTTAAGAAGAAAGAGTCTCACAGCCCATGAGGATGGCAAATTTGGACTTCTATATATAAATGCCTGAAACCCAGTAAACCTTCACTTTAGCATTAATTTGTTCTCGCATTTTGTGAACTGATCTGGCCCATGCCAATCTGTAACGCGGCAAATATCATCAAATTTCTAGAGGGGGCCATGTTCTGCCATTCACCTTCCTTCCACGCCCCATCAGAATCAATAATTACACGGCGGATTCAAATTTCAAGCCTTACGGTATAAAAATTTTATAACAAAAGATCTAAATTCCCATTCAAGGGTTAATTTACCATACACCTGACTATTTTAACATGTGAATGCACATTTCCTATTTCATAAGGACGGTGTTGATGCATTCCGAACCCAATGGAATGAATCTGTACCTCACATAGTTTGGAATTTGTGCGGTACAGGAAATGTGTATATTCCAAAAAAGTCCTCTACTCACGTGGATTCCTCCTGTCAGAAAGCCCACAACTCCACTTCAATACAAAACTAGTTAAATATAAAAAATGTATTTGACCAAAAACTGAAAATGGATTCAGTGAATTATGGCAAGATGACGTGTGATTGATAGAAAAGAGAAATTGATGATCTTTTGTCTCGTGACTGTGTTTTGTGTCTACGAGTCCCGCGTACTTATCACAACCCCACAGCTGTTGCCAACACACTTCAAATTTCAACATCTCTCCGCGTTCTTCATTCCACCCATTCTTTCCATTATGATTACTTTATTCTTACAACTCAAAATCAGGCCGCCTTATGGAGGTTAAACAAATGTAAATTGACCAAGTGCGGTGCACAGTAGGGACTAGAATCCACCGTAGAGAATAAATTTGGGCCATGCAAGTGGGACACCTGGCTCACGAGATGTGAAACAAGACATAGTCTGAACAGACAGGGATTGGACGTGGAATGATGGACAAATTCTCTTGGGGATTAGGGTTTTTTTAAGTGTGGTTGTGGGTTTGAACTTTGGGATTGATGTTATCAGCCTTCATATTAGAAATTTAGTTCATCAAATTCTTATTTAGTTGGTGTCTAACATGTGAGTTTTAATTATTCTTATTAGACTGAATCTTTATATTAGGAATGAGGGCTTCTATTTGTGACCTTATTTCATTCAGACTAAACCAAACTTTTCATATTATATATCAATTAGTTTGACATCAAGCTCATCAAACTCTTGTTGGGTTGGTAAATTTATACGTTTTGTGTTTTTATTGGCCGATTAAGCTTACATGTTTAGATTGCTCTCTGTATACTCATACTAGGAATGAGGCCGTAGATAGAAGGCCTCATCTGAAACATAAATGCACAACAAGAACACGCCAATAGAGGCTTGAATCTTGGTGGCAAGAGTCAGAACACCACAATTCAACTTAGTGGCTTGGTGTTTCAAACCTTCATTGGACCTGTGTATTCGTGAACTTTCGAGTTGATGTTATTAGTGTTGGTATTAGAAATTTAGTTCATTCAACTCTCATTAGGCCTCACGTGCTTTATGTTTCTATTAGACTATTGAACTTGTAGGTTCAAAAAATTCTTATCAAGTTGTGCATTCATACTAGGAATGAGGGCCCCATTTGTGATCTTACTTCACTCAAACCAAACAAAAAATTCTCATATTATAGATCAATAAGTTTGTGATATGTGCATCAAACTCTCATCGGGTCAGTGTATTTGCGTACTTCGTGTTTTGTTGGCTGATTCACCTCATAGGTTTGGACTTTCTTGTTAATGTTGCACTTTCATGTTATGAATGAGGTTGCTTTATGTTTTTGTTAGACTATTGAACTCTAGGGTTTGAACTATTCTTGTCATGTCGTACATTCATACTAGGAATGAGGGTCCCCATTTTTCACCTTGTTCGCTTGGACCAAACTAAAAATTCTCATATTATAGATCAATAAGTTTGTGATCTAGTGCACCAAACTCCTATGTAGTTAGTGTATTCATGTACTCTATCTCAATTGGACCACTGATCTCACATATTTAGACTTTTCTTGTTACTATTGTGCATTCAAGCTGTGAATGAGGTCGCTTTATGTTTCTGTTAAACCATTAAACTGACAAATTTGTACAGCTCCGATTTGTGACCTTATTCACTTGGCCAAACTAAAAATCTCATATTATAGATCAAAAAATTTGTGGTCTAGTGCATCAAACTCTTGTTGGGTTGGTGATTCATATACTTTTTGTGTGTTGGACAATTGACTTTATAGATTTGGACTATAATGGTTAGTCTTGTACATCCATGCTAAAAATGGAGTTAAGATGGAAGACCTTGATAACAAAAGCTATAATACTACAATTCAAATTAATGATTCAAATTTTTATTACTCCATTGAATTCAGATATTATTATTATTATCATTAATGTTGTACCTTAATGTTAGAAATGGGGGTCCCTAGATATGATATCACTTGAATCCAACCAAACTAAAACTTTTCAAATTACCCATCAACATTTTAGGTGAGTAATTTTTGGTGGGATTGAGAATGTCCATGGGTTTGTGATGGTGTTAGGAGATGGGGATTTCCAAGGAAATGGCCAATGTTTTATGGAATCCAGTTGGTATTATTATCGTGGAAACCACGTGTAGAGGTGTCCCTATCTTGCAAGTTAAAGGGCAAATAGTGGGAATGAAAGAAGGTTTTTTCGTTTTCTCGTTGGTGTTTTTAATTGATTTAATGGGGGTTGTCTTTTCATGTCAAATTGGACATTTGAAAGCTTATTTTGGGGCAGAACATGGGTGCGGGGTCCACTGCCGTTTTCTACATGGCAAGGAAAGAAATCTAGAAACTTTGATAGATCTACATTTTATCATTATTTTATTTATTTGTTAATAAAAAGGGGATTCCAGATACTTTTTTTGGAATATAATGTATAATGATTATACACGCTCTTTGTTTTTTTTATTGCTTTTGAAAGAAATTAAGAGCATTCCGTGTTCTTTGTCTTTTTTGGTGGCTTAAGTTTAGCTGTTCTTTTTAAATGCAAGGCATCTTCAATAGTTTTGACTTTTCAAAATAAAAGTAAATGTTATAATATTTAAAGAAATGTTTTAATGTATGTATTTCAAAGACGTTGGGAGATTTTATTTATTTGTTAGTATATATTTATAATCATTATAGTTCAATTTCTAAATTTAAATTTTATTTAAATTAATATATTTTATATTTTATTAATGGATATTTGTAAGAAACATGTTAGAGTTTTTCAACTTAGAAAAATATTATTTTAAATTTCTTAAGATTGGCCATAAAAAAATATTGGTTGATAATTATGATAAATGTTTTGTAATATTACATTATTTACTAAACTACTATTTTTTTCTTTTATTTTATAGTCAATTGAATTTTTTTTCAAATAAAATTTAATGTTTAATAATCTTTACTAAAATTATTGTACTATTATTAACAACATAAAAATAATGCTTACATATTGCAATTAGAGATGCTACTTCCACTGAGATCTTAGATAAATCTAAGTAAAATATATCTATTGCAATTAGTGATGCTACTACAATTCAAATCTTAGATAAATCTAAGTAAAAGATACAAATGTATCTTTCTCATGGTATCTATTTCTCAATCAATCAATCTAGTAAATGATGTTGAATTATCCTTCAAGGTGACATTTTTTATTTATCAATTTACAATATACAAGTGAAACATAATAGATACCTAAAGAAGGACATCTCTTAATGTCTTTTATACATATGCATATCTATTTTAGATATTCTAGTGATATTAGAAGAATAAATATTTTGTATACTAATATAAATATTTTAAGTTTATTTAGTAAAAAGATGTTGAAATTTATCATTTAGTAGTATAGTCATTTTCAATGATATCGATGGATCGATAAACAATGTTTTAAACCAAACCATCTAGCTTTGTAAGAAGCATGTTGGAGTTTTCTTTGTCATCCATAAAATAATGACCATTTTAAACCTCTTAAAATTAGTAATAGAAAATGTTGAGAAACATAATATAAATATAGTCTATATTCTATGATTTATTCTTAAACAAAAGGAACCTTTTTGTAGCTTTATTTTGTGAGAGAAGTCAATCAGGAACAAGATTCTTGAAATCGTTAAATGGAGGTCATCAAAACAAAGTAACATTGATTGTAATTCTTCTCTTAAGACTCTCCTAAGAATTGTCTTGAATCACAACCCCATACTTTTAAACTGGTTTGTTAAACCTCCTTGTGGCCCTCTCTCATTCCAATATGAGATCATGTGTGCCTCGTACCATGATTTTAAAGCATGTATTCAAAGTTGGTGGAACACCCCCATTCAAGGGTCAGTCATACATAAATTTTCTTAGAAGTTGGATTTAATAAGAAAACAAGTTAAAGTTTGGAATAGATCTACTTTTGGAGACATATTCACCTAGAAAAATGAGATCAGTTCTAAACTTGAAAGTATACAAAATCTAATGACTTCTGGCAGCTACTCCTAATCCTTTCACAAAGAGGAAGATGATTAGAGAAACAAGTGGAAAGATAATAAAGGAAGAGGTCTATTGGAAGCAAACATTAGGGTGCAATGGCTTAAAGAAGGGGATACAAATTCTTCTTTTTCCATAGATAGGCTAGCAAACATAAAAAGAGAAATACTATTAAAAAAACTTGATAGATGATTGCAACTAGGAAGTCACTAACGAGTCCCAACTTGGAGAGATGGTTGTCAACATTTTAAACAAACTGACAGTGAGATTGGGGGTTTGAGATCACTCGCTTTAGAGGATCAACTCGTATTCTAGCTTCCAAATTCTCTTAGAGAGGAGGATAATAATATGATTTTGGCTCCTATTTCTAAAGAGGAAGTTAGGACTGTTGTATTTCTTATTAATGGATATTTGTAAGAAACATGTTAGAGTTTCTCAACTCATAAAAATATTATTTTAAATTTCTTAAGATTGGTAATAAAAAATATTGGTTGATAATTATGATAAATGTTTTAATATTACATTGTTTATTTACCAAGTTCTTAATTTTTTTCTTTTATTTTATAATCAATTAGATTTTTTTTTCTACTAAAATTTAACATTTAGTAATCTTTACTATAATTATTGTTCTATTATTAATAAAACAAAAATAATGCTTACATATTGCAATTAGAGATGCTGCTACATACCATTTAGATCTTAGATAAATCTAAGTAAAAGATACCTATTGCAATTAGAGATGCTACTACCATTCAAATCTTAGATAAATCCAAGTAAAAGATACAAAATGTATCTTTCTCATGGTGTCTATTTCTCAATCAATCTAGTTTAAATGATGTTGAACTATCCTTCAAGGTGACATTTTTTAATTAATTTACCATATACAAGTGAAACATAATAGGTGCCCAAAGAAGGACATTTCTTACTGTCTTTTATACATATGCACATCTAAAATAGATATGCTAGTGATGTTAGAAGAATAAATATTTTGTATACTAATAAAAATATTTTAAGTTTATTTAGTAAAAAGATGTTGAAATATATCATTAAGTAGTATAGACATTTTCAATGATATAGATGGACCAATAAACAATGTTTTAAACCAATCCATCTAGCTTTGTAAGAAGCATGTTGGAGCTTTCTTTGTCATCCATACAATAATGACCATTTTAAACCTCTTAAAATTAGTAATAGAAAATATTGAGAAACATAATATAAATATAGTCTATATTCTATGATTTATTCTTAAAAAAAAAGGAACCTTTTGTAGCTTTTATTATGTGAGAGATGCCAATTTGGAACAAGATTCTTGAAATTGATAAATGGAGGTCATAAAAACAAAAAATTGATTGTAATGCTTCTCTTAATAATCTCCCAAGAATTATCTCGAACCACAACCCGGTACTTTTAAACTAGTTTGATAAACCTCCTTGTGGCCCTCTCCCATTCCATTATGAGATCATGTGTGCTTCACACCTAGATTTTGAAGCATTTATTCAGAGTTGGTGGAACACCCTCATTCAAGGACCAGTCATATATAAAGTTTCTCAGAGGTTGGATTTAATAAGAAAACAAGTTAAAGGTTGGAATAGATCTACTTTTGGAGACATATTTAGCTAGAAAAATGAGATAAGTGATGGCTTCTGGCAGCTACTCCTAATCCTTTCACGAGGAGGAAAATGATTGGAGGAAAAAGTGGAAAGATAATCTAAGAAAGGAAGAGGTCTATTGGAAGCAAAGATCAGGGTGCAATGGATTAAAGAAGGGGATAAAAAATCTTCTTTTTCCATAGATTGGCTATCAAACATAAAAAGAGAAATACTATAAAAAAATCTTGATAGTTGATTCCAACTAGGAAGTTGCTGATGAGTCCCATCTTGGAGAGATGGTTGTTCAATATTTTAAACAAACTTAAACTGAGATTGGGGGTTTGAGATCACTGGCTTTAGAGGATCAACTCCTATTTTTCCTTCCATATTCTCTTAGAGAGGAGGATAACAATTAGATTTTGGCTCCTATTTCTAAAGAGGAAGTTAGGACTATAGTATTATTTATGGGTGCTTACAAAGCCCTGGGACCGGATGACTCCCCCCTATTTTCTTCCATGAATTCTAGGACATTATGAGCTATGATGTTACAATGGCTTCTAGAAACTTTTTCAGGATATGGAAGCTGCTCAAAAAATTGAATAACACTTTCATTACTCTGGTTCCCATAATATAGGAGCCTAAAAAGATTATTGATTCATGATTATTAGACTTTGCAACACTATTTACAAGGTGATATCTAAGGTTTTGATGAATTAGATTAAACTTATTTTTGGACAATTGTATCAATTGTAACAAAAAGGGCTTTGTCCCTAGAAGAGAAATTCTAAATGTGGTCCAGTGTCTATACATGAGATTATCCACTAAATGGAGAAATATCGTATGCCAAGTATGATTCTAAAAAATGACATCTCAAAGGCATATAATAGGGTTAGATTGGATTTTTTAAGAGTTCTTGCAAGAATGGGATTTAATGAGAAACTCATTAACCTCATAAGGGAATGTGTACAAATTATTTGATTTTTAGTCTTAGCGAATACAGTCCCCAAGGGTTTCTTTAAGGCTAATAG